>CM031385.1:12146051-12271051 GCA_018350135.1 Citrus trifoliata | reverse complement strand
GACTTTCGGTATCCTTAAAGCATGATGGCAATTGGCAAGCTGCTAATTTAACGTTTTAGGCTCTTTATTACAGGACCTGCCTATGGTACAGATTCTGTACCTAACATCTCCCGTCATCCCACCGTCCCATTTTCTATAGTTTAATTTCTCACTCCACATCCAACGGTTGATGCTGCGGTCTGTAGCTTACAGATTCTGTAAGCTAGTCGAGTCCTTTATTACATTATTATTTACTTTGTTTGTTATTAAATAAATAGCCAATTCTAACATTAAAAAAAAAAGTCAAATGGGTTTTGTAGCGGGTGCGGGCCGAAGTGTCTTAAATCCGTATCCAATCCTTCCAATCAATGGGTACAAAAAATTGTGCTCGTCCCCAGACAGATTAAATCAGACCCTGTTGTACTTCACCTGTGTAACAGGTCCCACAAACCTCATCTCTATGGGGATTTTTTCGTCATCCCCAGTCTAGACGCGTATGAATCTTAATTGAAAGACAAATATCGAAATATTTCACCAACAATTTTGGATTTTTTTTAAAAAAAATTTGTTGCCATAATTTATATGTTTTTTTTTAAAGAGCCATAATTTATATGTTAAAAAAATTACTATAGAAGAAAATTTATGGTATAACTATAACACCGTTGAATACCGATAAACCCCATTAATTTAAGTGCATTCAACAACTGAATGCAACTATAACACAGTATCATAATTACACCGTAACTTGATCCTACTATAGAATTAATAATCCTATAGGTTGGTCAACTAACTAATACTTTTCTTTCGTTAATTGCATCTCTCATAATTTGGTTTTTAATTGTGGGTCAAATGGAGAATGATGGTGCGTAAAATCATCAGTAATTCTTTGTCATTAATGAAATTTGAAAAGATTAAGAAGAAAATAACAAGAATAGTTTCTTATATGAAGCGCCACCCTTTAGCCGAAAAGTTAAAAAAGGAAAAGTCGTGGGCATTTACTTTAGACAATTTAAATCAAAGAGAAATGATACGTGAACATATATATAATTCATAATAAACTTGGTCTTAACGAGGTGATTTGCTTTGCAACCCAGATTAATAATTTCTAATCTCACATCAAATAAGATATTACTACTTTACTAAAATTCTAAAAATGCTTGATTATGACTTTAATTTGAACTCCTCCTCCGTCTGCAATTATGAAAACATCTTCGGCAAAACATGTATTGATGTAGGATAAAATACATTCTATTTGATAATTAGAACTCATATATATATATATATTATTACAAATTAGGCATGAAAAGTTTTCTACTTCCAATCCAAAAAAAAAATTTGGAAACTTGATTTTGCACAGAAAAATATGTAAAGTTTTCTACAATTAGATCTCCGTCTCATTCTCATCTTATAATTACTAAAATGATACAGCACAAAGTGAAAATTAACAAGATCATTAATATTGCTACATAAGCTCCTTAATAATGAGCTTTCCCAATTCTAACCCCTAGGGGAGAGAGAGATTGAGAAAAAAAAAAAAGATTAAGAAATTACAGAATCTTTTAAAATGTGAAGGGTTAGCTTTCCCAAACTCTCATCTAAGAACAAAAATTGAAAAACCCTAATTGAATAAAAAAATCATTCAAGATCACCACAATTTCTTCTAACAAGTGCAAAGTAACCTAAAACAGCACAAACAGCAGCCACAACATTACCTTCCTTCAACAAAATCTTGAACACAAACCCAATAATTTCTTTAGTAATTTTCCTGCCTTCAATGACCAAACTTGTCCTAGGCTTGCCAAAGAAAGCAAGCAGAACAAGAACAGTGATCCATATGACCAAAGTGGCAGGCACAGCCACAGCCAAAGCTGCAACCATAGAAAGCAGTCCAAAGACGGCCCCTAATAGCACCGATGCATACAGCGCAGGCCACCCAGATGATGGCTCTTGATGAGATTGTAAGTTGTACCATGAAAGAATTGATTTAAGAAAATTCCATGAGGATGATAACAATATTGCATATACTACAACAAAGAGACATACCCATGTTCTCCTTTTGCTCATAATTCTAATAAACCACTTGTATGACGATGATGATGATGATGTTGGTGAAGTTGGTGTTGTTGGTTCTTGTTCTCCTTGCCGTTGTTCTTCCATTTGAAAGTTCTTGACTTTTTGAAGTTTGATCTGTCAAAGTTTTGATTTTCAATTAAAGAAAATTTTCTGGGTATTTTCTATCTGAAGTTTCTAATCTGAGGGGATTGGAATGATATATAAGGATTGCCACAAGTGGAGATTGAGTCAATTCTCACGAGCAGCAAGTGGGGAGCAACTTCTACACTTGGTCAAAAGTGATTGGCTAGTGTATCCCACCGGCTAGACAAGAGAGTGAAATGGTGTGACCAATGAAAATCCAGGGCTTTGTCTGAGAATGACACAGTTGGGCAATTTTTAATTGTGGGCTTTTGATAACTTGGAGAGGATGAAATGAAATGATGAGGAAGGAAGGGGGCAATTACTTTGGAAACGGACCAAAAATTTTGGTTTGGGTATTGGGGTTGTATTACTTGTTTTGTGTAATAAATGGATAGTTTCTTCTAAGGGTTGCAAAGCTTTTTTTTATAACTTTACAACTTGCAGAATCAATGAATCATGTCATGTTTTGTAGCTAAAGAACCCCTTTGGCTTTTTTTCCCATTTGGTATTATTCTTGCTAATAAAAGTGGGAATGGCTTGACGGGTTTCAGTAATCAAAATTGAATTTCCGAGAAAAGTGTGAAGAAAACAATCAAAATGGGTGGCCCAATTAAAAACATAAATGCAAGATTGTTATTTTACACTTAAAAAGAGGGTGGCCATGACATGAGCTCATACCATGTGTCTCCTTGCAAACGAATCCAAAAGTCACATCAATATCGATCGTATAGTTATCAAAGCGCGTGCAAACCACACACTCAGTATAGCTCATCTGATTCTGTACTCTACAAAATCAGCTTGTAAATGAAGGTATCCATAAGCTAAAGTAAGACGTGATAGAATATATTCAAAATTATAGTATTTGAGTTAGGCAAATGCTATGTTACAATTAATGTAACATACACACTCAACAACAACCACACAAATTGTGTGGGTCCATCATTTTGTGGTGGTTGTTGTTGAGTGTGTATGTTACATTAATTGTAACATAGGGACTCCCCTTGAGTTAATTTAATATTTAATATTTTATTAAATTTTATTTTATTTTAGTAAGTTAATTTAAGTCTACTTTATTTATTATTTAAAATTTAAAATTATTTCTTTTGTTAGAGATTGATGAAATTTAATAGCTACTAATATCAATAGACTTGTTATCTTAATTTATTATTATACCATTCATAGGGATGGCAAAAATCCCCACGGGAACGGGTATTTTCGGGGATTTTTTTCATTCGGGGAGGGTATGAGGATAATTTCATACCCAATTTCTTATTCAGGGATGGGAAGAGGAAATTTTTTTACCCAATTTCTTATTCAAGAAGGGGACGGGGATGAGGTGGAATCCCCATCCCCTACCCATTTCCCCAATTTCCCCATTTTAATTTCAATTTTAATTTTAAATTTTTAAAATTACTAGTAAATAAATAATAAAATTTGAATTATAAAATTATAAATATTGGAAAAAATAACAAATATCAAAATATTTATATTATTAAACTTTTAGGCCTAATTAATTAATTAAAATCCTACATTTTTATTCAGGGCATTAAAAAAACCGGGTAAATTCTATTAGCCCAAAAATTTTATTTTAATTTTAATATTTATTAATTTTTTTAAACTTAAATCTATTTTTTATTTATTTTTAGATGTTATAATTGTCCACAGTGAATCACAATTTTAATATCTAATTTAATATAATCTAATATTTGCTCTTGATTTGCTCCGACTTAATTATTGTGCTGTAAAGGGAATAGTCCACATTTATAAAGTGTCACGCCACCATTGAAAAAGTTAATTTTGAATCTAAATTCGATTTTATTTGTAACAATTTTGTATTAGACTATTAATTTATTCACGATAGTTTGTAAAAGAAGTTTGTATCCCTTACATGCTGCGTTACTTACTAATTTAATGTATGTGACTTTTGTAATGGATATTAATGTAAGATATATTTCAAACTTTACTTTCATTTGAATTTTTTATTTTAATATGATTAACTCAAAATCGAAAATAAAAAATGTATTAGTTATTCGGGGATCGGGGACCCTTAGGGATCCCCTGTTATTATTCAGGGAGGGGATGGAGATTCTCTCAAATAATTCTGACGGGATCGAGGAGGGGACGGGGACATACGCAAAATATCGGGGATAGGTATGGGGAAATTGGTCCCCTCCCCTCCCCATTGCCATCCCTAACCATTTAAATATTTTATAAATAATATATTTTTTAGATTTGTCTTTATCATCAATACTACATTTTCTCTCGTTACATACACTACTCTAGCTCTCTGTTAAATGGTATTAGAGCGTTTTTCTGTACTAAGTAAAGTTTTCCTGATTACCAATCACCTTTCATACACAAATTTTTCCTCCACCAACATCACAAAAGACACACATCACCATCCTTCCATTAATCAAAGAAAATTAAAAAAAATCCAAAAAAATAAAAACACTCGAAAAAAGATAGAAATTCTATAAACTCTAGCCGCCGCCACCGCAAACACCACCCCCCCCCCCCCGCGTCTCCCAAAAAAAATCCACGGATCCGCCACACAAACGCCTTCACTAGTCTCGCAATAGCCACAAAATCGCCAACATCTTTTGCCAGATCTATAACGACCAAGGAGAAGAACACCACAAGAACTGATTTATGAAGAAAACTTTTATTGAGATAATTATATTTGTTGTACAATGGAGCTCCATTTTTTCCCCTTTTTAAAGCATTGGAAGTAATTAATGTAAGAAAAAACAAAACAGTGAGACAACAAATTACAGTAGGTAAACCAACGAAAACTAGCTACTGGAAATTTAAAAAAAAATAACAGAAAACAAAACCAGAAGAAAGATGAAATCGAAATGAAAAATAAAAATAGAACCCGAGGCTTGCACAAAATCAGTCTCCTTAAAACAGATTTACCACCTATTCGGAGTGCTTAAGGTCTGCTGGTATCTATTTCCTAGGATGCAACGAGTACGAATTTCCAGTCAAGCAGAGGTTGGAAATTCCGGCGAACCACAACAGTGAACTCGATCAGAGAAAGAACGAAGAAGGATGAAGGAAAAACAGCAAGTGTGCTCTGTGTTAATTTTTGGAGTGTGTAAAAAACAGAAGAGGAGATGCCTTTTTATACTCATGTAAAAATGTAACAGCTCATTTGTATTGAATTTTCGAATTCAATATGTTTTATTTCAATTGTTATAACAGCCAAATCAATTCAATGAATTGATTTCAAAATTGAATAACAGCTAAAATAATTGTAAAGTTGTTACCAATTATTTGAATTCATATGAACTGTTACAATAAAAAATTCAAAAGGAATTAAAAACATGCCTAGCTTACATAGATGATTTTGGGCTGACATTCGTGGACGTAGGACGCGCGGGTGCACACGAGTTCAATCAAATCGGTCTTGGATTCGCACCCCCCTACGCACACGCCTGTGGAGAGAGCCTCTATACTTATAATCCTTACCCATGCATGGTTAAGTGTTTATATATATACACTAATTCCTAGGCTTCTTTTTCCCATGTGGGATAAGCCTCATTTCCTTTCAAATTTCTAACTTCAAGGGTGAACTTTGAGAGACAATTTCTCATTCATCCAAGCACCATTTTGAGAAAATAAAATTATACTATTGAAGTATGAACGGAGTAGAATCCGAATCTCACAATATTTTCCACTTTCGTTAAGTGAGACCCACTCAAAATGTGCTCTCAAAATAGCATGTTATGTTATTTATTTTCCAACAATTAATAATAGAGAGTAGCTTAATTACAGTGATTGATTCCTACAATTAATCTCTTAAAATTAGCTGACAACTTATTATCACGAAATCAAATCCTAATGTTTCCTTAAAAGAATTCTAGCCGTCACAAGCCTTCCCTCCCAAGAGCGGCCTTGTCCTTAAGCCTGGAAGTTTGGAAAGCGTTGTTGAGCTAATATAGGTCTTCCCATGTTGCATCTTCTGGAAAAGAATTTGACTAGTGTACTAGCACCTGTGTCGTAGGTCGATTGTAACGTTTAACCATTCTGCGATCTAGTATAGCAATTGTTTCCAGCTGCAAGCACCCATCTCCTTGTGTTGGAGGCAATTCCAATTGTGTCTCCATAGCTTCTCCAATTCGCTTCTTGAGACGCGATACAAGGAATATTGGGTGAATTTGAGAATCTAGTGGCAACTCAAGCTTATAAGCCACCTTACCAATTCTTTGTGTCACCATGTAAGGACCAAAAAACCTTGGGGAAAACTTCTGATTTGATCTTACAGCAACCGTAGTTTTGTTTAAATGGTTGTCGGTGGAGATATACCATGTCCCCTTCCTTAAATTCTCGTTCAGTTATATTTTTATTAGCAGTTTGCTTTATCTGATTCTGAGCTTGATTCGAATTCTCCTTCAGCAACCGAATCATAGCATCTCTAGCAATTAAACTTTCCTCAAGAGCAGCAACACTTGATTCTCCTAGAATATACGTAGTATAATTTGGGGATGGTCTTCCATAAACAACCTCAAAAGGAGTTGTTCTAGTAGATAAATAAAATGAAGTATTATATCACCATTCAGCCAACGATAACCATTTTGCCCATTCTTTTGGCCGTTCTCCAGTCATATAACGCAAATACTGCTCCAAACATTTATTAACAATCTCAGTTTGCCCATCGGTTTGAGGATGGTAGGCTGAACTCATGTGAAGTTGGGTTCCCTATAGTTTAAACAAACCTTGCCAGAATTTGCTGCAAAAGATCAGATCTCTATCACTTACTACAGTTCTCGGCATGCCATATAACTTGTAAATATTATCCAAGAACGACTGTGCTACATCCATATCTGTATAGGGATGGCTGAGTGTCATAAAGTGAGCATATTTACTAAGCCGAACGACGACTACAAAAATAACATCCTTTTCTTGAGACTTTGGCAGGCTTTCAATGAAGTCTATGGAAATGTCAGTCCATACTTGATCCGGAATGAGCAGAGGTTGAAGTAGTCCAGGAGTGGAGATGTTTTCAGTCTTATTTCGTCGACACACATCACATTCAGCCACAAATGCACAAACATCCTTGCTTAGCTCCTTCCAATAGAAAGCTCTTTTAACTCTTTCTAAAGTCATCTTAACACCTGTGTGATCTCTGTTTGGCCCGTTTTGAGCTTCTTGTAATACTGCCTTCTTTAGACCTGAATTGGCTACTAACCACAATTATCCTTTATATCTAAGCTGACTGTGATCCCAAGAAAATTTTTGATTGGCTAAAGGATTCTCTTGGATATCTTTAATTAGCTTCTGAACCTTCGAATCTCCTTCCCATTCTTTTTGAAGTTGATCCATCCATTCAGCCACTAGAAAAGAGAGAGCCATTATACTAATTGATTCATCAGGTTGCCTTGACAATGCATTAGCAGCTTTATTCTCCTTTCTGCTATGATACGATATCTCAAAGTCATAGCCAATTAGCTTAGTTAGCCATTTGTACTGCATCAGTGTCGATATACGTTGCTCCAATAAATATTTGAGGCTGAAATGCTCAGTGCATATCTTGAAGTGTCTCCCCAGCAAATACGGTGGCCATTTTTGTACGACAAACACTACTGCCAACATCTCTCTCTCATAGGTTAATAAACCTAAATTTTTAGGTGATAATGCCTTGCTAACAAAAGCAAAAGGACTTCCCTCTTGCATAAGCACAACCCCAATTCCACCACCTAATGCATCACACTCAATTACAAACTCTTTAGGAAAATGAGGCGTAGCTAGTACAGGTGCAGAAGACATAGCTACTTTAAGCTTCTCAAAAGCTTCTTTCATTTCAACAGACCAATGAAAATTGTCCTCCTTAAGTAAATCAGTGAGAGGATGGCTGATTTTGCCATAATCCTTTGCAAAGCGTCTGTAGTAGCCTGTAAGACCCAAGAACCCGCATAAAGATTTCAATGATTTCGGTCTAGGCCATTGTCTCATACACTCCACCTTAGTTGGATCCGTTGCAACCCCTTTCCCAGAAATTAAATGCCCAAAATATTCCAGTTGGTGCTTCGCAAATGAACACTTGGATTTTTTGACATAAAGCTGACTCTGCTTAAGTGCTTCAAGTGTGAGCTTAAGATGACTCAAATGATCTTTCCAGCTCCTACTATATACAAGTATGTCAACAAAGAAAACCAAAACAAACTTTCGCAAATACTGCTTGAAGACCTCGTTCATTAGACTTTGAAAAGTGGAGGGTGCATTGGTTAGCCCGAATGGCATAACAAGAAATTCATAATGGCCATCATGAGTTCGAAATGCAGTTTTAGGCACATCCTCTGGGTGCACTCTAATCTGATGGTAACCAAATCTTAGATCTAACTTTGAAAAAATTGTAGCTCCATACATCAAGTAACTCATCAATCCCGGGAATAGTGTATTTATCCTACTAGTCACACTGTTAAGGACTCGGTAATCTACACACATTCTCCAACTATTATCTTTTTTTTACTAATAAAACTGGTGAAGAAAAGGCCTTACACTTGGTTGAATGCTACCATTCTCCAAGAGCTCCTTGAAAATTTTCTCGATCTCATTCTTCTGTACATAAGCGTATCCGGAAGGCCTTACATTAGGTGGTACAGTTCCTTGCTTGAGAGGAATTAGAGATCACGTGCTCTTGATGGAGGAAGGCTTTTAGGCTCAGAAAAAATTTCATCATACTGCTGCAGTAGTTCTTGTAACTCAGATTGATCATTTGCATGTCTTGCTCCTTTTCCATAAGCGAATCATTTACACGGATCAAAAATAATTTAGCCACCGTAGTAGGAGTACTCTGCTTCAATGCCTTATCCATGTGGTCTGAAGAAATTAACTTAATTGGCCTCGTAGTAGCACCCGTCATCATATGTCTTTTCCCATCAATCCTAAACTCCATCCATAGCCTTTTGAAATCCCACAGTATTGGTCCAAGTTCTGATAACCATTGTATTCCAAGCACCATATCACGGCCTTCTAAAGGAATAAATCTCATGTTTCCCAGAAATTCCTTTCCTTGTATGTTCCATTGCAACTGCTTACAAATGCCAGTGCTAGCAATTTTTGTGCCATTTACTACTGTTACCATTAAAGGGCTTATGTGATGAATTGTACATCCAGTTCGTTTGGCAACTACTGGATCAAGGAAGTTATGGGTGCTGCCAGAGTCAATCAAGATTGTTATGGGTGCTGCCAGTTCGTTATAGTTAATTAAGAGAAACAACAGGTCCTTCTTTGTTTTCATCTCCATCTACTTCATCTTCTTTCTCTTCCATGGTATCATCACCTTCATCTCCTTCAAGAAGGAAAATCTGTCTCTTCTTGCACTTGCGTCCTGGTTCATACTTTTCGTCGTAATAATAGCATAGTTTCTTCTCTTGTCATTCTCGTATTTTAGCTTGTGAAATTCCTTTTATTGGCAGTAGTTGTTCATTTGAGATATGCTTGGTTGTTACTGATTGGTCGAATTGAGTTTTGAGTGATGCCCATGTCTCTTTAATCATGGCCTCCAATAGAACTTTCTTGTCAAAGTGCTAGTTCAATTGCCTGAGAAAATGTGTTAGGCTGGAACATGACCGTCTTTTTCTTTATTGCTTCCTTTAAGCCATGAAAAAACATTCCACAAAAAATTCCTCCGACAATCCCTTAGTTTGCCATCAATAATTCAAATTGTTCTTGATATTGCCTGACTGTAGAAGTGAAGTTTGCCGTATGTTGCGGACCGCCCAATTTGCTCACTAAGAGCCCAACACAAGACCAAAAGTGCTAGCTTGGCCCAATTCCGAAAAGTTCTAGATAATTCTAGCACATTGAGCTTGTAAATACTCTAGAATTCTCTATACAATTCCAACACATGCAAATAGCTAGGAAGTGGTAGAATTCTCTAGAATCTCTAGAGTTTGGCAAGCCTCCCCTATAAATATGGGATGGCATTAGACACACAACAAACACAACAATAAACATTGTAAGCAACTCAAGCATTGTAATATCTTTTTGTGCAATACAAATTTCTTATTCGGCTCCATTGCTTTCTTCTCTAGTTCGAGAAGCTCAAGACTTACTTAGCAACATTTGGCAAAGTTGTTTAAGTGCCGCATGGGTTTGCTGCGCAAAATACTCATCCCGTGACAAGTAGTATCAGAGCTAAGGTTTGCACGCACACAAGCTAGCTCACGAGCAATGGCCAACCCTTCAAAAGTAGCACAAGAGGGTGTTGTTGGTGTGGATGTTCTACCGGAACCAAGCCGCGACCGTGCCCAAGGCAAGACTCGCGGCAAGTCCAAGGCCCCATCCGTGGATGCGTTGGAGCCTCGTGTGACTACTCTCGAAATTGCATTGTCCGCTGCTCAAGATAGCCTCGAGAGATTGGAGAAATGAGTGGATGGTCTTGAGGGAGAATACGCCGAGTTCACGGTGGAAACAAAAGCTCTCATCCAAGAACAAGCGAACACTCTCCGAGGCGAGTTTCATTCTTTTCATGATGAGTTGCTCAAACTTCGTAGTTTTATTCAGGACGAACTACGCGCTGTCCGTACGGAAGTGGATGAAGTCCGCTCGGATTGGGCATGGCACAAGCACATACTCTTCGCTAGTCCAGCTTCCGCAAGCACGAGTGATGCGCGCCGCATTGATGTGCCAAAGCCCAACACTTACGATGACACACGCAATGCCACAATCGTGGATAATTTTCTCTTTGGGCTTGATCAATACTTCGATGCCATGGGTGTTCGAGATGAGGCATCGAAAGTGGGCACTGCACCCACCTATCTTAGAGGCGCTGGACAACTATGGTGGCGTCGCAAGCATGGCGAGATGGGCAAGGGCATTTGAACCATCGACACTTGGGCTGACTTCAAGCAAGACCTCCGAAAGCAGTTCGCCCCAAGCAATGTGGAGAAGGAAGCGCGAGTGCGCTTACGTCGCCTCAAGCAATCGGGTAGCATTCGAGACTACATCAATGAGTTCACTACCCTCATGTTGGTGATAAGCGACATGTCCGACAAAGACTCACTCTTCTACTTCCAAGATGGCCTCAAGGATTGGGTTAAAACCGAGCTTAATAGGCGTGGTGTTCAAACACTTGACGACACCATCGCCGTTGTAGAATCACTCACCGAATACTCTACCCAATCCAAAGATAAAAAGGCCAACCAAGGCAAAGGTGGGGGAGAGAGTCACAAGGACAAAGGCAAAAACCGCAAAGATTGGGGGCAGAAAAAGCCGCCTAGCAACGAAAACGGACAAGGAAAATCGGAAGGCAAGAAGGAGGCGCCAAAGCCGCGAAGCCCATGCTTCATATACAACGGTTCTCATTGGGTACGCGACTGTCTGGAGAAGAAGTCACTCAACGCTCTTGCGGCCCAACTCATGAGCAACTCCACAATGTCCACGGAGGAACCCCAACTTAGCATGGGTTCTCTCCAACGCCTTGGTGCACTCAATCACCAACAACTCCCACTCGTCAAGAAATGGCTCATGTATGTAAGCGCAAAGGTAAATGGCCAGTCCGTTCGCGCGCTGCTAGACACGGGAGCGACGTACAACTTTGTGATCGTCGACAAGGCCAAGCGCCTAGGCCTCAAGGCCACCAAGGAAGGAGGCACAATGAAAGCTGTGAACTCACCTGCTAAGCCAATTGCGGGGATAGCACAAGGCGTACACATTACGCTTGGTACATGGAGCGGAAAGCTTGACTTCTGCACCGTGCCCATGGATGACTTCAAGATGGTCTTCGGCATGGAATTCTTCCACCAAGTTCATGCCTTCCCGCTGCCCGCTACAAACTCCCTAAGTATCCTCGACGGGAGCAAAGCATGCATGGTACCCACGGAGCGAGGCAAGTCCGAGGAGAAGACACTCTCCGCCATGCAATTCAAAAGAGCTTTCAAGAAGGACCCAAGCTTCTTGGTCTCCATTCAGGAATTAAAGGAGGAAAGAGATTGCGGAAACAAGCCAAGCCAAGTCCCTCCACAAATACAAAAAGTCCTCAACGAGTACAAGGACATGATGCCTCCAGAACTTCCGAAGAAGCTCCCACCTCGACGAGAGGTAGATTATGCAATCGAGCTGGAACAAGGCGCCAAGCCACCAGCCTTGGCGCCCTATTGCATGGCGCCACCCGAACTAGAGGAGTTGCAGAGACAACTCAAAGACTTGCTGGACCCAGGCTACATTCGCCCCTCAAAAGCCCTATTCGGTGCACCGATCCTCTTCCAAAAGAAAAATGATGGATCATTGCGGATGTGCATCGACTATAGAGCACTTAACAAGATCACCATCAAGAACAAGTATCCGATTCCCTTGATCGCAGACTTGTTAGACCAACTTGGCAAAGCGCGATACTTCACTAAACTTGACTTGCGTTCCGGGTACTACCAAGTACTCATCGCCAAGGGAGACGAACCGAAGACGGCGTGCACAACAAGGTACGGGTCTTTCGAATTCCTTATAATGCCTTTTGGCCTTACTAATGCACCCGCCACATTTTGCACGCTCATGAACAAGGTGCTCCAACCATTCCTCGACTGCTTCGTGGTCGTGTATTTGGATGACATCGTGGTGTATAGCACCATGCTAGAGGATCATGCATAACACTTACGACAAGTCCTCCAAGTACTTCGAAACAATGAGCACTTCCTCAAATTGGAGAAGGGCTCGTTTCCCCAACAAGAAGTGGAGTTCCTTGGCCACAAGATTACGGGCGGGAAGCTTATGATGGAGAATGCTAAAGTGAAGGCCATCCTCGAATGGGAGCCTCTCTCGAAAGTGTCTAAGCTTCACTCATTCCTTGGATTAGTGAACTACTACCGCCGCTTCATCAAGGATATGCTCAAGAAAAACAAAACGTGGCATTGGTTCGAAGAGTGCCAACGCGTATTCGAGAAGTTGAAAAGAGCAATTTCAGAGGAACCCGTCCTCGCTCTTCCGAACCACACAAAGCCTTTCGAAGTCCAAACGGATGCCTCGAATTTCGCCATAGGAGGAGTCCTCATGCAAGAAGGCCATCCTATAGTGTTCGAGAGTCGAAAGCTAAATGATACGGAACGCTGCTACACAGTGCAAGAGAATGAGATGACCGCAATCATACATTGCTTGCGGGTGTGGCCACATTACTTTCTTGGCTCACACTTCACGATCATGATGGACAATGTGGTGACAAGCTACTTTCAAACACAAAAGAAGTTGAGTTCGAAGCAAGCACGGTGGCAAGATTTCCTAACGGAATTCGACTATTGGCTCGAGTACAAACCTGGTAAAGTCAATGTCGTTGCGGATGCTCTAAGCCGCAAGGCGGAATTGGTAACACTTAGCATGAGCCAACCGAAGTCCGACCTTGTCTCACGCAACAAGGAAGGCCTCCAACAAGATCCGCTAGTAAAGGATTTGCTGGAGAAGGTGCTCGAGGGAAAGATAATGCGTTTTTGGCAAGAGGAAGGCATCCTCCTCACTAAGGGAGATCGGCTATTCGTGCCAAGGTGGGGAAACTTGCAGAAGGAAGTCATCAAGGAGTGCCACGACTTTAAATGGGCTGGTCACCCAGGAATCGAGCGCACCACCGCACTAGTCCAAGCCTCGTATTTTTGGCCACACATGAGGGACGATATCGAGGCATATGTGCGAACTTATCTTGTGTGCCAACAAGACAAAGTGGATAATCAACTTCCAGCGGGTTTATTGGAGCCGTTACCACTAGCAACAAGGCCATGGGAGAGTGTCTCCATGGACTTCATCACATCGCTGCCCAAGTCCGAAGGTTGCGGAAGCATCATGGTTGTTGTCGACCGATGTAGCAAGTACGCCACATTCATTGCCGCACCAGTCGATTGCAAAGCGGGCGAGGCAGCCCGCCTATTCCTCAAGCACATCGTGAAGCTTTTGGGAGTTCCAAGGAGCATTGTGAGCGACCGATACCCTCGGTTCACTTGATATTTTTGGACGAAGCTCTTTAAGATGTTGGGGACCGATCTCAAGTTCTCAACAAGCTTCCACCCACAAACGGATGGGCACACCGAGTGCATTAATGACCTCCTCTAGATGTACTTGAGACATTATGTGAGCGCTCATTAAAGAGATTGGGCGAAACTACTCGACATCGCCCAATTTTCTTATAACTTGCAGCGAAGTGAGGCTACGGGTAAGAGTCCATTCGAGATCATCATGGGATTCCATCCCATGACCCCAACGCCATAGCCTCGACTTACGGAGGGAAAAACCCCACGGCACACAAGCTCGCCCGCGAATGGCATGAGGAAGCGGATATCATGCGAGCCTACCTCGACAAAGCCGCGAGGAAAATGAAGAAATGGGCAATTACAAGGAGACGGCATGTTGAGTACAAGGAAGGTGAGCAAGTCATGATCAAGCTACTACCCCAATAATTCAAGACATTGCGGAAAGTCCACAAGGGGTTAGTGAGGCGCTACGAGGAACCCTTCCAAGTTGTTCGATGTGTGGGCAGTGTCTCGTATCAACTCCAACTTCCACCAAGACTCAAGATCTATCCGGTCTTCCATGTGAGCCTTCTCAAGCCATATCACGAAGACATGGGAGACCCAAGTCGCGGAGAATCAAGGTGCACGCCAACCGCCGTTGTCACCGCGTTCGACAAAGATGTGGACTACATCATTGCGGACCGCGTTGTTTTGAGAAGGGGCGTGCCAACACATAGTGAGTACTTGGTGAAGTGGAAAAACCTCCCCGAAAGCGAAGCCACATCCATAATTTCAAGCATGAGAGCACAACGAGGACGCCGCGAGCTTAGGTGGGGGAGGATGTTGCGGACCGCCCAATTCGCTAGCCCAATTTGCTCACCAAGAGCCCAACACAAGGCCAAGAGTGCTAGCTTGGCCCAATTCCAGAAAGTTCTAGGTAATTCTAGCACATTGAGCTTGTAAATACTCTAGAATTCTCTATACAATTCCAACACATGTAAATAGGTAGGAAGTGGTAGAATTCTCTAGAACCTCTAGAGCTTGGCAAGCCTCCCTTATAAATATAGGATGACATTAGACACACAACAAATATAACAACAAGCATTGTAAGCAACTCAAGCATTGTAATCTCTCTTTGTGCAATACAAGTTTCTTATTTGGCTCCATTGCTCTCTTCTCTAGTTCGAGAAGCTCAAGACTTACTTAGTAACATTCGGCAAAGTTGTCTAAGTGCCGCACGGGTTTGCTCCGCAAAATACTCATCTTGTGACATGTAGCTTGGTAAGTTACCCCATCAGATTTTCATATTTTCCAGGCCCAAATTGTATAATCATGTCGGTAGAAAAAACCCTCCAGTTCAAATTTTTGGCGCTTGCTTCGCACCCTTGAAACCATTCTAAGGCCTTCCTCTCCAAATGAATTGACTCTAAATTCACTATCTCTTTCTCTTCAACTCCATTATACTTAAAAAATCGTTCACATTTATAAACTCAACCACTTGGATTTTCACCATTAAATGTAGGAAAATTCAATCTTGAAAACTTTGTTTGGAATTTATTCATACTAATTTGTTGTCCATAAGGTTGCCTAGTCGCTCTAGCACCTTCCGAAAACTCTATGGGTTTTGCAAATTTAACAGTCAATTGCTCATACTTAAGGCTCATTGCTGTTACCAGCCCAGTCAATTCTGTGTTGGCAGCAGCCTGTTTGTTGGAATTTTCCTTCAGCTGTCAGACGACTTCTTCCATTCATTTGGCTTCTTATGCTCTGGTTCCATCCGCCATTAGCACTTGGCATGTAAGTCAAAATCACTGCTCTGATACCAAATGTAACGACCAAGAAAAAGAATACCATAAGAGCTTATTTATGAAGAAAACTTTTATTGAGATAATTATATTTGTTGTACAGTGGAGCTTCATTCTTTCCTTGTTTAAAGCATTGGAAGTAATTAAGAATAGTGAGTAGCTTAATTCTTTTAAGGAAACATTAGGATTTGATTTTGAGTGAGTTTACCTTCACCACCACAACCAATCAACCCCTTGCCACAAGATCTTTCTTTCTAGACTATCATCATCATCATCAATAGTCACTTCATTCACTAAATTTAGTATACCTAAACTCTCCGTTGCCGGTTTGTTTAATTGCCTATTCAATCCATCATGACTGAAGACAAATTGTTGGCATCATCACAATCACCACAATCAAATTCATCCTGAACTGACCTCACCTTCCGTTTCTGATCACATTCGTCAGAAAACCATATAATTATATCAATCTGCAACTTTACCTTTTTAGTTTTTTAGTAGGGGTTAAATTTAAAAGATTATTTATGGGCCATTAGCAAGCTGACATGCCACGAGGAAGGATAAAGAAGAAGTTGATTGGTGAAAAATGGGCCAATAAAAGTAAGTACAATCAAGATATTTTGATTGTTAGAACATACAATATTGTGAATATGAAAAAATTAAAATATAGCTGAATAGTAAAGCTAAGTATATTTCCACAATAGAAGGTTTAAAGGTTGAGACTTACCTATCTTATGAAAGTTTTGATCTACTAAACTCTATTAAGGTAAAAATATTTTTGATATGTTCTAATTTTCTATTTTCTACTAATTTTCATTTATGTGGGGGATTGTTGGAAAAATAGCTCATAAGTGGTTATTTTGAGGCATAATTTTGAGTGAGATCAACTTAATATAAGTAAAAGCTACTAAAAATATTTATATGTCTCCTCTATGAGTACTTCTAAATGATATATTTATATGTTCAAAATAATGCTTTGATAGATAAAAAATTGTTACTAAAAATACACCTGTGGAGTAAAAAAAAACTAAAAAAAATGCACTTATCCTACATAAAAAGAAAACTAAAGTATGAAAGATTTATACATAATTACTAATATGTATACAAGTAGGAATATAAGCGTAGAGGCTCTCTCTTGCAGGAAGGTGCAAATCTTACATGAGTAGCTTGACTCATGTCTATTTATATCTTACGTATACGAATGTCAACCCAAATTGTGCTAGGACTATCTTAGCTTTGTTTTACCATTTTTTAAAAAAAATTTTGGATGATTAATTGCAAGAATTACAAGCATAAGTTACAAAACTTGTAACATAAATCAGTTAATAAGTTTTTGGAATAAATACAACAATTAAAAATGTTGTGATTTAATTAGTTAATAAAATTATGAATTTAAATTCAAGAGCTTTTAATTGAAGGCGACTGTTACAAATTTTGAAGTAATTAATTATGGATTATTTACTGTCACACAAATACCTATGAATTAGTGAATTGTCTTTATTACAAAAGTACAATCTATGAAGTACTTAAAACATGCCCATTGGGGGATTTGTTGGGTCTTTTAAAAGGACTCAATCAAAGGGCACAAACATAAAGCCTTTTTTTATTTTTTTTTTTAGGTTAGGTTTTGAGATGAGAGTAGAATACACATTAAAGAAATCCGTTGTCTAAAGAGAGTGGACTCAATCAACTTCCTTAAATTTGCTATCTTGTTCCTTGATTTTATTTTTTTATCCTTATTTTGTTGAGACAATGTTGTAGCAGACGATGACTTCGAAGGTACTTGTCATTTTTTTATCTTTATCAAATTAAAGATTTTTCTCAAAAGTATTTCATAATTTGATCATCTATTATTGGTACATCATTTTCCTCCATCTATCATTAAACCCTACATGATTAAAAAAATAATATTAATAATAAAGAATATTGAGAAAACACTTAATTGTTGTAGAAGAATAATATTACAAAAGAAAATCTTTTTGTCAATGCATAAAAGAATAGTAAATAGCAAGGCAAATAACAATAAATAAAAATATTTAGTTAACCATTCAACATTAATTAAATTTCTCAATGAAACATATATGCAATCAATTCTTTCATCTAATAAAAATATGTAAAAAAAATTCTAAATGAAAGACTAGGAGATTACAAGCAAATACTTGCTTTCATTATTACTTTAGATTAACCATATAATTAAAAGATTACAAGCATATAATCAATCTTGATTCACTTGCACAAATTTTGCATCCAAAACCCTTAAGTTAATCTATTGAATGGTTGGTTTCAAACTTGAACTAAACTAAATTATTAAGCAACCAATGAATCAAAATTTACAATTCAATAAATATATAGTTGAAAGAAATAAAAAATTAAGTTAACCAAAAAAAAAAAAAAGAGAGCCTACACATTTAGATTTTGTATGAAGATTACTTGAACTTTTTTTGCTCACTCTAATGCATCTTCTGAAACAAAGTAGTTTAGGAGACTATCCATGCTTTTTTGTTATCCCAGTACAAAAGAAGATAAGTACATTAATTTTGATTAAACATGCATCCACTACATCTAAAAAAAAACCAAGGCTTGTTAACCTTTATTTAGTCAAAGATACCTAATATTATATAGCCAAAATCTTGTAGCTTAAATGTTATGTAACTTGAACTTCCAACTATATCGGTTGGACTTGAATAACTTGTTAACTCTTTTCATTATATTAATACTAGCTATAATTTTCTTTAAAAAAATAAAGAAAGACGATTAATTACATACCGATTACCAAATTGAAGTGAACGATAATATTAGAATCCCAATTTTCTAAAGTTCTTATGAGGGAATATTAGGAAAAGTAATATAATGTCATCACACCTAAACCCATTTCCCAAATTGAAAATTCATTTTAGTATATTAATTGTGCAAGAGTTTCTCAAAACCTACCAAAATTTTCCTTTATTTATTTGCGTGTATTTTCTATTTTTCTTTTACTACATTCTTGTAGAAATTTTATCAAACACTTGATAAGCATAAAAATATTTAAATAATAGATCTAAGAATTTCAATCCTCAATTTCACCAAAAAAAATAAAATTGAATTTTACATAATCCAATCAAAACTAGACTAATCAAAATTAAATTGGTTGAGTTTATATATACTCACAATTTCGAAGTAGAGGGAGAGATGAGAGTGAATTTTGTTGAGTGGCTTATTTTGGCATGTGTAACTGGACTGGTGAGGGTGACGCGCTTTTGGGTAGCGACAAAGGACATGATTCTAATGGCCCTCGTGGCGGCTGAGATAGAGTTACAATGTTGCCTCCCTAGTTGCGTGTTTTCCGTTCATTCACACACACACACACACAAATTGAAGGATAAAGATGGGTAGTTTTTTTAATACAAAACCAATCAAAGAGACATGGTCTGGGAGAGAGTGGGAGGGAATTAATTTGTTTTGCCTGGATTATAACAAAAGTGACCAGGGAGTGAGTGTGAGGGGATTCATTTGTATTTCATGATTTCATTCAGAGAAATTTAAGTGAGAAATGTAAGTTTTATTCCAACATAATTAACTATTATAAGGTTCTTCTAAAAATAAAAAAGAACTAATTACAGGTTTGTTATTATTATTTAAAAAAAAGTCTATAATCATTTTTATAAATCCAAGTTAATTATTTTAAGGCTATTATTTTAATTTTTATTAATCATGACATATACTTGAAATTAATTACCCACATTATTGTTTATTATTTTAATTTTTATTAATCATGACATAGTTAAACAAAATGTAAGCTAAATAATAAACAATAATGTGGGTAATGAATTTCAATAAAAGACATTTAATTGACTAGTCTTGAGAGAAGCTCTCATTTGAGCAAGTTCAAGTTTTTTATTTAAAATTTGAGAATTGTCCTTCAATATTTTTTAGGATAAACTTTATCACCTACAACTAGAAAAACTTCAGTTTACTCCTATTTTCGTTTAGAAGATGATGGCAAAAGGGAATGGGGCATGGTGATGACCTTTTTTTAAATCTTCTTAATAGTAAATAAAAGTAAATTGATGTTTTCACACTTTAATAAGATAAAATATATCAACTATTTAATCAATTACATAAAATAATTGTTGGTCACAAAATATAATATAATTAGGAAAACTATCAATTGTTAATTTTTTTTTTAGTGTAGTAAAGTTCGTCACAAAAGAAAATGATTCAAATATTAAATAATGTGCCTCCGAAAAAAAACGTTCATGAAATATAATATTACTCAGGACAAAATTTTAATCTACTATTTTTTTGTTTTGTCATAGTAGGTAATTATCTGCGACAAAAAAATAGGGTCTTAAAGCTAATCGAAACCATATTAGTTTTGGAGACTAATATTTTTTGTCACAAATGATTTGATTAATTTTACATCCCTCTTTTAGTTACGAAATAATTATGTCACCTATAATTATATTTTGCGACCATATTTTTTTATCATAAAAGATGTAATTAATGGATTATCTTCTCACTTGTTTAATGTTGTAATGTAATTAATGGATTATCTTCTCACTTGTTTTAGGCTGATTTGCACATTGGTATTATAGTCACACACTATTTGCATTTGGTATTTATTACATTTTAGCTTTTTCTTTAATATATGTATAATTTATTTATGTTTTTTATGGCATTGCAGTGTGGTGTATTATGATGATCAAGTAGTCATTAACAGCAAAGTAATTGAGATTGGTTATGTTATTCCTAACCGCTATTCACTGGCCAAGCTTTAGCTGACATTAGGGATATTTGTTGGGATGAGCCATTTAGACATGCTACTAGCTTTAGAGTTCATCTGCTGTTGCCTTAGGCATCTGATGGCAAGGACTTGTTAAGTGATAGTGACATGAAGCAAACATTCAAAGAACTGAAGGATATGGGTTATAGATGGGCAAGATTCAAAGTGACGTCTTATATAAGGCATGAACATATAGTAACACCTTTAAATGGTCCAATCACAAAGCAAAGAACAACCATAAGATTTGATAACTCTTGAAAATCAGTTCTCTGTCAGTCTAAATGCTGATCCCGAGATTAATTAGAATGAACTAGAAAATGTTGAAGAAATTAACAATGATAAGCATACTATGAAAAAAGTCAACCTTAGTGGTGGTTTTGTACTCGAAGATAACGTGGCAGTTCAGCTTGGTTTTCAGAATTCTAAAGAAGTGAGATTTCAATTGAGTCAAATTCTATTGAACTCAAAGATGTTGATGGATTGTTTGATGTGATTGATAATGAAAATACAAGATCGAACAATAAAGAGAGTGACCACGATCTTGATGATTACTAGTCAGGTGATGACACTGGTGATGAATTTGATTCTTCTGATGATGAAATTGCTACTTGTGTGAGGTACGAGATTAACTCGGGTGGATTTGAGTTCACACCAGATAGAGATAACATTGTTCTAAGGCCTGGTCAGTTATTTGTGGATGTTTATGAGTTTAGGAAAGTGTTGAGGGTATATGCTATTAGAAATAGGTTCAGGTTGCATAGACTTAAGAACGAAAAGGCCAGAGTGACAGCTAGATGTGCTAAACTAGGATGTACATGAAGAATCCATGCTAGTCCAAATTGGAATAGCAAGTCATTCCAAATAAAGACTTTATGTGATGTTCTTACGTGTGGTGGGATTGATGATGACAATAGAGAAGCTACTTCAACCTGGATTGCAGCCAATTATCTCCATGTCTTCAAGTGAACTCCTGAAGTCAGTATCAAATTAATAGCTGCTGATCTCTTGAAGGAGTATGTAATTGAATGCAGTGTGCATAGGTTATACAGAGCAAAACAGAAAGCACTTGATATACTTGGCCAATATCACAAGAAAAGTTACAGCAAATTGTGTAGATACCCACAGGCTCTATTGAAGTATAACCCTGGATCAACAGTAACTATTGAGAGAGAATTTAATAGAGAGGCAATTCACCCAATATTCAAAAGATTCTTCATGATGCTTAATGCAAGTATGAGGGGTTTTTTTTAAGGGTGTAGACAGTTTATAGGGTTCAATGACTACCATTTGAAGAGGCCATATAAAGGAGTTTTACTAATGGTAGTAGGCATTGATGCTAACTATGGGATATACCCACTGGCCTTATGCATAGTAGAGAGTGAAAACACCCACTCTTGGGTGTATTTCATGGAAAAATTATCAGATTGACTGTAATGGAGGAGAAGGCTTATGTTTTATGAGTGATAGGCAGAAAGGAGTGCTCAATGCAATTGATAGGGTATTTTCGAATGTAATCAAGAGATACTATTGTCGGCATATTTACGCCAATTTTAAGCAAAAGTTTCCTGGCACGTTGTTGAAAAAAGTATTCTGGAGAGCATGTAGGAGTCCAAACTACTCAGAATTCAATGAAAACATTGAGGAATTGAAGAAAATCAGCGATGCTGGTCATCAGTGGCTTATGACATTCAAATTTCATATTGGGACAGATATACTTTCCCTAACTACACCAAGTGCAATCATGTGACTAACAACATGACTAAATCCTTCAACAATTGGATCAATAGTTTCAGAGGCATGCCTATTGTTAGAATGCTTGAAGAGATAAGGAGAAAGATCATGAAACTTATTCATAAAAGGAATGAGGCTACAACAAGGTGGAATGGACATTTACCACCTCTTATTAGGAGGAAGATTGTGGAAGCATGAATTGAAGCAAGAGGTTTGACAGTGATATTTAGTCATGAAAACACGTTTGAAGTGATGAAAGATTTGTCTAAAGTGTTTATGGTAGATTTAGGTATAAAGATTTATAATTGTAGGGAATAACAGATATCTGGCCTACCTTGCAAGTATAGTGTATGTTCTATTGATGCAAAGATGCTGAACATTGAGGATATATCCATACATATTTGAAAAATCCATCTTTTGTCAATGCCTACAAGTATCAATACTTCCCTTTGCCCGATGAGAATATATGGCCATTGGTTCCAAATGATAATTTACAACCACCTATTGTGATCAAGTCTGTTGGCAGGTCACAGACAAAGAGGATGAAGGAAGCTGATGAACCAACTATATTTAAGAGGAGTTTAAGTATCAAATGCTCAAAGTGTGATCACTGGGGTCATAACAAGAGGACATGTAAAAGGACAATAGTCTCTGGCAAACAGGTTAGCTATCATTTCTATTTCATTAAGTAGTTAAGTTGAATTAATTGAATTACTTATGAAGTAGTGTGTGCCATAGGCAGCGAATGGTGAAAGCAGATCTAGTTTCGATCAGCCTGCAAATCAAAGGACTACTTATATTGCATTATCTCAGTCTACTGTCCATGACGATGGTGAGTTTGATTTACAATTCTCTTAATGGTTTTAACAATCAGCATCTATCTTTACAATTTTAATATGATATTATTTGTTTTGTTCATGACAACAAGACATGTTACTCAAGAATGAAACCATTGAAGTTATAGCATCTAACATATGAAGTAGATCAACTGCAAATGTAAATGAAAGAAAATAGCAGTGAAGCATAGACTAACCATTTTTTGAAGGGATCAGATGATACAACATCTTATTATGGGCAGAAGGATGGAGCTGGTGTATCATCTTTTACTCAGACTAATTATAGGTTTGAGCATTTTGTTATTTTGTTTTTTGTATATGATACTGTTATGCAGCCAAATATAAACTTGCTTGGTTAATACTTGCAAATTGTCCATGAGTTTGTAGGAACCTATTTATATTTAGTTGCTTTATGCTTTGTGATGGCTTTTTGAATGTAGCCATGTATGTGAAATACTATCTAAGGAACCTAAGAAGGGGTGTGGGGTGAATTGGGTTATTAAAAATTAAGCTAAGTAAACCACACAACAATTTAATCTATTACCTTAATGAAATAAAAAAATAATAAATTTAATCTAGCAAGATAATAAAAGAGTAAGGGAAGAGAAATCAAACACGTGATTTTTATATGGTTTGGCTAACCGTGCCTACGTCCACACCTCCAAGCTCACTGGGCTTGAGGGCTCCATTAAGTAAGCCTCCAAGGCTTAAATCGCTCTTACAATTAACTTTTAAGGTGTCAATAAACCTTTACACAAAGAGATTGTCTACAATCTCTTATTCTAAATGTATCTCAATACTTACAATCTCTCAATTTATTTTTTAAAAATATTACAAAAATAAATCTCTCTCACATAATGTGTTTGATTACAAATGAAAATCTAAAGTGTGAGTAAGTCAGATTAATACAAGAATTTAAAGCTCAAAGAAAGTTGTATGCTCAATAATTTGCTCAATGACAACTGTTGGAATCGTTGAAGTTTGAATTTGATTGAGTTTATTTATAGTTGGAGCTGAAAACTAGCCGTTATTAACTTTCTGCTCATTGTCAGATCGCCGTTAACTAGATGTCAGATTGCCGTTTTGACTGGTCAATATGACCGTTGGACTGAATTTTCAAGTTGTCGGATCGCCGTTTTCAAAATGTCGGATCGCCGTTAGTGTCCAGAGGCTACTCTTCAATTCTGCTCGATGTCGGCTAACTGTTATGAAGATGTCGGTTAGTCATTTACTACAGTGAACTATTTTGCAAAATTATAGTTTGACCTCAAAACTTTATAAAATTATACTATGACCTAAAAATTTATAAAACTTGTCAAATAAGTCCATCTCTAGAATTTTAAGCAATATTTTCTAATTTCAAAGATCTCAACTCTTTTTCAATTTAAAACATTGATCATGAAGATCATAAAATTATTTTTTATTGAATATAAAGCCTTTATAGTATGAAAACTATATGAAAGAGTAATTTGATCTTTTAAATCAACCTTAATCAAGTTTGTTATCATCAAAATTAATATTAAAAAAATATTTATGTTAACAGTATGATATTGCTTCAATTATATAATGTTGGAATGGAATTTAATGGATTAGCTTCACACTTGTTCTGGGTTGGTTTGCTTGTTGGCATATTATTTCAATTTAACTTCAGTTTTGCTATTGTTAATTGAAATTATTATAACTAAAGTACTGTAATTTCATTTAATTTTCTGATAATGCTTAAAATATTCATGTTATTTATTAGATAAGAGTTGCAGTATTGAAGTTTAAGTGTTATGTTCAAATCAAATAGGGTAGTTCACATTGTATGCACTTACTTAGCAAAGATAGTATCACAACTTCATGAAAAAGAGCATTATAACTTTACTATATTTTCATCTTATCATTACTCGTTAAAATAGTAAAAGTACAACTTATTACAAAAGTTAAGTTAGCAACTTAGATTAATCATTTCAGTGCAATACCCACAAGAACACTCAAGAAAATAAATAAGGCTTTGAAACATAGTACAACCTTTAGTAAGCCACACATCACCCCAACTTGCTCTGTTTTCTTCACTTTATGCACATCACTTAGATCTTGTGCAGGAATATTTTTAGCTCGATAAGTTTTTTCAAATTAGTCTTTACTTCATTTAGAGCACTTAGTACTTCTTCAAGTTGTGCATTCACTTGTTCCTGCATTACTGCACAACTTCTATGACCTTCAAAGAATGCACCATTGTCGAAAATTCGAAATCACTTGGTTCTGGGTACCACCACTGGAAAAAATCACAGACATCATAAGGGCAACTGTAGAATAGCTTGTTTGGATTATCTTTAGTCTTTGAAATTCGAACAACGGCACGTACTCTGCAAGCACATCTGAAATTTCTTAACTTGATCATATTTCCATTAACTTGACTCCTCCATTTCATACTGCTCCTAGTGTATCTATTCTTATTGATGGTTGTTGCACTTGACCCCTCTGAGCCCATGTTGTTGGGATTGAAAGATTGAGAGAAATGTAGTTGAGTTTAGAAAGTGTTGAGAGGAGGTGGTGAAGCTTGCAAACAAGGCTATGCATTTAAATAAATAGATATGTGGCAATGTGACTGTTGGAATCCAACGGTTAAATTACAACAGTAAATATTATTTACCTTTACATAAATTTTTGTCATTTTATGTGAGTATTTTGGTTTATATGATTTATTGTTAGGGTTACAATTGTCTTTTTATTTGTTAAATTCAATTGTAATTAACCCATATTTAAGGGGGATAATAGTAATATTATGGTTGTTATAAACTTGGCGCCAAATGTTTCAGATGTGTAAGTTCTTGAATATCCAACCAAGGGCATTTTAGAATTTTTAACTTCCACTAATAGTCAACTACAAAATTAACTAACGGTAGGGGGGATTTCACTAATAAACGGATCTTCGCCATCTAAGTGCAAAAAGCCCAAAACTCAAGGGAGGAAAGTAAAAATTACCCGTTAAATTAATCTGCAGTATGTTAATTTTTATATTGTAAATATTTCAAGAATAAAAATGGAATTAGAACTGAAAGTGGGAATAAAGAAGAATTGCTCGAGCCATTTGGAATGCATAATTGAGGAGATGTAATTAATAAAAAAATAAGTATTTTAAAAAAAATTAACAAAAGGGCAAAGTGAGCAGTGACTACTGTTGTTAGGTGGCTATTTTGCGAGCTAACTATCACACATTTCAATTTATATATATTATAAAAATAAAATAAAATAATAATAAAATAAAAGAAGAGGATGCGTTCCTTGCTTATAAAAGGCAAGGGGATGCATGCAGAGAAGGGGGCAGAGAAGAGAAGAGAGGAAGCTGAGACTAAGGCTTAAGAAAAATTTCTTCTTTTATGTAGTTCATTCTCGTATAATATATTTCAGAAGTTTATTAAATAAAATAAGTGCTTTGCTTTTCATTATGAGTAATTAATTTTTTGAGATGAGGTGAAAAGCGAAGCTCAAAGATTCAAATTATTGATTAATTACTCTCTCAGTGAATCTTAAAGTTCATTTTAATTTGTTGTATTTTTCTTTCTTACCACTTTCTTTTGTGTCATGTTAATTTATAGATCTAGACCTCTTCAAATTTATATGGTATTTTGATATAATATCGACATTTCAATATAGTTGTGGTACTTTAAGTATTTGGTCACATATTTATCACACTAATGGTTAGTTAAGAATTAAATAGCATAATAATTAACTGACAAAATAAATGTAAAATATAGATATGAGAGAATGTTATAACCATAGTTTGAAATCTGAAAGTGGATCCCCATAACATTAGCATATTTTTAGATTGATTCCTATTAATTTCCTTTTCCGCATTTAATTTTCTTTGTTTAGTAATTGACTACTAGAATTTAAATTCTCAATGGTTTGACCTCATACTCACTGGTTATAGTATAACTAGACACTCTTATACTTGAGAGTAAACAACACTTTTGAATCGTGTCACAAATCTACAAAGGTCTTAATAAAAATCGTCTTAAAAAGTCAAATTCTTGTAGTGGTTTGAGTTTTACATCCAATAAAATGATTGAGATTGTGCAAAAATCTCCAATTAAAGAACCCCAGTTGTTCTTAAAGAAAATGTAGTTTTAAAATAGAAGCTAAGTCAAACCAACTATTCTTGAAGACCATGAGATAATTGATATGGTTTTGACCATTTATATTAAAGACAAAATTGTTTTTGAATAAGATTAAGCTGAAAAAGTGAAATTCAATGAAGAGCACATCAATTAGAATATGGAGAAAATTAAAGAGATATTCTTATGGTTTGTTTATATAAGTCTACAGTTTTTAGAAAAGCCATAATCAAGAGTAAGAAGAAATTGAAGATTTAGTACTTACGAGTTTCAAGAAAAGTAGATGCAAACTACTATATGCATGTTTGAATTACAAGATTATTTAATTTTTCACTACAAGTTTCATCCTTCACATAGTCTTTTGTTTTCAGTATATTTCTGGAGGACAAGTTTTTTTATTTTTATTTTAAAGAGGATGAGATTGATGTATGAAGTATATATAGTAAAATATTTTGAAATTATTGTATTTGAGTTGATTTAGGGTACGTTTGGAATTGAGGTTGGACATCTATAGCTTAAAAGTTATAGCAGTAAAGTGTTTGGTAAACACTAATTGTTGTACCTTGGAAGTTATGTTGATATATTTTTTCACTTATATGATGAAAAATCTATTATATCTTTAATAATTTTATCAAAATTATTATTTAAAAATTATATTTACTACATATTATTAACTTTTGTTTTAATTGTTACAACTCTTTTTCTACAGCACCTCAATCTCAAATAGGACCTTAGTATTTTATTAGAATCTATCTTATTTTAGCTAGTAAGCTTTTTTTAGTTATATTTGTAATTTTAGTTTACTTAGGATTTTAGATTTTTTTTATTAGAAAAGAATAAAATTAATAGCTGCTAGTATTAATAGTCTTGTTATCTTTATTTATTATCATACCTTTTATTGATAATATTTCTATTTTAGGTTTATCTTTGTTGTGAATACAAGTTTTTTTTTCTTCGACATCTATCCTTTCTCAGGTATTTGCGACATACATTAAAATGACATTTAGTATCGCTTCTACATTACGTTCACTTATATATCTATTTATATTAATATATTTTAACCCATGTGAAAATCAAGAAAGCAACATGCATGCATATCTATTTATATTAATATATTTTAACTCATGTGAAAATCAAGATAACAGCATGCATTGCTTACTTTTTATTGTCAGTTCACATATGACGTAAATTATTTTAAATATCTCTTAATTTGATAATTTATGTTGTCATATCTTTATCTAGATATTCTGATTTTAGCTGACATTCTTGTTGAATAACATGCAAAGTGAATGTTCATATATAAACTCCATATCAGAATTGATTACTATAATCATTAGCAAAGATCATGGGAAGTCAAAGAACAAGCATAGTGGTAAAAAATATCTTCAAGATCGCTAATCAAATTGCAAGCACCAATCTATTTCTAATAGTGCTGAAGTAATGGTATTCTAGTTTAGTAGAATCGATATAATATGAGGCACCGTATTTAAAAGAAGAAGAAAATAACATTGCTTCAACTTCAGGAAAGTCATAGGCTTCCAGTATAATTGACCACTTGAGGCAAATCTCAAAGTCAAACTTTAGAATGTCGGTAAAAGCCAACAACAGGCATCAGCAAAAACATATTATACTTAAACAGATGGAGATCACATTAAAGAATACTTTGTAAAACTGCATGTGTGAAACTTAATTAAAGATAACTATCTTGCCCAGCTAGTAAGGAAACAGATCAACTATTCAACAGGGTTGATGCAATTCTAGGCCGTTGCCATGTATATTGCTTGTGCTTACATGTTGTAAAATGTACACCCTCCCAGTGCTAAATGGATTCTCAAAGCAAGTACATAATTGTGTGGAAAACACAGCTCGATGGGGGGAAGTGACACCGAGAAATGCTGCATTAGCAATATATAATACTGTTGACAGTGCAAATACGGTTTGATTAAGCTAAAAAAGGTATGCTTAAACTTTAAGCAGAAGCAACAAGCTGTGGCTTAAAATTCTTTAAAATGACTTTTTAATCTATATATTTAAATTGAATCGTGAGAAAACTTCTCTCATTATTGTAAATGCGTGTGTCAAGCAACAAATTCTTCAATGACTCTTCACTTTTAGCTTCAAAAACTCATCCAAGATACGATTTTAGTTCCCTGACATTAGTTCATTAATACAAGATTGGAAATTACATTACAGATAGATTGAAAAGAAGGCTCAGAACAATTACATTGTAGAGTGATAATGTACACTTGAGAAGCAAGCTCAGCATCCAATTTCCTTTTAATAACAATCTCTTCTATTGCATGTAACAACACATTTTAGAAGAAATGCTTAAATCCAAATCGTTCCTTTTAACATCAGTCTCTTCTATTGCATGTAACAATACATTTTAAAAGAAATGCTTAAATCCAAATCATTTTCTAAAGCCTCAAATCAGACATAAGATTGAGTCCAGAAACTGCTTTGAGATTGAGCAGATCCATCAGCACAAATTCTAAAACTTCAATGGCTCAATCATACTTCTCCCTCCAAGAGTAAATCAAAAAGAATGCCCAAGAAAGCGCCAGAGCTAAATCACCAACCACCTGTCTAAGCCAATCCCAAGCCAAATCTTCAAGCCTTCTCTCAAAAACGACCCTCCACAAAGCCATCGATACATGTACAAGCATACACCATTTAGCAAAAAAGCTCTGAAACTCAGCACCCTTCACAAATGCCACCATGAACAGCAGAAACCCTACTACAAACAGAAGCAAACCCGCAAAAGAATTTGAAATCTGAATCAATAACTGATCATGTGGGGTTGATCCTGTAAGCTTTTGAGCAGTCTCAACACCATGACCAATCACATACATTTCTTTAAGATAAAACATAATCGAAGATCCACATGTGATAGAAATCAATGAATGGAGACTGCAGATCACACAGAAAATATATGAACCCATCAAACCAAATGCAAAGAAAAATTAAGAAACCACCCTATTTCATTTGTTATAAGATCAAAACTTTACAGTGTGACAATTCATAAAAGATGAACCTCCCAAGTAATAATCTGCATTATTGAAGATGTCATTGAGAGTTTCAATGTGGGGTCGGGAGGAATAGAAGATGAATCTGATCTGCAAATGCAAATGGGTTTTAAAGAGATTGAAGAGAGTAAGGTGTTTATGTTAAGAGGTTTATTGGGATGCGGGTTTATGGCAGTTGGGTTTGGCGGATTTTATGATTTTTGTCGGTAATTGTTATTCTATCAATATACTTTCTCATCTTTGAATTTTCATCCTTTAGTTCTCCCACAGCTATAATTTCATCATTATAGACTTCACTTGGAATGCTGTCTTTTTTCGATTCTTGAGCTACTTCAATTACATCTTCTAGTATAGGATCCTCATCTTCCTTTATTTCTTCATCTTATGAGGCAACAAATGAATTTCACAACTCATCTACTTTTAAGCAATTATATATTATACCTTCAATGATTCAACTGTTCCGACAATCAAAAATCTTATCCTCAACTTGTAGTGCTACAAACGTTGTCCATAAAATATGAGTTTTAGCATATAAAACGAAACATATATGTTTAATCTAAAATTAAAACCCTTCACCGCCACAAACCCATATCACAAAATTTACTGATAATGATCAAGAGCCAAAAAATTTGAAAAACTCTACAGATCACATATCAAGTAAGATATCATGTTTTTTTTTCCTCATTCGATGGTGATGATTTCCTTCGTGTTGATGGATATGGTATGAAATTTTTAACCAAATTTCAAGCAAAAATAAAATAGAAACGCACAAACACAAACACAATCGAGACTAGAGTTGCGGGCGATTATCTCAGGTGTACAAGTGAAACGATGGTGGCTGTCGATAATGGTAGTGGGGTGATTGGGTATGCATGATGGCTAGATTTCAGGACAACAATGGCTGGAGTTTACCTCAATCAACTAAGGAAAGGGAAAACAATTTTGGCATCAAACGGTACCTTTTTTGGCTTAGTAAAACGGAGCCGTTTCGAATTCGGGATTTGGCTCGGTACAAATATCATTTTCCATTAATTAATCATCAAGTAACATCTAAAATTAGACATTGCCGATAACTTTTAAATTGGGTTAATAGATACCTTTTTCTTTAATTTTAAAGTTAGCATTCGAGTCGCTCAATATATTTTTTTAATTCCATATCTTGGGATTTAGTGGACTTCAATTATTTGATGGACTTTGATTGAACGTATTGTATATAATATTCCAAAAAAAAATTAATCAAATATTTTAATAAAGGAGCATGAATTTATTTGAAGATTATGAATATTATATAATTTTGATTTCTATCTTTTATGGTGGTCTATATCAAATAATTTTTTAAGGGATAAAAAATAAAATGTGATAGAGAAACAATATATGAAAGAGATAAGAAAGGGAAAAGAAAAGAATTATTATTAGAAAAACGACGTCGTTTTACTAAATTTTTGGGGTTTAACTCGGGATGTATTACAGCGTTGTTACTTGTATATGCTTTAGAGAAAGACTTTACCTTGAAAACTTTGTTAATAAAATATCTAGAAATGATACAAAACAAACTTGGGAATTTGGATCACGCGCATTACAGAGGAAAATATATTTAATTTCTTTGCATTTATTAATGCTTGGAATGCCGTGTTCAAAATGTAAGAATTTACAATATATAATCAACATGATATTGGTTAGTTAACTAAATAAAGTGGATAAACTTATAAATAATATGGAAATTCTTTAATACTTGAATAATTCTGTTTGTGTAGGATCCTATCTTTATTTAATTTGTTAATTTTTTTTAACATTCGACAAATGTGCAACGTGAGTAGACCCCTCATCTCAAAGTAAGCAATGCCCACCATTAATTACATTAAAAAACTAATGTTAAAAAAATTGAATGAGATGTGTCTATTAATCGTAAACATTAAATTTTAACCGTTACTCCAACTCAGATGACCAATGACGCGAAAGATATTCACAGCAAACACAGAGCTTAACAACATTATACTCTAATTTCAAGTAGTTTTTGCACGTCTCTAACGTTTGAACTGATCTAGCTAACGTAATCTTTATTTACTCATTGTGAAAAAGATAAACACAAAAAATCTAAAAAATAAATACAGATAAAAGATTGTGATACGAGTTTGAAAAATTAAAACTTTTGAAAGTTATGCGAAGAGAAAGGATTGAGATTAGAGGTGGGAACCATATGTTTCGGTTTGATTTTCTCAGCAAACCAAATCGACTTGAACCCCATCGATTTAGGTAAAAAATGAACAGAATAAGAATTGATTTTTAGTTTGGCTTGATTTGGTTTTGGTTATTTTTTATTCAGTTTGATTCCACTTATTCAATTGGATTTATTGAATTTTTCCTTGTATACTGAATCGTTTGATTCAACAAATTTTAAACTAAATATGAATCAAGTTATTTCGGTTCGGCTTGAACCAAACAGACTTCCCACTCCTAATTGAGGTTGTTTGATATATGTACATTGAAAACTATTTAAAATTTATTATTACATGTTGCTATAATAACATATTTCGACGATCGACAACCATTAAAATAAATTACAAATATTTGGTTAAACTTTTTTTAAAAATTATTTAAAAGCATAGGCGGTCTGATTTAAGCTTAATTTTTGGATTGTAATTGTATCGTTTTTTATGTTTTTTTAAAAAATATTAAATTATCAATGTTGGATCTTGACAAATTCATTTTGCAGGTTTTTTATTATGTTTTAGGAGCATATTAAACTCCAAAGCCGGCCCCATATTTTAAATTACTTATATTAAATTTAGATTTCACATCTTAGTATAAAGTGTGTACAAAATTAATTAGGCTTTAAGTCAAAAAACTTTGATTTTTTGAGCAAATTTAATTATAGTTTAATTATACTTTAATCTTAAGAACAATAGTCTTCATCAAAATTGATTGAATTATTGTCTTTTGTTGGTGCCGGACAGAAGTTGATGAATAAAAAAATATTTTTCAATTGAATATTTAGAAAAATAATTGAATTGTTTACGATTAAGTCGTCGTCGTTGCAGTTGACTCTTCTCTCTCCTCCCTCTCTCTCTATATATGAATATATATTTCATAATTGTTGTTATTATTAAGTGATTGAATTGTTAAACTTTATACCCAGTATTCGTCACAAATCTTAATAAATTCAAACTTAGTAGCATTTTTTTTTAATTGGAAATATGAATAATCAGTTTTTCCAATGTTCATATCAATTGCTAATACAATTAACATTCAAGAATTAGTTGATGATTCAATAACACCATACTTGTACAAGCTCAACCCTCTTATTAAATTCTTTTTAAAAAAAATCGGTGGGAATCAAATTACATATCAAAACCACACAATCTGAGGACTGCCCACACCTGACCCAAACGATCCATTAATGGAATGTGAAGTGGGTCTATCATAATTATATATATATATATGTAATTGCTAGACTGAGTTCACTTTTGATATATCATAAGATATAGTGCGATGCATGACTTCAATTCATTTTGAGGCATGTTTCAATTAGGTTTACTTTTTGTTTTCTAATTAAAAATAATAATGAGGTATAGTTGGAGGTTGGAAAATTGAATTGGGATATTGGGTTCTTTAATTGTTATTATTGTCTCAGTGTTTCTGTATCAATAATGGTCACGCTAATATCTATTAAAAATATGCTAAGATAACTATACACTTATAACAATTAAATCTCTTTAACAAAAAGGTCCAAAAAGATTCAAATAAACATAGGTTTCGTCTTTTAGTTATCAAGCAATAATGTTATAATTTTTGTTAAACTTGTTTAGAATTAAATTTGTGTTTTTATAAGTAGTTTAAAAATTTTGCTTTGATTACTACCGTTTGGCTACTGGTTATCATTCCTTATGCTTGAACAAAGGTCCACGTAGCGTATGTGTTGTGACAATAAAATTTATTTTTATTAAAAAATGAACCCTTCCTTATTTGAGGTAGATTTTTGAACTAAATTTCAAATAAACTTCGTCTAAGCAGTTGATCATGACTTTCAAAAACATGTGTTACAATATTGAAAAAAGAAAAAAAAATTGTTTTAACCATAATTTTGTTTGAGAAAGTTCTTCCTTTCTAAATGTTCTTTCATTTGGTTTATCTGGTTTGATTTTTTTTTTAAAATAAAGAGGTGAATTTAGCTCAGTCCAATTTTGTAGCCCTCCAACTTCCCAAAATTCAATTTTATTAATTTCAGATAAAATCCGTCAATATTTCTTTAAACCCGCTTCAAGCCGTACTCATGGCATACGCTACGCGTCGTGGGTCAAAATTTTCTCACAATTTTTAACGCCACCAAATATCACGTTTCAAACCCTTTTTTTTGACTCGTAATCACTTATATTTTATTACTTATTTGAAGAGCATCACAAAAAAACTTTTCAAATAAGATTTTATTACTTATTTGAAGAGTCACAACAATATTTAAAGCTCCAAAAAACACTCTAATTAAGATTCTTCAAATAAGAATTAATTCTCTCTCTTTAAATTTGAAGAGTTAATTTCTCCCTCTTCAATTTATATTTTATTACTTTTCATTAAAGAAAGAAAGAGAAGTGCTTTAATTACCATTGACTTTTCTTTTAAAAAAATAATTATTTGATTAAAATAATATTAACTTATTTTTATTTGAAGAGTCTTTTGGAGAATATCATATTTTTTTACCTTTTTATTTACCACATAAGTAAGCAAATAAGTATTTAAAGAGTAAAACTTATAGAGACTTTTGGAGATGCTACTATTTTTTTAAAACAAAACAAAGATGCCGTAACAGATCAAAACTTGCCACGTGTTAAAACGAAACGAATAAGACTCAACGACCAAAAGCCGGTAACAGCAAGTCCCCTTTCATTTCGGTATTGAAGCTTCTTGTTTACTGCTTCAATGGGCTGACAAAAAAGTGTAAATGAGAGTGGATTGGTTCCGTTGACTGAGACCCACCTTATGAACAAATACAATCTTGCCTTTGCCGGCACAAGCCGACTCCCTTATGTATAATAATTTATTAATACAGCACATAATTCCCATGTATTTATTCATGTACATACGCGTTGAACGGTCGGTCTTTCATTCAAACATAAGAACATTTTACATACCCATCTCGTTTTCTTGCTCATTAAGTCTTTTTACTGTATAAAGAACGATTTTTTTTTTTCATTGCCACAGAGGAGGATGAAAGAAAGAGTTTTTTGGTGCTGATATTTTCTAGAAGTTTGATTTTTGATTTTTGATTTTTTTTTGGGATTGCTCTGGTGATATGGGTGGTAAGTGTGCTAAGCCCACAGCTGTTGAAGACAGCCGGGAGAGGCTAAATCGAAAAGAGGGGTCATTGAATAAGCACGTGGCACGGGTCAGTTCTTCAAGAAGAGAGGAAGTTGTTCGACCAAAGGGTAAAGGGGACAAAACTGATGTGAAGGTCTTGTTGATTGATAAGAGAGTCAATGGTTCCAATAGGTATTATGATCATCATAAGATTGAGAAGATTGCTATTGACGATCATCAGGTTGAGAAGAAGATGATTTATGATCAAATTGAGAGGAAAAAGAAGGCTGTTGAGCAGTTTGAGAAGTGTGAAGTGAATGTAATTAATCATCATCCGGCTATTGGGAGATTGCCTAAAGGTGTAGAAGGGGAGCAGGTGGCGGCAGGGTGGCCGACTTGGCTTGCTACAGTGGCTGGTGAGGCTATCAAGGGATGGATACCGCGGCGTGCTAATACTTTTGAGAAGTTGGATAAAGTAAGTTCTTTGATTGATTTCATGTGATTCTTAATTTGCTTTCAATTCAATTTTTGTTTCTTGTAAGGTGTGAGTATTGCTATTTCTTCGTCAGGTTGAGTATTATTTCATATTTGCTTTATTAGTCTAGTTGATCAAACTTCGAACTGAGACTGGTTTGGCGGTGTTGATTGGGAATGTTTTGCTGCCTTTTTGAATTTAGAACTTTTTCTTACCACAAATTATGCAAATTAGAAAATATTATAATGGTGGAGGTCCATAAACAATGCTTTCGTATAGCTTCAGGTAAATGACCTGGGGATAACAATATCTAACTTGTGTAAATAGATGATATTTTGATTGTATAAGATGCTCATGAGGATATCTTGGTTTTGCAGATTGGCCAAGGAACTTACAGCAGTGTTTACAGGGCTCGCGATGTTATTCATGATAAAATTGTTGCTTTGAAAAAAGTGCGGTTTGACAATCAAGATCCTGAGAGTGTCAAGTTTATGGCCAGGGAAATTGCTATATTGCGTAAGCTTGATCATCCAAATATAATTAAGTTGGAAGGGTTGATTACGTCCCAAACTTCTTGCAGCTTGTATCTTGTTTTTGAGTATATGGAACATGATCTGGTAGGGCTTGCATCACTTCCTGGCATGAAGTTCACAGAGTCTCAGGTAGCCTTTTTTTTTTTAAGCAGTTGAGAATGGTGTGAACAACTGTTGAATTTCTTTTCTTTTAATATGTAAATATAATGACGCCTAAATGCAGCATAGTTGCAGCTGTTTTCTTAATTTTGCAAGTGATAAGTATTTGCCCTTGTATAGAATTTTCTGCAATTCTTATGTTTATTCTTCTTGGTTAGGTTAAATGTTACATGAAGCAACTTCTAAGTGGACTTGAACACTGTCATGGTCACGGTGTTTTGCACCGTGACATAAAGGGTTCAAATCTTCTTCTTGACCATAATGGCATATTGAAGATTGCGGATTTTGGCTTAGCAAGCTTTTTCGACCCTAAAGATAGTGTTCCAATGACAAGCCGTGTGGTCACGCTTTGGTATCGACCACCGGAACTTTTGCTTGGAGCGTCTCACTATGGAGCTGCAGTGGACTTGTGGAGTACCGGTTGCATACTTGGGGAATTATTTTCTGGGAAGCCTGTATTACCTGGGAAAACAGAGGTACCTTTCCCTTTACTACCTCTATTACATGGAACCTATGCGATGGCTAATTGAGGGTTATATTTATTTTAACTTTTGAGGGTTGTTGGCAGTTGAAAATTCATGGAAATGAGGTTATGTCCATATGAATGACTCTTTTAAGTGAAATAATGTATACTTTTGTAGGTTGAGCAGTTGCACAGGATCTTCAAGCTATGTGGATCACCGTCTGAGGATTACTGGAGAAAATCAAAATTACGCCATTCAACAGTGTTCAAGCCTGTACAACCATATAGACGGCGTATTGCAGAAACATTTAAAGATTTTCCTGCAAGTGCTTTGGGGCTTATGGAGACCTTAATGTCCATAGATCCTGCTCATAGAGGAACTGCAGCACTTGCTCTTAACAGTGAGGTATGCTGATTATCTTTTTTGGGATGGTAATAGAGTATAATCTGAAAAATTGCTATATGGAAAATTATAAGTGGCAGCATCTCTTTGAGTAATGATCCAAAGGAAACAGATAAACCTTAGAAAGGTATGGAACAATGACCATTCCATGAGCTGGGAATTGTCTTCTTACTGAGGTGTTATATATTCTTTTGAGCTACTACTTATACTTCTCTTTTCCAATTATCCTCTGCCTATTCTCAAAAAAAAAAAAAAAAAAAATTATCCTCTGCCCAATTTTTCTGTTTCCAATTTACTATGGGCAACCCGTACTTGACCTGTTCCATTGGGTTAATGATTTTATTGCCTTTATTTTTTCAATTAATTTTTTTCGTAGGAGAATTTACCAAGATTCCACCCAGTTCTATTGTCTTTTGCCTACAATGAGACTTATTAAGCTTGATTTTGTGAATTTTTTTTTTAACAGTTCTTTACAACACAACCACTTGCTTGTGATCCATCAAATTTGCCAAAGTATCCTCCAAGCAAAGAGATTGATGCTAAGTTGCGAGATGAAGAATCTAGAAGGTACATGTTATAATTTAATCGTGTTAAGAATCAACATAACTTTTAGCTTTCAGTTGAAGACTAGTATCTTGCTTTAAAGTAATAGCATTTATTTTTAGAGAAGAAACTGTATGATATTTTGTTGCTGTAGTGTATAAATTATGAGGATCCTGAAGTTTGGTGCCATATAGTAGTAGATGGTCATCAACTCAAATTCTGTTGTTTTCTATGACACAATCAATGCAAACAACTATGATAGGCACCAGATATGATGAAATCTTGAACAAAAAGGTTGGATGCATCATGCATGCATTAAAATAACTGGCTTTGCACTTAATCTAATCATGTTGAGTAATTGCACTCAGCCTCAGGACCTTGAACTAACGGTTTTCAAGCAAGTTTCTTTATGGGCTAAAAAATCAATTTGGGGTTTCATACCCACTACCTTTAAAAAAAAAATTGTTGAGTAATTATTGTCTTTCTTTTAATACTTTTGTTTGTATTGTACTTGAACATTGATTCTCTCTGTCCAATTATGAAATTATTGCTATTTTTTGTTTATTCATTGTGTCAAGGAGAGGCTAAATGTCCATGCAAGTGGATTTCACTGTATTAAACACTTCGTACATTCTTACAGGCAAGGAGTAGCAGGAGGCAGGGACCAAAAGGGTGACCTAGATAGGAGTTGGCGGAAAGAATATCTGCCAATTCCTGCTCCTAACCGTGATGCTGAATTATCCATAATGCAGGTAACTTTAAAGGAAGTATAGATTATGATTTTGGTTTTGGTTTTGGCATTGGTTTCAATCTGGGTTGCGCTAAAAGTGATTAGTATCCAGATATCATTGCTTCTTTAAAAATCTATGTACATAATGTGTTTAACAGAGAACGGCAGACTCGCAAAATTACTTATGGGCTGCTAATGCATTTTCGTGACTGCATTTACTAAATTGCACATTGATTTGCACATCCTGTTGGTACTCACTGATTTACCAGTTTGCATAACTGAGGGATAAAAAAGTGTTACTTCTTTAGAAGATTCTGTGTTCGAGGATAGCTCTTTTGTATCTGATACTTGAAAGAAAATATAGGGAATGTTGTTATAAAATACTGTGTTGGATGGTTCTCTTTTGGAATGTGTACAGAATTTAATCCATTTTATTTTTAGTAAATCGATTACTCTTTTTTTTCATCATTATTTTTGCGTTTTTGGCCTGAATTATCCAATAACTTTTTGCCTCTCTAATTACAGAAAAGACATCACACAAATTCAAGAAGCAAAAATGAAATGTTCATTTCTCAAAAGGAGGCTGCTTATGCTATCAACCCCACAAAACAAAGACAATCTGGGAAAGAAGCAAGTAAAGATTTCTTGGAGCATCAGCGGAGGAAAGTTTCTAATTCTGGGCCGTTGGTTCATGGGACTGCAAAAGTTTCACATTCAGGACCATTGATTCAGGGGGCTACCTGGGCAAAGGTTGGAAAAGGATATAATGATCCTCCAGCCGTTTCAGGCAGGTCCAACTTGGCAACATTATCTGGTTTTGTAGCAAGCAGAACTGTGCTGCCTGAAGATCATCGTGAAAAATCTGGTCCTTCGTATGTAGGAGTAGGGAAACAAGTTGGTGGGTCTCAAAGATCTTATAAAGATTTAGTTTCCACAGGAAAACAGGATTGCAGGCAAAATATTCAGAAGACAGCAGAACCAAGTTTGGTTAGTTTCTTGACTTTTCTCTTTAGTTTGAAGGTCTTAAAATCTCAAGCAACATCCTTTTCAACTTTGATCTCAAAATTCAGCATCTATTGAAGCTAACACTTTGCTTTGTTAATATTTTGCTGCAGCATGGTGGCGGTCCCAGAGGAAACAAGATTTTTGTATCTGGCCCATTACTTCCAACAAACAATGTTGATCAATTGCTGAAAGAGCATGATCAACATATCCAAGAATTTGCTCGACGAGCACGACTTGAAAAGATTAAACCTGTTAAAGCTCATGCTTAGGAAAAGCAAGCAACAGACAATTAGACAGTTTATATAACCGGAGCTGGATAGATATGAAGTTAAATTTAGAGTCCTCTCTTGTGGCAGAGCTGAAAAATTCAGCTGTCTAATGCCCAGAGATCAAATTTAGCTTGTAACGTTTTATGTACAGCACTGCTTCTCCGTACCCCCATCAATGTTTTTCGTATTTGGTGAGTGTCTTTGAAGGATAAATTCTTTTCATATCACTGATATTCCTCATTCTTATACACAACAGTGGAATAAAAATACATCAAATTTTGTGACAATTTTTTTCTTTTAATTCTGTCCCCAGCCTATTTATAATACATTCACTGTATATTTGGAGCAGTGCAAGTCAGAAATTTTTTAACTTCTAACTGACATAATAGCCTTCAAAATGTAGTTACTTTAAAAGCCATATTGTTATTATTACTTATCAATGAATTAATTACCTATCAAGTAATATGTTTGCAATCAATTTCACTAGGTAGATAAATAAAATTTAGAAAGTGAAGCTCATTTCCGATGATGGATCATCAACTAATACTTGCTACCAAATACAAAATCTGGAAAAAATCAACTATGCAGTATAACTTGAATTTTCTTGTATAGAAACAAATCTCTCTTTCTTCCAAGCTTTCAACCAACTGTAAAAAGAATAAGTATAATTCATGAAAATAACTGCAAATTTACAGTGCAATTTTGAGCATCAAGCACTGAATAGTCATCAAAACTGGGATCAACATTTTGTCACCTGCCTTCAAGGAGAACATCTGAGGCATTTAGAGACTGGGATCAACATTTTGTCACCTGCCTTCAAGGAGGTCATCTGAGGCATTTAGAGAGGGAGAAGAAGAACGATTCTTGTTAATTTCGTTGAATGTTGGGTGTCCTCTACTGCCAGCAAATTTCCAGCTTGACGTCATTGCACGTGTTTCAATTCTCTTAAGCAAATGCACATTCATTCCCTCATCTTCAAGCCCAGTGCCCTCAGTTTGTCCCTCTAACATCTTCAATACTTGCCTTATTGTTGGCCTCGAATTTGCATCTGGATGCGCACACAACAGTCCCAAATGCATCACTTTCTCTACCACTTCATCAGCATAACCACCCTTAGCCTTTAATCTTTCATCAAGGACAGAAAGTAAATCACTTCTCTCTGTTAGGCTCCACATACTATCCACCAAGTTTCGCTTCCCTTCTTCAATAGGTCTTCGACCAGACATCACCTCTAGAATCAACACACCAAAGCTAAATATATCAGTCCGAGTTGATGCTCGTCCTGTTTTAACCACCTCTGGCGCTATGTATCCAGCAGTTCCTATAACTTGGGTTGTGCTTTCTACTTGTCCATGATGGTGCATTTTGGCTAATCCAAAATCCCCTAGTCTAGCATTCATCTTTTTATCAAGTAACACATTGCTTGCCTTAATGTCTCGATGCAAGACTTTAGATTCCCAGCCCTCATGCAAATACAATATCCCACTAGCAACATCTTTCAAAACCTTAATCCTCTGCTCCCAACTCAATGCGATGCTCTCATCACATTCAAAAATCCATTTGTCCAAACTTCCATTCTCCATATAATCATAAATCAAGATCAAGCTTTCTTTCTCTTTTTTACACCAACCTCTTAATCCAACCAAGTTTCTGTGCTTCAGCCTGCCTAAACTTGAAACCTCGGCCAAAAATTCTCTCATCCCATGCTCACTATCAAGAGAGATCCTCTTCAAAGCAACTTCTACTCCCACCAATTGACCTTTATAGACCTTTCCATTTCCTCCAAGCCCAATTACATTTTCTTCAGAGAACCCCTTTGTTGCTGCATGAATCTCTTGATAACTAACCCTATGCGGCCAATACTCCAATTCCCAATCTTCAGTTTCTTCTACATCTTTCATCTTTTTCCCTTTCCACTTCAAGCATACCATGTACACCACAACCCCACATCCCATAATCAACAAACCACCAACACTGACACCCAAAATGAACCCTTTTGATCGAAACACAGAATCTTTTGGAAGCACAAACGAAGGCAAATGTGTTGTCACCAAAGCATCCCCTATTGAAAAATTACTATTGCTAAAGCTCCAAGCCAATATCTTATGACTCTCAACTAATTGCCCAGTTCCTGCAGAGAACCCCACATGCATTTTATCCAAAAGAACCCCAGAAAGATTAAGGAACTCACTTATCAAAGGCCGGTTAGGCCTTCTTGCCCCTGCCTTAGCCAGAGTAACATTAATCCTGAAATCTTTATAATCAATCCAAACTTGATAATTCTCACTATTATTCAGCCTCAACTCCTTGAAATTCCCCTCATCTTCTTTGCCCTCCCAAAACCCTGCAATATTTGAAGCAAAAGATGTAAGTGAGTTCACATCAAGACCCACATGATTATCATTGATATCAATGAATTCTTGGTTCTTGAACACATCAAACTCAACACCGAACACATGATTGTCCGGATCACCATCATTGGTCAAGTTGAAAAGACCAAGATGCTGAGCCGAGCTAGCACCAGCTATGCCAGCAAAGGGCAAGAACACAAAGGCAAAGCCATGACCAGGCAAGAGATGCTTGTAAGGGGCAATGGAGAAAATGAAAGATGTAGAGAAAGGAAGCGGGGTAGATGAATTGGGTTGCTTTGTTGCCACCTTTGAAGGGTACAAGGCTCGTCCTATTGAAAAAGTTGTGTCATTTGTAAGAGCAAGGATTGAATTTTCAATTCTTGCATGGCCATATGTGTCGAGATTAGTGGAATTGAAGTTGGTGTTGAAAATGAAATCAAGAGATGATGATACCGGAAGCAGAAGTTGTAGTTGAAATATTGTTAAGAGGGAAACTGAAAAAGTGATTTTGGAAGACATTAGAGAGACAGATGACGTAATTCGAGATGATGAAGCCGAAACAGTTAGCAAAGCAATAATAGCTTAGCTAACTTAGATGAGCCATAGTTTTGATAAATGAAACATGGCCATGATACATTGACGGTGTTAGTATTAATTATCTCGGAAACATTCGCAGGTCAGACACTAGCATCTTTTGACCTTCAAGGATTTTTTATAGATCTTTTGACTTTTCAATTTTGATACATTAAAAGTATTTGAAAAATTTATAAAAATAATCATAAAATTTTTATTATTTTCACAATTAATCTTCTCAATTTTTTATTTATCAATATTAGTAAAACACACATTTTTCTCCCTAAATTATCATTCTTTACAAACCAAAAATAACTTTCTTTCTTCTCTTTCGTCAAACCAAAGACAACTTCCCACTCTTGAATCATCAACCAACGGCAACGGTAAAAGACAATGATAAAAAGTGAAATCCGATCATAATTTATCCGGATCCAACATTAATCGGCATCACATAATGGTATGAGTTATTTTCTGAACTTCCTCGAAAGTTTGAGTGAACTGCGAATTGTGGTTTCGTGGGTGAATCTGGCGACAGGTTGCCTATCGCACTAAGTTTCGTGTGACAATCAGCCTGTCGCACGAAAAACCATATTCATTGCAATTAACTATTAATTTGATAGGACTCAAATAATTTATTTTTTTTATAATTTCAGGTTTAATGGATTCAATTGTACTTGAATTGTATTACGATGGTCGAAGAGAGACATTAGAGGATGGGTGTATAGAGTACGTCAATGGTAAAAATAGAGCTTTTTTGGTTGGGAAAAATTGTTTGTTTGATCAGTTATTGGCAAGAGTATACGATGTGTTACAAATTAACCCTAATGAATATAATATTACAATGAAGATAATTTTGAGATCTAGTAACACATTATATCGTGTATGTGCACTGCCCATGGGTATATTTGATGATGAAAAGGTGAGGGTTGTGTTACATATGGCATCCGACGTAGCCAATTTTGGATGTATTTCTATATTCGTGACCACATCACCTTGAGTTCCGAGTGAAGGTATTGAGCCACATGTCGATATAGAAACTTCGTTTAGAGCAAATATGTCTGGCCCCGATAATGAAGAAGAGGTGTTGCCAAGGACAATATCGCTGCAACAATATTACTCTCCAATCCACGACAATTATGACAAAATTGATGATAATGACGTTACGTTACAAGATGTTGTAGCAACGGTATTTTCAATAACGACGTCGTTGGAGCAACGGTATTCTCCGTATCACAACAATGATTTTCGGGACAATGATGATTTTCATGATGAGACAGAGGGGGATAATGTTTGTGCAGAACCTTCTAATAATATGAGAGATACTCATTTCAATAATGATGGTGATGATAGAGGAGCCGGTCCTTCGAATGTTCCGTCGTTTCAGCATGAGGATGGATGTGAAGACAATACTCTTGTGAATAACAGAGGCAATAGATTTATTCCTTCTATGGTTTGATCAAGAATGAGAATTAACCCCCTCACAAGTCTTGCTCCAACTTTGCCTTCAAACATGGTTGCTCCAAGCTTTATTAGCAGTTGTGACTCAAATGATATCAGTGTGGGTAAGCTATTTGTTGAGAAGAATGAGTTTATATTACAACTATACAAGGTTGCCTTTAGAGATAAGTTTGATTTCAAGATTGCATGGTCTACTACGACACGTTTCGAGGCTCATTGTTGTTTAGAATCATGTAAATGGCGTATTCGAGCAACTAGATGTTCGAACGAGCAAAATGTTCCTTGGGTGGTGCGGAGAATTGACAATGTAAACACTTGTCATAATGAGGTATTGGTTGATGGACGTCATCAAGTAAGGAGCTGGGTTGTCAGTCATATTATCGCAGAAAAATATATTCAAGATAAGATGATTTATATTCTGAATGACATAAGAGCAGATATGCAACAGGAATACGGTGTTCAGTTAACATACCAGCAGGCATATCGGGTGAGAGAAGTTGGACTTGAAATAGTTCGGGACAACCCTGCAGAGTCATACAACTTGCTCCCTAAATACTCTCACATTTTAACTACAGCGAATGAGGGTACAATCACTCACCTCGAGCATGATGGAGATGGTAATTTCTTGTACTATTTTGTAGCACTCGGATCTTCCATCAAGGATTTTATGCAGTACATTCGGCATGTCATTACTGTAGATGGTACTCATCTGAAGAGGCTATATTGTGGAAGCATGTTCGTGGCAACATGTCTTGATGGTAACAATCAATTGTATCCGTTAGCCATTGAGATCATAAATTCAGAAAACAATGATGCTTGGGAATGGTTTATGATGAAATTACATGGAGTGATTGACGATAGACCTGAGTTGGTAATTATCTCTTATCGATGCACTGCCATAAGGAGAGCCGTTGTTAAAGTATTTCACAATGCAACTCATGACGTTTGTTTTTACCACGTCAAATGTAATATTAAGTCACAGTTTAGAATGTCCAAAACTCTTTCGGATGAATTTGAGCGCCTTTATTAATGCAGCAAAAGCATATGGCCACGAGAAATTTAAGAGACAACTTGAAGGGTTGTGGATGATCCACTCGGGTGCGGCTGATTACCTAGAAAATAATGTCGGTACGTGTAATTAGGCAAAGTTTCAGTTTGAAGGTAGGAGGTACAACATACTTACCACCAACATCGCGGAGAGTGTTAATTTTTTCATGAGGGAATCTCAAAAATTTCATGTTACTCATCTTGTTGATCACTTTAGAAAAACATTACAGCAATGGTTTTATGATAGAAAAATTGTGGCTGAATCAATGAGTACTCAGCTAACAACATGGGCGGATGAAATAGTCACTGAGAGGAGAACTATAGCTGAAAGAATGATAATTTGGCCGATGTCTCCGCATCAATTTCAAGTTATAGGTGGTGGGCTTAAGGAAGGTTTGGTTGATTTGCAAAAGAAAACTTGCTCCTGCAGAGTGTTTGAGCTTGATCAGCTTGTATGTGCTCATATAATTGCGGCGTGTCTAACACACCGGGTGGATTTTATTAACCTTTGCTCAGACTTTTACACTACAGAATCGTTGGCGATGGCTTATGCACAACCAGTGGAGCCAGTTGGCGATATGGCTGATTGGGAAGTTCCAGATGAAATTCAGGAGATGCAAGTATACCCATCAGTTGAGGCACCACCACCTGACTGTCGTAAAGAGTTTAGAATACCCTCGGCTGGAGAAGACATTAACCAGCGGACTGTAAGATGCGGGCGGTGTCATGAACTGGGCCATAATCGTAAGCGATGTAAGAATCCCATTGCGTCGACTCGAAGTTAGTTGTATTGTTTCAATGATTCGTTGGTTAAAACTGTTATTGTTTTTTGTGTATTGTACACTTATATGTCATGAAATTTTATTTTATTTTAAATATTGAAATGTGAGCATTAAAATGTTATAAACTTAAGTGCGCAAATTAAAATAAAAATTCAAGTTTCAACATTCAAATTACTACAACGGTTTACAATACAATATCATAATTAAATATGTCAACCACAATCTTCTTTCTAAAGTACTCGACATGACTAGCGTTAAACTCTAATCTAAGTTCGAACATTAAATACATCGTAACCATCAATACAAAAACACTGCAATCGCCAGTTCCGGGCTCTTGTTGTGGCGTGCTCTTAATTGCGATAACTTTCCAGGGGTCGGCACTCCGCAACTCAGGTCAGATGTTGTAGAAGCCAACATATTCCAACCATCGAGGGAAGATAACTTCAAGTGACTTGAATTTCAACTTGTACCTTTTGTCGTTGCGAAATGTGAGTAATGAGTCATAAATATAGAATTTGTTTTTCCGAAAGTCAACTCGTGCTAGTACCCAATGCGCGCCGTCCAAGTTAACAGGGATGAGTAACTGTATATAAAAATTGAAAAACATGTTCGTTATATATGAAATTAAAATACAACTAAAAAAAAGCGACAACTTGGACATTTTCATTATAGAGTATGTGAAATGCAATAAAATACATACCATATCGACATCCGTCATTGATTTGGACATTGTGTGCCGTCGCCCACAAAGATAACAATTCAAGCGGTCGTCGAATACTAATGAATCGACCGCGTAATCCCCGTTATTCCATAACTGATTCAAGAACACCTAGTACATAGATAACCAAGAAATGCATAAATTAACAAAATTTATAAGCGATAATTAAAAAAATATAAATGGTATTTATAAGTTTTGTCGGCACGTTACCCAAAAAAATGTGTCAGTATGCGTGACACGTTGAACTAAGGTATTTGGATACTGCCGTTATTTCTCGTTAATCAAACGGAAATACTCGTGAATATGCTGTAGAGAAACAAAAATATTACGATTTAAAAGATAAAATTTATACACAAATCCACAACACTCAAAGAACTTCAAAAATATAATTACCTCATCACCTAGTCATCCCATCGAAGCTGTACCCAAAATTATTTGAAAGAATGGCCGCGGGTGTTGGACTCTCCAATCCACTGTGATATCACCAGCAAACCATCAATCAAACTCAGCAAATAGACCAGAGTCCTCCAATCCTCTCAGCGGATTTATATCCACACTCGTACTCATGTCAATCGCATACTCCATGATTTGGGGTCAAGGTAAAAGCCGGACGTTCTTTCCTAGCCTAATTGGAGGAATCATGTAAGGACTGTTATAAACATATGACGGTATGTACGCATGGCCGAACTTACTAACGCCCGGAGGCACCTCAGTGAACACCTGCACGCTCTCCCCACTAACATCCCCGTAGAAACTATACAATGACGTGGGCGTAGAAAAATTTGGATTGCCCACGTCAGTATACACTCCATAGTCATCCGAGGCCTGTCCATTCGCCAAGATGAACATATTAAACAACTATAAAACTAAAAGTTAAATGAATATAATAATTAAATTTAAATTTGCTCACCGCATACGAGTGTGCAGTGGGAGAATCCTTATTTGGACGTTTAGAAAATGTGTCGATAAAGCCAACAATGGTTTCTTTAAAATCTTTTAATTCTGACTTCAATTCATACACGTTACGATTTAAACTGCTTTGTCCTCGACTATTACAAAAGAAAAAAATAAAACTTTAGAATAACAGTAAAACAATAATGATTTATAAAGGAAAAATATCGTATATTATTTATAACCTCAGAATCATGTGCGTCATCAGAGTTGTATGTTTGCTCCTGGTGGTCATCAACAGTCACCTCATCCTTAGAAGTGTCATGACGCTGCTCTGGTGTTGGGTTTGGTATGTTGTCATGCTCGTCATGCTCGTCTGATTGCCTTGTAACCGACGGCATCGCGTTGATTGAAGGTTGGTACTGTATAAAGTATCATTTAAAATTAGTAAATGAAAAGTCAAAAATTTCGATTAAAAAATTGATAGTACTTAGAGTATATCGATCTTATGAACCCAGTCTGGAATGGTTGGCATGTAATCCTTCATAGTGAGCCAATATATTCTGCTACTCTCCTTTGAATTTGGCTCAAGGGTTTGTAAAACGTCCCCCTGTCATAAATTCAATTGAAAATTTTAAGTAAGTATACATAACTTAAATTTAATAAGTTAAAAAAATAACTAATATATATTACTTACAAGACGAGATTCGTTGTTGAAGAACGAATAAACCTCGGCAAAGTTGATTCTCGAAGATGCCATGGGCTTCCATTGCACGATGTGGAGAATCTTCTTTTTCGTTTTCACGACCCATGTTGATGGCAAACCTTCAATCGTTTCGTAAATCCAAACCTACAATAACCAAAGTGAAAAACCTATTAAAACAACTATCAAATATTTAATACTATAAAACTTATTAATAAACAAAAAAACGTAAAAATTGTATTTTTCAATGTTATGATTTGGATTTTTTAACCGAGTCCTCTTAAATTTCTCATCTTTCTCGAACAGTGTATTGTCAAGACTCTCATAAATTATTTCCCACGACAAAAGACCCCATGGACGCTTTCGGAAGTACTTTATATCATCAATTTCGTTAAGCCAATCGAAATTGATTTGACAATAATTTTTTCTTTCATTTAATACTCTGTCCGCAAAATAAAAGAGCACAATCTTTAATGCGTCCATATCATCTAATTCTTTGAATTTCAACTTCTTAAATAATGTATTGAATTCGTTAACATTGATCTTACGATGCACACCATCAAAATACGTATTTCGTAGCCTATGCACCATTTCATTATTTTGTAGTTTGGTATCAACACCATATGAAAATCCAGTAACCAAACACCATTCGACAATTGATAAGCGAATCAAATGCTCACCAATTTGAAACCATAACTGATCCTCACGACTATCTTCTTCATGAGCCACTTGCCTTAGTAAAAGATTGTGCAAAATTACCCCACTAAATGGAAAACTTCGACACTCCAAGAAATGCCCAAATATATTCTTTTTGAATAAATTCAACTGCCGCTTTGTTAATTTTTTCTCGATGGCTTTTACGACCGAAGATAACTTACCCATGCTCGAAATTCGACCAGGAAAGTGATCGGCATAATGAAAATACATCTTACCTACTTTGATATTCGGTGATTCTGATTTTATCATGTATGTGTAATATTTATAACATTATTACATTACATTTACAATAAAAAAAATTAACTTGACAAAAAAAATCACATTAATTTTTGGTGCGACAGAGCCGTGCTGTCGCACCGATTTGGTGCGACAGCGGGGAGCGCGCGCGCTGCCCCCCCCCCCCCCCCCCAAAATCCCCAAATCATTTCCCAATTCAACATACTCCCAAATCAATTTATTCCTAAAACAACAACAACAACCACCACCACCATTATTCTCAAACTACAATCATTATTAATCTAAAATTTCATTTCAAAATTAATGAAAATAAGTAAAATGGCTAACCTAGGTTTTGTTGAAAGCTGTAGATGGTAGATCGGACGCTGATGAGGGATGGAGCTGCCACCGATGAGGGCTGATGTTGCCGCCGATAATGGGAGTTTGTTCAGTTTGGGAGAGATGCGTGAAAGGGAGTGTTGGGGGAGAGATGAGGGAGAGGGGTATTTTGATCTCAAAGGATTTTTTATGGCTAATGTTGATAGAAATTTATTTGAGGGGTTAAGATAGAAAAAACCAAAATATTTATGGTTATTGGTGTAAATTTCACAAAAATATTTTAGTCAGCTTACGTAGGGGCTAAATTTATTAAAGTTTATTAAAAAGGTTTGGTTGTATTGAAATTGTTTTAAGGTAAAATATTTTTTTTATAATTATATAATTAAAATTAAAATTATTTATTATTTTGTATATGATTAAAATTCATACTTGCACTAAAAATAAATTCCAACATAACTACAATATTTATTAAAATCATACTTTAGAAATTATCAATAATAAGTTCACAAGGAAACTATTTTTGGATTCCCATGCTGAACTGTTATCATTTTTGGATTCAGAGAATTGGTAGGAATCCGTGTGCTGCATTCTACCGTAAGGCTGTGCATTTTCGTTGACTTACACATTGACTAAAGCATGACTGGACGATACAAGCAAGCTTATGTATGCACGAAGCAGCAGCTTGCAATCCACAATTTACGTCATAACCCGGGACGGATCCGCATGTCGCTCCATAAGTTGACCCGGCCTCAACCTTTTGACTGCGTTGACCCTCATTCACCATTCATCTCGGCCGTTCTTTTTGCTCCCAACTGATGCTCCTTGTTGTGTCCGTCATCAATAAAAATCTAAGCGGTATTTTTTAAGAATTGATATAAATTAATTTTAGTAATAATTTAATTTATAAAAATTAATTATAATATTATATAATATGAATTATAATTTTAAGTAATAGTCTCATGTAATAAAAAAAGAAGAAGAGTGTGTGTACATACATATATATATATATATATATATATATGTGTTTTTTTAGTGAAAGCATAAGTAAAAATATATTAAAATATAAAAAATACATATTTCGATATATTAAAAACAATAGGCTAATCTTATACCAGTTTTGGTGTATGATTAGGATAATTAGTTAAGTGAATTTTATTTTGAAAAATACCAGATAATGAGATAATTCTAAGCCTTCGACTTTTGGGTAATAAATGAATTTTTTTATTTCCAGACTTAAAATTTTGGTGGCATGAATAATATAGTTATGTAATTATCGGATTTTGACAGGCAACCGACACGAATCTGGATTTGGGATTTGGTAATGTGCCGTGTGCTTTACAATCGGGTAATGTTCGATCCAGCTCATCCATCAACCGATTAACATTTGTTTGTTTTGTTTTGCAGGGAACTGAAAAGCTGTGGACGGTCATGGCCCACGCGTGTTAAGCTTTTATTCGGCGTACCGTAGGTTTCACACTACAGCTTCTTAATATGAGCTTGACGTACACACAATTGTGCACCATAAAATCGGTGATTGTACGCGATCATCCTTATTATTTTGTGTACTTTCAATGATAATGATAATGTATTCATACATGTATTATGGTTGAAAAGAATAGTTGATATTTGTTATTTATGGTTGATTATAGGTCTGTTTAGAATTGAGATTGAAAAGTTAAAGTATTAAAATATTTAATAAATTTTAATTATTATAATTTAAAAATTAAGTTAATTTAATTTTATAGATGTATGATAAAAATATATTATATTTTTATTATTCTTATTAAAATGATTATTTAATATATAATGTTACTTTTTATTTTATAATTATAGTTTCTTAACAGTAATTATAGTTTAAACTTCAACACCAAATAGCCCTATATCTTTATTTTTCTATATGCTGGTTTTTAAATTAACAAAAATAGAAAAGTCAAGCCTGATATTTGAGGATTTGACTATACTTGCTGACAAAAGGTACAAACACTGGTTCGATTTTCCATTTTTCTTTTTTTAAAAATAAAAAAATAGCATTTAAATGTGTGAATTGGAAATGTCTAAAATTGCTAAAATTGAGCATGTATTGTAACAGTTCTGTACAAAGATAAAGGGGTGGTAAAAGTCTAAATTAATATTTTTATCCATATTTTTCTTAAGATTTAAATTTAGTGGCCAATTAAATAAAACCACTTGAAAATTAATTCGTTCAGGCCCTAAGATAATATTTCAAGATATTTTATCTCAAATGATTTAACATTTATTTTTTTAATTATAGTATGATTAAATAATTAATTTTACAAATTTGAAACTTTAACATCCAATAAAAGAATGTAACTAAAATCTATTTAGTTATCATTTGAAAAATGTAAAGTACAATATAAAGAGTTAATGGGTTACTGAGTGCATTTGAGTGACAAGGCCGACTTTAGAGTATATAGGGCCTTAGGCAAAATTTTTTGTTGGGCCTTTTTTTATTTTGCAATTTTAATATTTAATGAAATATAAGATTAAAAAATTCACACGACTTTTAACTCTTGAATTTTAATAGTAATAAAAAATATCTTAAAAATTTTCAAAAACCAAACCTTAAAAAAACCAAGAAGATATCTTTTTTACTTCCATTAAAATTATTATAAAGATAAACAAACAAATAAATACAAACAATATTATTTTCAAAGAAAATATTTAGAATAGTGGAAAGTTGAGATGATGAATTGATTATCAAATAATAGACATGTACTTTGTATTTTAATAAACTAATTTTTTTTCTTTTTTAAATGAATCAATGAATGTAATAATTCTCTTCATAAAAAAAAGACCAAGAAATCTATTTATATATTATTTTTTATATTACAAGGTTTTAATGGAAATTAAAAGGAATATTAAAAATCAAAGAATTTAATTTTTTTAGGAAACTTAAAAGGTAAAAAATTTAATTTTTTTTTGGAAAAACTAATAATGAATGAATTAATGGCTAAACAATTTTATTAATTATATCTCTTGAACATTAAAGTTACCAAATATTGATTTTCTACAGAAAAAAATAATTCTTAGTTGTAGTATAACCGTTAATTATAAAGATGTCTAATAGGCTTTTCTACAATACATAATTTAAAAAAAATCTTTATTAATTAAATAACTATTAACAAATATTAAAAAAATGAGGCCTTAAAAAAATATGGGGCCTTAGGCAATTGTCTTGTTCGCCTATATTTAAAGCCACCCCTGTTGAGTAAAATACATCCTCAATCATATAATATGGGCTATTATCGTGTGGGTATGCTTAGAGATCATTGGGATGTCTCTAGTAAAACAATACAGGAAAAAACATGGGCTGTTGTTTTGTGGATATAATTAGAAATCAAATAAGTGTATTTACTAAATTATAACACCCTTCAGTCTATTGAAATTACATACAAGGACAAACACGAATATAATTAACCCATTTATACTTTCTCTCTCTTCCACCTCTTTTAGGTATGCTTTATTTATTATTTATTTTAACGCCTGTAACAAGATTTATCATCATTCTATTTCCTTGCTTGTTTCAAATTTATGACTCTCATCTATTCAATTGATTTATAAAAATTTAAAATAATCAATTTCTCTCTGGTATACTAACAATGAAAATGGCTCCTTCTTTAGTGAGGTTATATGAACAAATGCTTGAACTAAAACATGTTATTGCTATTAGAGCATGTACAATTATAGGGAAGATATTCAATATTGATTTGTATGGTATTATTCAAGGAGTTGATAAGCTAATTCCTATGGATGGTTATTTGTGGGACTGCTTGCCTAAACCAAGGGTAGTTATAAATATCACAACAAAAGTTCGTAAGAAAATATCTCGAGAAATCTATGAAGATCGAATTCGATTGCAACGGGAGAATCGCTCGTTTACTTTTACTACCAATCACAAGTTTCGTGTTGTATGCAGTACCCGTACTAGAAATTATGATTGAGGATTCATTTATTAACCACCTATGTCAGAAATTCTATCGGAAACCTTTTTCAAATACAAAAGTTCAGTATCTTCCCCCGAATTCATTAATTAGCCTAGAGGGTTTATTTGTACAGAATTAGAAAAAGTGAATTATTCTTCATAAATTCAAAAATTTATCATAAATGTGAAATATTTATCAAAATCAAAATGTGGAGAGACAAAAAGGATACACGGTTGTTTGTCTACTTGGCTAAGTCAAGCATGGGCTAGTCCATAGATCTTTGGGCTTTGACTACAAAGGAATACAAACTTTACAAATAAAGCCCGAGGTTTGGCACTTTGTTGTTGTCATTTTGTATATACGTGGTTGCAATTATTTACATTCCAAATGTGCCTATTATGTAGCACTAGTTGGAATGCTAGCTGGTATTTATCATCTTACACGAATATCATAAGATGTAGATCAACTAGAAGAAGTATGCATAATAGTATTTGCTCCAAAGAGTAATCCTAAAATCCTATTAGTTTTTGAAGTTTGAAAAAGTGCAAATTTCAAAAACAGAAATCTTATGATATGCTGAAAATCCTTTATGATAATAATCTATGATTGACACATATCTTAATGCTGAAAAGTTGGATAGGACGGGCCTTATATAAGGATTATATTGCCCTTAATTTTTACATATGTAATTATGTAACATATTATAAATTTCTAATTATTTTTCTAAATATTTGATTTTGTGTATTTTTATGTGTTTATTAGGTTATAATAATATTTTCACGCAATTTGAGGCTCCAAACAAATGTACGTATATCAAATTTTGATTCCGAAAGTCCGAGTAAGTAGGTCATTGTCGAGGAAGATTCGCGAATTTTGTCGTAAATTTATAAGTTTTTACCATGGTAAATGTGGCAATTATGAAATTATAAGTTTTTACTAAGTTAGGTGTGTTAATTGTTAGTGGAATGTGTTGGATGTGTTTAAGTGGATTAAATTCGGTATATGTTTTGTTAGTGAAACAAATGTATGGCTAAGATGTAATTATTTTTGTTTATTTGAGTGATGTGGATTAATCATATATTAGTATAAATAGAGAGGAGGGGGAACACACCTCTCCACACATTTTCTTCTCTTTTTTCATCTCAAATTCTCCTTCTCATCTCTCTTTGTAATATATTTTCAATAAATAAAATTAATTTTATTTTCAATTTTCAAATATTTTTTTATTTTTGTAAATTTTAATAATTCCCTTTATTTCAATTATGTTTAGCTAAATACTAATAGTTAGGGGAAGGTGAAACTCTTAGTAAAAAAATGATTTAATCAAATTTTATTTTTAATTATATAAATTAAATTATTTTCTATATAATTTTATCCATATTTTATATTTTGAAATTTTGATTTATTGTAAACAAACTTAGGAGTTTGGCACAATGAATTGTTAAATATTTGTATAAAGTATGATAAAATGATATTTTGACTTATTGTAAACAAGTTAAGTTTTGGCATATTAAGTACTTAATCCATAATAAAATTATGGGAAAATAATTGTAATTTATACAATTAATCTTTTGGGCAATAAAATAAAAATAAAAAGCATTTATTAAATTGTATTTATTACTAAGAGTGGATCCATTACCCTAACTAATTAATTTCATCGTTTTTCTCAAATTAAATTGCATATATTTAAATTTAATTTTTATTTTTTAGATAAACTTAAATAAACAAATTAAATAATTTCTCTGTGAATCGACCTTGAACTCACCAAGTTATAGTATAACTAAGTACTCTTATACTGGAGAGTAAATTAAATACTTGGAAAGAGCTATTTATTTTGTTTATTTTTTCATTTTTTTTTACTTGTTGTGTAAATGTTCATTTACCCCCTTTTTCTTTTCTTAAATTCTGTTACATCACAAAATTGTTTTGAATCTCACTTTCACCTCAAAAATTCTCATTTTGGCTCATTCTTCTCATAATTGCAGTTTGACCACAAAATTATAAAATTTTTGAATAAGTCCCTCGCCAATATTTTCCATAATTCTCAAATTTACACCTACAATTTGAACTTTTTTGGATCATATTTAGACTTCTTTAGACCTTATTTGGACTCAATAAAAAAATGTTGACTTTAAAAATAGAGTCTATTTCAGTTTAAGTTTATATGTTTGGTTTACCGCTTATTTAGTTATTTTAATTTTAGTTAGTTAATTTTCAGTTAATTTATTTTTATTTTGTATTTTTTCTTGTACATTTTTCTTGTTTATTTAATTTTCATTTTTTGTTTAATTTGTGTAATTTTTTTTAATGTTATTCATTTGTTTGTGTATCATCTTTACAACATAATTTCACACACAAACATCATCATCGTCATTGCATGAGACATTGGTCTCGAACTTCAAGTGGCAGATTAATTCGTAGATCTCAATCATCGCCACCAATCATGGATGAGATTCAAGACGAAAACGTTTTGGGCCAACTTAATCATCTAATTGATCAGGGAGACAACTAATCTCAACATGATAAGAATCAACTAAAAACTTTGAGAGACTACATAAATCCAACGAGAACCGGAGCACCATCATTAGGGATGGCAAAATAACCCGGACTCGGCCCAGACCCGGATGAATCCGGATAATCTAAACCGGGTTGAACCCGTACCTGAGTTTAAAAAAATTCGGATCCGGAATGAATTTTAATAATCTGGATAGATCTGGGTTCGGATCCGGATTTGGGGTAACCCGTAAATCCGGAAGCCGGACCTGGATATTTTTTAATATTATTTTTAATTATATTTATTAGTTGATATAAATGCAAACTTAAAAAAGAAAACCCTAATTCTATTAACTCTCACTCACAGTCACAGACACAAACACATTGAAGCTGTGCCGCCTGCCGTAGGCAAAGTGCTAAAGTCTAACAACCATCGGCTGGGCTGGGTTCGCCACCGTGACAAGGTCGGGTTCGCCACCGTCACAAGCTTGGGTTCCCCACCATTGCAATTCATTTGGTTCACCACCGTCAAAGGCTTGCAGCTCGTCAGCTCCTTTATTGCTTGGAAATGAGTATGAAAATCTTATTTCAGCATGCACTTTGTAGAGTTGAGAGCTGATTAATTGTGAGCTTTATGGGCTTTCTTGGAGAGAATTAACATGGCGTGTTTGTGTTAAAATGGCTAAGAATTCTTTCATAGTTTTGAGGTTGATTTGCTTTATTCCAACAATCGTTTTTAATGTAAAAGATGGACAAAAGGAATCAGGTAAAGCATTTCCAAGAATGTAACTTAAGATATAATATTAATGGAAGAGTTGGGAGTTTGATGAGTGAGATTTATTATTTGTTTATGTTTCTTCTTAATTTTGTGTATTTCAGCATGTTCTAAGGCCTCGATCTATTGTGCAGTTATCTTAGGTTAGAATTGTTGAAATTGATTTATTGATCCGGGTTCAAAACCCGGAATCCGAGAACCCGAATTTTTTCGGTTTGAACTCGGATCGGACCCGGATGGAAAAAATCGGGTTTTAATCCGGGTCTGGGAGAAAGAAAATGGCGTTCGGGTCCGAAACTGAGAAGACTAAACCCGACCTCGATTTTGCCATTCCTACACTGGATCATAGTGTATAGGCTATTTTGGACTTCTAAAAGAGTTGAGGAAGAAGAAGACTGAAAGGCAGCAGCTAGAGGTGGGCACAAGCAGATTCGGATCGGGTTTCGGGTTGGAGAAAAACTCATCTGAACTCAATTCGAATTTGTAATCCAATCTGACCCGAACCACAAATTCGAATTGAGTTTGGATTCAATTGGGTTCAGTCAAATCAGGTCATACACAACAAAATGGGAAATAGACATTTGAAAATGTCAAAAGCCGGTTTGTTTCTATGGAAAGATGGTCACATGAAATATAGATGTCCCATGAAAAGAAATAAACTCTAATGCAATTCGTATTGACGAGTGTATCTACTAATTTTAGACTCTTTAACTTGATTTGTCCCTTCATAGACAACTTCAAGTTTATTCCATATTTCTTGTGCACTCTCACAACTAGATACTCTATGGAATTCTTTCTTATCAAGAGCACAAAACAAGGCATTCATTGCCTTGGAGTTTAAGGACATCCTTATCTTTTCTAATTCACTCCATTGACTCTGGTTTAGGAATATCATCTCCTACTTCATTTTTAATCATAGGCATAAATGGACCATCGCAAACAACTTCCTATATTTCATAATCTAAAGCTTGCAAATAAATTATCATCCTAGTTTTCCAATATGCATAGTCATTACCATCAAAGAACGGAGGTTTAGTTGTGAATTGACCTTCTCTAAAGGTTTAGTCATTTAGAGTTGCCATTGATCTTTTACTCTAGACAGTTAAGTCCTAATAAGAGAATAAGACTCTGATACCAAATGAAATACTATCTAAACAACCCAAGAGGGGGGGTGAATTGGGTTATTAAAAAATAAGTTAAGCAACCACACAACAATTAAATCCATTGTCTTAATGAAATAAAAAAATAATAAATTTAATCTAGCAAGATAATAAAAGAGTAAGGGAAGAGAAATCAAACACGTGATTTTTTACGTGGTTCAGCTAACCATGCCTACGTCTACACCTCCAAGCTCACCAAGCTTGATGATTCCACTAAATAAGCCTCTAAGGCTTCAACCGCTCTTACAATTGACTTTTAAGGTGTCAATAAACTTTTACACAAAGAGATTATCCCAAATCTCTTATCCCAAGTGTATCCCAACACTTATAATTTTTCAATTTATTTTTCAAAAATATTACAAAAATAAATCTCTCTCACACAATGTGTTTGATTACAAATGAAAATCTAAAGTGTGAGTAAGTGAGATGAATATAAGAATTTAAAGCTCAAGGAAACTTGTATGCTCAATAATTTGCTCAATGACAATTGTTGGAATCATTGAAGTTTGAATTTGATTGAGTTTATTTATAGTTGGAGCTGAAAACTAGCCGTTATTGACTTTCTGCTTACTGTCGATTGCTGTTAATTAGACGTCGGATCGTCATTTTGATTGGTCAATATGACCGTTGGGCTGATTTTTCAAATTGTCAGATCGTCGTTTTCTAAATGTTGGATCGTCGTTTTCTAAATGTCGGATCGCTGTTAGTGTCCAAAGGCTAATTTTCAATTCTGTTCGATGTCGGCTAGCAGTTATCAAGATGTCGGATCGCTGTTTTCTACAGTGACTGCTATAGTGAACTATTTTACAGAATTTTTAGTTTGGCCCCAAAACTTTTAAAACTATACTATGACCCAAAACTTTATAAAACTTGTCAAATAAGTCCATTTTCAGAATTTTAAGCAATATTTTCTAATTTTCAAAAATCTCAAAAACTTTTTTTAATTTAAATCATTAACATGTGTTAACTTAAATATTTCTTTAATTGATTTTGATGATAACAAACGTGATTAAAATATATTAGTCTTTTAAAGAGTTCAAAATAGTTTTCATATATTTCTCAATCATTCTTATTTTAAAAAGACATTATCTTTTGATCAATGGTTTCAAATTGAAAAAGCTTTATGATTTTGTAAATGATAACAAGTATTGCTTGAAATCATGTGAATAAAATTAATTGACAAGTTTTCATAAAGCCTTTGAGCCATAGTATAAAGTTACAAAGTTTTGGAGTCAAACGGAAATTTTGCAAAAACAGTTACTGTAGCAGTTACTGTAGCAACGGTTCGCCGACTTCTAGTTAACGGTTTGCCGACAATGAGCAGAATTGAAATTCAGTCTCTGGACACTAACGGCGATCCGACTTCTAGTTAACGGTTAGCCGATAACGAACAGAAGATCCGACTTCTGGTTAACAGTTCGCCGACAATGAGCAGAATTGAAGGTCAGTCTCTGGACACTAACAGCGATCCGACTTATGGTTAACGGTTAGCCGACAACGAGCAGAAGTTATGACTTCTGGTTAACGGTACGCCGACAACAAGCAGAAGTAAAGATCAGTCACTGGACACTAATGGCGATCCGACATTTGGTTAACGGTTCGCCGACAACAAATAGAATTCTCTGGACACTAACGGCGATCCGACATCAGTTAACGGCGAGCTGACAATTTGAAAATCCAGCCCAACGGTCACATTGTCTAGACAAACGGTGACCCGACATCCATTAACGGCGAGCCGACAGTGAGCAAAAAGTGAATAACGGCTAGTTTTTCAGCTCCATCTATAAATAAGCTCATTCAAATTCAAACAAGGTTGATCACAACACAACCACTGAGCTTACATCTGAGAACACAATCTTCATAGAGCTTTAAACACATTCTCTCTTCATCTATTCACACATTGGGCATTGATTTGTAATCTTAAATATTGTGTGAGAGAAAAATAATTTGTAATCTTTTACATTGAGTGATTGTAAGTGTTGGTATACAGTTGGGTTAAGAGATTGGGGATAATCTCTTGGTGTAAAAGGTCTATTGACACCTTGGAAGTCAATTGTAAGCGTTTGAAACCTTGGGTGGCTAGCTTAGTGAAATCCTCAAGCCCGGTGAGCTTGGGGGCGTGGACGTAGGCGGGGATTGCAGAACCACGTAAAAATCATTATGTTTGCTCTCTCTTCCCTTATCTTTTTATATTGTGATTGATTTATCTGTTATTGCTTTATAATTGTGTTGATTTTGCATTGAGTTTTGCTTTAGAATTGAATAATTTTTAGAATCCCAATTCACCCCCCCTCTTGGGTTTGCCTAGTTAGTATTTCAATTGGTATTAGAGCTTTGTTCTCTTGTTAGGACTTAATCATCTAAGAGTAAAAGGTCAATGGCAACCCTAAATGACTCAACCTTTAGAGGAGGGCAATCTACAACTAGACCACCATTTTTTGATGGTAATGACTATACTTATTGGAAAACTAGAATGAGAATCTATTTGCAAGCCTTAGACTATGAAATTTGGGAAGTTGTTTGTGATGGTCCGTTCATGCCTACTTTTAAAAATGAAGTAGGAGATGATATTCCTAAATCGTCGAGTCAATAGAGTGAGTTAGAAAAGAGAAAGATGTCTTTAAACTCCAAGGCTATGAATGCTTTGTTTTGTGCCCTTGATAAGAAAGAATTCCATAGAGTATCTAGTTGTGAAAGTGCATAAGAAATATGGAATAAACTTGAATTTGTCTATGAAGGGACAAATCAAGTTAAAGAGTCTAAAATCAGTAGATACACTCGTCAATATGAGCTGTTCCAAATGGAACAAAATGAGAATGTGTATTCTATGTATACTAGATTCACAGACATAGTGAACACTCTAGGTGCCTTGGGGAAGACCTTCTCAAATAGTGAGAAAGTTAAGAAAATCATTAGGTCACTTCCAAAAGAATGGAGACCTAAAAGAACTGCCATTGAAGAAGCTAAAGATTTAAATACTTTATCTCTTGATGATTTAATTGGTTCTCTTATTTCATATGAAGAGGATTTAGCTGCAGAAAAAGGACATGAAGAGAAGAAGAAAAGCATTGCTCTCAAAGCTTCAAAACATGAGAGTGATGGAGAGAGTGAATCGGATGATGAAGAGCTAGCCATGCTAGCAAGGAGGTTCAGAAAATTCTTCAAGAAAACCGGAGAGTGAAAAAATTTCAGAAACTTCAAGAACTATAGGGAGAAGAAAGAGGCAATCACATGCTATGAATGTAAGAAGCCTGGACATATAAGATCAGAGTGCCCACTTATCAACAAACTTAAGAAGAAAGCAATGGTTGCAACTTGGGATGATAGTGAGGAAGAATCAAGTGATGAAGAAGGATCGCAAGAAGTATCAAACTTAGCACTCATGGCAATAGGAGGGGATGATGATCTCAATGAGGTAAGTGATCCCACCTATGATGAATTGTATGATGCTTTTAAAGATTTACATAATGAGTTGATGAAGATTGGTAAAAAGAATGTATGTCTTAAAAAGGAAATGGCAAAGCTTAAAAATGAAAATGAATCTTTGAATGCTAGAATTGTATGCCTAGAAGTAGGGAACAAAACATTGCATGATAAAATTGTATTATCAAATGAGAAACCTAGCATATTACATGGGCATTTAGAATTACACATAGATGAGTTGAAAAATGAGAACGAAATGCTCAAGAAAAAGAGTAATGAATTGAATGAAATTGTTTTGAAATTTACAAATGGGCAAAAGATGTTGGACAATATGCTTAACTCACAAAAATGTGTTTTTGATAAATGAGGGCTTGGATATAAGGCTAACTTGAAGCAAAAGTATTATAAGAATTATTTTGTTAAAGGTATCTCCACAAATGATCATAAGATTGTATGTCATTATTGTAATCAAAATGGTCACATGAAATATAGATGTCCCGTGAAAAGGAATGCATATTATGGTGTCAAATGCATTTGGGTTCCAAAAGGAACTGTTCTCAAGGACCCAAAAAGTTTTGGGTACCTAAAACTTGAGATGTGTTTGTTTTTGTAGGGCTTGAAGAAGAAGAAAAATAAATGGTACTTGGACAGCGGTTGTTCAAGGCATATGACCGGAAACTATGCATGGTTCTCAAGCTTCACCAAAGTTGAAAATGGTGGAGACGTATCCTTTGGAGACAACTCAAAAGGAAAACTTCTTGGAATTTGAAATGTTGGTAAAGTCTCTTCAACTCTAATTGAAAATGTATGTTTGGTTGAGAACTTGAAACACAACTTAATTAGCATTAGTCAATTATGTGACAAAGGTTATAAAGTTATCTTTGATAAATTTAGTTGTGTTATTGAGAACTCATGTGATGGCAAAACCTTATTTATTGGAAATAGATGTGCTAATATTTATATCATTGACATAGAATGTGCATCTACTCTTGATAAATGTTTTTCGGCATTGCATGACGATTGTTGGTTATGGCATAGAAGGTTAGGACATGCAAGTATGGATTTGATTTCAAAAATTTCGAAAGATGATTTAGTTAAAGGTCTTCCGAAAATTGGTTTTCAAAAGGATAAGATTTGTGAAGCATGCCAATTTGGAAAACAAATTAAAACCTTTTTAAAAAATAAAAACCATATTTCTACTTCAAAACCACTTGAACTTCTTCACCTAAATCTTTTTGGGCCATCTAGATATGCTAGTCTAAATGGCAAGTATTATGCATTTGTGATAGTGAATGATTTTTCTAGATATACATGGGTATTATTCTTAGCCAATAAGGATGATGCACTTGATGCTTTTAAAGTACTTTATAAGAAATTACAAAATGAAAAAGGGCATGATGTTATATGCATTAGGAGTGATCATGGAGGAGAATTTGAAAATCATGCTTTTGAGAACTTTTGCAATAACCTTGGCATTGAGCATCAATTTTCATCACCTAGGACTCCACAACAAAATGGAGTTGTTGAGAGAAAGAATAGGTCTATTCAAGAAATGGCTAGAACCATGTTAAATGAAAACACTTTACCTAAATATTTTTGGGCCGAAGCCGTCAACACCGCTTGCTATATTTTAAATCGGGTGTTGATTAGACCTCATCTCAACAAAACTCCTATGAGCTTTGAAAAGATAGAAAACCTAACATTGGTTATTTTAAAGTTTTTGGATGCAAATACTTTATTTTAAACACAAAAGAAATCTTGGTAAATTTAATTCAAAATCTGATGTTGGCATCTTTCTTGGGTATTCAAACTCAAGCAAAGCTTATAGAGTTTATAATAAAAGAACTTTAGTTGTGAAAGAATCCATGCATGTTACGTTTGATGAGTCTAACCCCTCCTCTGCGGAGAAAAAGAGTTGCTAATGATGATGCAGATGGAGATTTACAAGAAGAATCATTAAAAGAGATTCAAGAGAATACATCACAAGAAAATCAAGAGGATAGACAAGAAGAGTAAACAAATACGGAGCTGGAGCAACAAGAAGGTATTTCTCAAACACTCCCCAAGAAGTGGAGGTATGTCTCTTCACATCCTATAGATGTAATTTTAGGAGATCCCTCACGAGGTGTTACAACTAGATCATTTCTTAAGAATACTTGTGAGCATAATGCATTTATCTCTCAAATTGAACCAAAATCCTTTGCGGATGCAGAAAATGATGAATCTTGGATTATGGCAATGCAAGAGGAGTTAAATCAATTTGAAAGAAACAATGTGTGGGAATTAGTTCCTAAACCGGAACATCAATCTGTCATAGGTACTGAATGGGTATTTAGAAATAAAATGGATGGATCCAGCGTGGTTGTAAGAAATAAAGCTAGATTAGTGGCTCAAGGTTACAACCAAGAAGAAGGAATCGATTTTGATGAAACTTTTGCACCCGCAGCTAGACTAGAATCTATTAGAATGTTATTGGCCTTTGCTTGTCATAAAGATTTCATTTTATTTCAAATGGATGTGAAAAGTGCTTTCTTAAATGGTTATATTATGGAAGAAGTGTATGTAAAACAACCCCCTGGTTTTGAAAATGAAAAATTTCCAAATCATGTGTATAAGTTGTTTAAAGCTTTGTATGGATTAAAACAAGCACCTAGAGCATGGTATGATAGACTTAAAAATTTCTTGTTAGAAAATGAATTCTCCATGGGTAAAGATACCACTCTTTTTGTTAAACATAAGAACAAAGAAATACTTGTTGTTCAAATTTATGTTGATGATATTATTTTTGGCTCTACTAATGAATTGTTGTGCAAAGAATTTTCATATTGTATGAGCAGTGAATTTGAAATGAGTATGATGGGAGAGTTAAAGTACTTCCTTGGGCTGCAAATAAAACAAAATGAGGAAGGAATATTCATAAATCAAGCCAAGTATGTGAGAGATCTATTCAAACGATTTGGCATTGACGACTCAAAGTCCAAAAATACACCAATGAGCACAACCACCAAGCTCGACAAAGATGAAAAGGGCAAAAAAATGGATATCAAGATGTATCGAGGTATGATCGGATCTTTACTTTATTTGACTGCAAGTAGACCTGATATCATGTTTAGTGTATGTTTGTGTGCAAGATTTCAATCATCTACCAAGGAATCACATTTACTTGCTGTTAAAAGATTTTTACGTTATTTGAGTGGAACCATAGATATTGGACTTTGGTATCCTAGAGGAACTCATATAGATCTAACATGCTTTTCGGATGCGGATTTTGCCGGTTATAAAGTTGATAGAAAAAGCACTAGTGGAACTTGCCATATCTTAGGTCACGCACTTGTTTCATGGTTTAGTAAGAAACAAAATTCTGTTGCACTTTCTACTACCGAGGCTGAATATATAGCTGCTGGAAGCTGTTGTGCACAAGCACTTTGGATGAAACAAACACTTAGAGATTATGGCATTAATCTTGAACAAATTCCTATTAAGTGTGATAATACTAGTGCTATAAACCTTTCAAAGAATCTCATTCAACACTCTCGAACCAAGCATATAGAAATAAGACATCATTTCTTAAGAGATCATGTTCAAAAGGGAGATATTGCATTAGAGTTTATTTCTACAGAAAATCAACTTGCCGACATTTTTATAAAACCTCTCTGCGAAGAACAATTTTCAAAAATTCGGCATGAACTTGGGATGATCAAATTTTCACATTAACATCTTTACTCATGATATTGAGTTTATTAACATTGGTTGATTTATGAATTGATGCTTTAATATCTATGGAATACTCAATCGTAATATACATGTGGTGTATGTGTATTTATAAATATGTTTGATTAAGTGTTGGAATATATGTTCATGAATTATGCATTAAATTGGCACTTAAAACAATTTGGATCAATGAAATGATCTTAAAATGTTTTGATTGTTGGACAAATAATAAAATAAATGTACGAAATCATAAGTTGTAGAAAACGGATTGCCGTTATTTCAATAAACGGTTAACCGTTTTCGGGCAGAAACTATGGCTAGAATTCTAGACATTGTCGGCTAGCCGATAACTGACTAACGGCTTGCCGATTTCATGAAAATTCTTGGGAACTCTTTGGACGCTGTCGGCTTGCCGATATCTCCATAACGGCTTGCCGTTATCTGGCGTTATTGAACAATCCTTCATCTTCCTCTTCATTTCGTCTTCCCTCTCTCTCTCTCACTCTAACCCGCGACTATACCAGTTTCTCTCTCTCTCAAATCCATCACTTTTCTTGCCATTTTCCACCAAATCGAAGCCTTACAAACAATCTCTATCATCTCTAGCATCTTTCTAACCGATCAAAAACCTTCTTTTTCGTCAAAATTTGAAAATCCCATCTTGAAACCCTAGAATCAGTCGAACCGCAGTTATTCAAATTTGACCCAAATTTCTTTTCTCTTTAATCACATTTCAACTTTCAATCACTCTCTCATCTCTCAAACTCATTTCCGCCAACCTAAGTTTTCTCCAAAATCATCTATGGCTTCACGACCACGACGTGCCCGAACCAAGCAAGCTGCTCCAAGCAATCCCAGCTCCTCCAGGCCTCTCACTCAAGACTTTGACAGCCTGCATTTCCCAAATGGTCAGTTGACTCAACGATTTCATGAGAAATTCATGGGAAAACCGGTAACTCCCTCATTCTATATGGATATTGATGATTTCTCCGATATTACTATTTGTGGTAGATCTTTGCCTCAAATGCTTAGACAATGGGATGAAACTTTAGGCATTGAAGAACGTATTTTTGAAAATTTAGTGAGGGTGTTCTACTGTAATATGGAGATTTCTGCAAATCGAAAGGATAGAGTTGTAACACATGTTGGAGGTGTTAGGATTGAATTTGATACTTTCGAACTTGATAGTATTCTTGGTATATCTTGTGAAGGGCTAAATCTATACACGGCTAGGAAAGAGCTTCACTTTAATCAATTTAGACACAATGAGGGTGTTAGGAATGTCTGTAGACGTCATGACCTCTCTGATGATACATGCTCGTTGCCATTTCGATCTCAATTGTTACCTTTTCAAGTTCGTATTCTTCATAGTATTCTCCAGCACATGATTACACTTAGGCATGGACATGCTGATGAGGTAACTAGGTTGGATATTGGTTTACTTGACTCCCTCATCCGAGGAAGGCAAGTACATCTCTCATTCACGATTGTGCGTCACATGCTGTCCACTACTACTCTGTCCAATAGATCACTTCCTTATGGAAGTATTATTAGTAAAATTCTCCGACACTTTCATGTTCCTTTGACTGAACCTGTTTTTGTGGAGACTAATAATTTGGGAAGGGAAATAATCTCGGGAATTGGCTTCCATTTGAAGCAAGGCCAGTGGGTCAAGGTATCCTCCTCTAAGAATGCGGATACTTTGGTGGCTCCAGATGATAACTGCATGCTTAACGATGTTTATTCTGAAGAGGAGTTACCAGAATTTCGTCTTGGCACTCGACCACGCGCCCCTCGCCGAGCAGCAGCTACTTTAGCAGCAGCTCCTCCCACAGCCGCAGCGTCCTCACAGGATGACGAGGCTGCTGATCCTGCTATGCCTCCTGCAGCATCGGCTGTTCCTGAGGATCATTTCCAGCAGCTTCTCGACAGAGTGGATGTTCTGTCTCACCAGCAGCAGCAGCTTCAATCTGACTTTGCGACATTTCGGCAGCAAATTTCATATTAGCAGATGGAGTTATTGGCTGGGCAGCGTCGTATTCTTGGCTACTTTGGCTACGACCCGGACAATTCCTCTTCTCAGCCACCGTCTTAGTTTTTCTGTCCCTTTGGTTTTCGTACAAACATTACGCATTTCATGTCGTTTATTATGATATTTAGATTTTAATTATGTGTGTGATGCTTTTATAATGTTTTTGTTGGATATGTGGATTTCATTTGTGATTGATTTTGATTTTGATGATATGGTTATTTGTTGCTCTTCATGTTATTGATAATGTGTTTTGATTGTTGGAATGGAGGTTGGTTGAAAAGTTTGGTGTATTTATATGGAAGTGTTATTAACTGTTTGTCTTTGTTGAGGATATGTTCATTTTTCAGGGGAAGCTCTGCCAAAATTCTTAATTTTTTTCTCTTAACGTTCATTTCTTTTTTATGATGAAGGGGGAGATAATATGTTACCACCAGCTAAATCTGTTATGTGCTCAATCGATTCTGGTTTTTAAACTGATAATATGTTACCACCAGCTAAATATGTTCTGTGCTCAATCGATTCTGGTTTTTAACATGTTTCTATGAGTTTAAAAAGTGAAGGGCACATTTTTTGGGTAAATATTTTAATTAGGGGAAGCACATATTTAGGGGGAGCAAAATTGAACACATATTTTCTTGAACAGTTTGTCATCATAAAAAAGGGGGAGATTGTTAACTTAAATATTTCTTTAATTGATTTTGATGATAACAAACGTGATTAAAATATATTAGTCTTTTAAAGAGTTCAAAATTGTTTTCATATATTTCTCAATCATTCTTATTTTAAAAAGACATTATATTTTTATCAATGGTTTCAAATTGAAAAAGCTTTATGATTTTGTAAATGATAACAAGTATTGCTTGAAATCATGTGAATAAAATTAATTGACAAGTTTTCATAAAGCCTTTGAGCCATAGTATAAAGTTACAAAGTTTTGGAGTCAAACGAAAATTTTACAAAAACAGTTACTGTAGCAGTTACTGTAGCAATGGTTCGCTGACTTCTAGTTAACGGTTCGCCGACAATGAGCAGAATTGAAATTCAGTCTCTGGACACTAACGACGATCCGACTTCTGGTTAACGGTTAGCCGATAACGAACAGAAGATCCGACTTTTGGTTAACAGTTCGCCGACAATGAGCAGAATTGAAGGTCAGTCTCTGGACACTAACGACGGTCCGACTTCTGGTTAATGGTTAGCCGACAACAAGCAGAAGTTCTGACTTCTGGTTAACGGTACGCCGACAACAAGCAGAAGTGAAGATCAGTCTCTAGACACTAACGGCGATCCGACATTTGGTTAATGGTTCGCCGACAACAAACAGAATTCTCTGGACACTAACGGCGATCCGACATCAGTTAACGGCGAGCTGACAATTTGAAAATCCAGCCCAACGGTCACATTGTCCAGACAAACGGCGAGCCGACATCCATTAACGGCGAGCCGACAGTGAGCAAAAATTGAATAACGGCTAGTTTTTCAGCTCCATCTATAAATAAGCTCATTCAAATTCAAACAAGGTTGATCACAACACAACCACTGAGCTTACATTTGAGAACACAATCTTTATAGAGTTTTAAACACATTCTCTCTTCATCTATTCACACATTGGGCATTGATTTGTAATCTTAAATATTGTGTGAGAGAAAAATAATTTGTAATCTTTTACTTTGAGTGATTGTAAGTGTTGGGATACAGTTGAGTTAAGAGATTGGGGATAATCTCTTGGTGTAAAAGGTCTATTGACACCTTGGAAGTCAATTGTAAGCGTTTGAAGCCTTGGGTGGCTAGCTTAGTGAAATCCTCAAGACCGGTGAACTTGGAGGCGTGGACGTAGGCGGGGATTGCCGAACCACGTAAAAATCATTGTGTTTGCTCTCTCTTCCCTTATCTTTTTATATTGTGATTGATTTATCTGTTATTACTTTATAATTGTGTTGATTTTGCATTGAGTTTTGCTTTAGAATTGAATAATTTTTAGAATCCCAATTCACCCCCCCTCTTGGGTTTGCCTAGTTAGTATTTCAACATGAAGATCATAAATTTACCTTTCATTGAATATAAAGCCTTTATAGTATTAAAGATAATTTGAGCCTTTAAAAACAATTTTAATCAAGTTTGTTATCATCAAAATCAATAGTAAAGAAATATTTATGTTAACGATTTTTATATTTTGCCTCACTTTTATGAGTTAATTATTATATCATTTAATTCTTGATTAACTGTGTGTGAATAAGCATAGAATCAAGTATCTAATGTGTCATATTATACAGTTCTAAAGAAAATCGATAAATTAACATGACATAAAAATAATTAGAAAAGAATAAAGTAAACTTAAAAACTCACTTAAGAAAGTAATAAATTTAATAGTTTGAAACTTTGAGCTTCACTCTTCACCTTAGCTTAATAAAATTAACTACTCATATTAAAAGAAAACAAAACACTCGTTTTTTTTGGCAAAATTTTGAAATACATTACACGAAAATTGATTACACAAGAAAAGAAAAAAGAAAAGAAAAAAAAGGACACAATTCCTCAGCTGCACTCTATTCTCTTTCGACTTCAGCTCTCTCTACTCACTTGGATCCCCCTTGCCTTTTATAGGCAAGGGATGCATCCTCTTTTCTTTTGTTTTATTATTATTTTATTTTTATATTACATATACATATATTGAAATGTGTGATGGTCAGGAGGCGTGATGGCCTCCTGACCATCACCATAATGATTTTTTTTTTTAATTTTTTTTATTTTAATTACATCTTCTCGATAATGCTTACAAATGGCTCTAGCATTCCTTCTTTGATTCCGCTTTCAATTCCAATTCTATATTTATTCTTCAAAAATATTTACAAAATAAAAATTAACATATTGTGAATTAATTTAGCATAAACATATACTTGGGGAGTATTAAAATAATTTAAGAATAATGAGCGCAATAATCGACACAATAAGTGAACAACTAATAATTTTATCTTTATTAAATGTACATTTTTTAGTGTCAATCACACCCCCCAACCAGCTTATTGCTAGGCCTTAGCAATTTAAACGATTAAAAGTTAGCAAAATTTCAAAACCAAATTGAAATTTTTTTAAAAAAATTGTGTTTACTTCTTTCATCAGATTAATGACAACAATCAAATAAAAGTATAAGTATTATCTTCAGCCTAAAGAAAATCACACCCGCACAAATCAGTTAAGTAAAATCATGTAAAATGTCAATTATCAGAGCTACATTAATCAAACCACTTTTAAGAATGATACATCAAACCCTAAAACCTGACGATTAAGAGTGACTCTCTTAAAAGAAAATATACGTCAAATTAAATTGTCACTCTATAAAGTGGTAGATTGAGGAAATAGTAAAACAATATGACACGCTCTCACTAAGATGAAGCCCATGACCTTCGTTGTTGGTCTTGTAGTAAGGTAGATTAATGACTTACATTAAATTGGATGAGCTCCTCACGGAAGTTATTAAAAAGAGTTGCCTACTAGATATGACTTCCTTAAAGAATTAAAAGTGACTCCCTATTGTAATTGTTTTAGTTGGGAAATACAAAAGATTGAAATAATGGTTATACGCCTAACTTAGCTTGGTTAATATCCTCCATACGAAGTTCTTAATAATCAAACCTAAGAGGTTAAATAAATCAGTAATTTATTATTATTATTTGATATGAGATATCTAGAGATAATAATAATTTTTTTAGGTAGACATGGTCATTAAGCGATAAATTTGACCACCCTTCAGAGGCTTATTTAGTACGGAATTAGATTATCGATGCGTAATTCAAAGTAGTTAAAGAGTTTTGCTTGTGCATTTCATGCGTTTATTTTTATGCTAAAATTCACAATTAGAAATGTATATATGCTCATATGATTTATTAATTTTATGTTATATTCAAAATATGTTGTTCAATCTACTTGTAACAATTCTAATCCAGAATAAGTTAATTGGGCTAACTACCTAGATTGGACAAGGAATCCTAATGTTGTCCTCACAAGCGAAGAGGACAAATAAGTTTTAACATAAAATTACACCCTTTTCCCACATACACTTGGTGAAAATACAGTCCAACCTAAAAGAGATGCCCACAACAAGTGGAAACAGTTCGATGAAATGGCAACGTGCTATGTACTGGCTTCGATGTCCAGTTTCTTGTCTAAGTAACACGAGGACATGCCCACAACTGCTGAACTAATGTTAAGCTTATTTGAGATATTCATTAAAAAGGACAGGACTCAAAATTTAGGTATCATCAATGAGATAACAAATGCTTTATAATCTGAAAGAAAATCGGTTCAAGATCATATGATGAAAATGATAGCACTATTTTGGCAAGTGGAGGAATTGGGTGGGAATTTTGATGCTAAAGAGTAGAGCGATATGGTCTTAGCTAGATTAGCTATTTCATTTTAGCCATTCAAGCTCAATCTTTCAATAAGCAATAAGGATTGCACATTGATAGGATTGATGAATGTGTTGAAGGTTGTAGAAATTATTCTAAAGCTAGCACCGGTTGTTCATTTAACTTCGGACTAATCTTCTTATTCTGGCTCTAATCCTAAAAGAAAGGGTAGTATAAAAAAAAAGAAGAATACATTCAAAAAGGCATCAAACCCAAGGGTAGTTCAAATTTAGAAAAAGGAAAATAAGCCGGAAAGAAAGTGTTTTCATTTAGGACAAAAGAGGTATTCGAAGAGAAATTGCCCAGTTTACTTAGCTAATGTATCCCAAGTTAAGAGTCTAATTTTACTTTCAGGTAATGTTCTTTTCAATGAGACATATCTAATGGTTGATTCTATATATTCTTGGATAGTAAATTATGGAGCCACTAATCATATTTTCAATTTGTTGCAGAGGTTCTAAGAAACAAAGTCATTTAGTGATGGAGAGATCAGTCTTAGGCTGGGCTACTGGCTTAATTGTTGTAGTTAGAGCTGTGGGAGTAGTTCATCTTTATTTTGATGATTTTAAAAGGTTAGTGTTAGATGATTATTTATTTGTTCCATAACTTAGATGACATTTGATTTTAGTTTGTGCATTGAATAAATTTGGTTATTTTGTTATTTTTAACTCAACTATAGTGATAAAGAAAAATAAGTCGTTTGTATGTTCTGGTACACTAGATGACAATCTATACTATTTATTTCCTAAAATCAACTCTCTACATAATACAAAATTAAATAATGAATCTAATTACCATAAGAAAATTAAGTTATCTCCTAATGAAATGTATCTGTGGCATTTGCATTTAAGTCATATAAGTATAGATAAGATCTAAAGATTAGTTAGCATTGGACCTTTGAGTTCATTGGTTGTAGAACCATTACCGATCTACGAATCTTGTTTAGAAGGTAAAATAACCAAAAGAGCATTCAATGCTAAAGGCAACAAACTAAAATCAAGTTATCTGTGGCATAAGAAAATTAAGTTATCTCCTAATGAAATGTATCTGTGGCATTTGCATTTAAGTCATATAAGTATAGATAAGATCCAAAGATTAGTTAGCATTGGACCTTTGAGTTCATTGGTTGCAGAACTATTACCGATCTACGAATCTTGTTTAGAAGGTAAAATAACCAAAAGAGCATTCAATGCTAAAGGCAACAAAGCCATAGACATGTTAGAGTGATTACATTTTGCTATATGTGGCCTATGAAATATAAGCACAAGGAGGTTATAAATATTTCATCTTCTTCATTGACGTTTATTTAAAGTATGGTTATGTATACTTAATGCACCGTAAGTATGAAGTTTTTGACAAATTCAAGAAGTTTCGAGTAGAAGCAAAAAAGTAATTAGGAAAATACATAAAGACACTTGGACCTGATTGAGGTGGTGAATACCTCCTTAAGGAGTTTAGGATCTATTTATCAAAACATGGGATTTTATCTCAATAGGTGGCACAAATGACTCTTTACCAAAATGGCATAGCTGAAAGGAGAATCGGTTCGGAATAAATTTTCGATTTCAAATTAGTTCAGGTTTGAAAATTAAAAAATCATTCAGTTTTTTTTAAAATAAGATCCGAACCAAAACCGATAGGTCGGTTTCGGTTTTCAATTTCGGATCGGTTTCAGTTCTTTTAACAGTTTAATTTAAACAATCGGTTTTTCGGTTCTTTTAACGGTTTAATTTAAGCAATCGATTTTTTGATTTTTTTTAACGGTTTGCAACAATTACTACTACATATGTCATCACTACTATGAAATCATTCATCATCATCACCAAATTAACTTAATATATTCCATAACATAAGTCCAATGACAACATAAAAAAAAAAAATTCCAACAATGACAAAAAAATAAAAAACAATCAAATACCCAACAACATCTAGGCAACATCCAAGACAACATCTATAACCATGAGAAATTATTACAACATAAAAATTAAAAATCAACCATAAGAAATGCCATTACTTTGCTCTCCTTTCCCGCCAACTTCTTCCAACTTTAATAACTTCCAACATCCACACTTGTCAACTTAAATCTACACAAATAAAATTGAAATAAGTAAAGTAAACATAAATATAACTATAAATGTATTCGTACACACAAGGCCAAATATAATCAATATATGACAAACAAAAATAAAATAAAATATTGACTTTCGGTCAAGGACCATTTTGAAAAAAATTGCAAACAAATTAGGCCATAACATAATTTCTCTATTTCTCACCTAACAACAGTGACATTTGTAGATCTAGTCACATATGTAGATCCAAACAAAGCTAATAAAACTAAATACTATTAATAATCTAATACAGTAATAATAAGTAAAACAACCATGAAATTAAAAAGATTAAAGAGTTATTTAAAAAAACAAACCCATTTAAAAAAAAAAAGAGAAAGCACAGCAAGTGAGTTACTTGGCTGGCTGGCTGGCGAAGGAGCAATGGAAGGAACGGTAGCGGCAAGTCAGTAGTATCAGCCAACAACAGACAAAGTTAAGATTTAGGTGTGTGGGTTTGTCCGTTCATGGTGCACCGGTGCTGGTGCAAACATTTGTAGTCTGGGTATATATATGTTATAGTGAAATTACAAAAATACCTTAATATCGTTTGGTTCAGATTTTAAAATTTTCTATTTGAAAACAAAACTAAACCTAAACCGAAACCAAAAAAATGCAAACCGAACCAATTTTTTTCAATTCCAATTCGGTTTTGCCCACCCCTATTTGTAATTATAGAGGTCTATCTATAGCCAAAAGCATGCTTTTAGTTCTTGGAACATTATATTTAATTAAGCATTTAAATTGTTTGGATTTAATCAAAATTCTAATAAACCTTGTGTCTATAAGAGGATATGATAGATGAGCATTTGTTTGTATATCTAGTCTTGTATGTAGATAATATCCTACTCATTGGGAATGATGTAGGAATGCTATCATCAGTTAAAATTTGGTTGTCTACCTAATTTGATATGAAGGATTTGGGAGAAACTAGTTACATTTTTGTGATTAAGTTTCTGTAAGATCCATAATAGGTTTATCTTACGTTTGCTATGCAAGATTCCAAGAAAGGTTCACTCCCTTTCAGATATACATGATGTCTATTTAAGGATCTATCTCCTAAGACTCTTGAAGACATATATCATATGAGATAATATCCTTATGCATATGCAATAAGAAGTCTTATGCATGCTATATTGTGTACTAGACCAAATATTTATTTTCCTGTAAGTATGATCATTAGATATCAATCAAACCTAAGACTATAGCATTGGATTGCAGTAAAGCATACACTTAAGTATCTTTAGAGAACGAGAGACTATATGCTTGTGTATCATAGTGAAAATCTTGTACATATGCGGTATACAAATTTAAATTTTCAAGGAATTATGGATACTCAGAGATCCATTTTTAGTTATGTGTTCACCTTAGGTGATGGAGTTGTAAGTTGGAGGATTGTAAAACAATCTTGTGTTGCAAACTCCCAATGAAAGTTGAATATGTAGTCCTTTCTCGGAAACTGCTAAAAAAGTTATATAACTCTAAATATTTTTACAGAACTTGAGGTGGTTTCTTTTGCTAAGATGCCCATTGTGCTTTCTTGTGATAATGGTAGGGCAGTCGCATGGTCAAAAGAACATAATTTTTTTTTTATTTAAAGCAAGTGGGAGATTGTCAAACTTAGAGTTGTTATTATGCTCTTAAAGTGTTAGTCATATAACATTTTCTAGTTTTAATATAATATATTTATTCGTAATTCATATTGAGCAAGTATGTATTGTTAGCACTTATCTATAAAGTATGTAATATATGTATTGAACATATGATATCAATACTAGAGGATATAAATCACACGGTCTTTATAAATAAAAGATTTTTCACAGCTATTAAGGAAACAAACATTTTATTATGTAAGACTATAACTTTTCTACTTTTATTCTCAGTGACTCTATCTTGATCATTGAAGTAGAGATTTCGAGTAAAATAGTCAATATGTGATATGCATATTCAACTTGACTACAGTAAATTATGATCTAATTTAACAAATTTTGTTGATCATAATTCATATATATTTATATAAGCTCATTCAACCTTAATCCTGAGTGGATAAGGAATTTTCATTTATGGATTATTTCTTTTGAGTTATTACAGAGTGAAATCCTTATAAATGATCAGAACCTTAATATCTTGGGGATGCAATTTCATGGATTGTGGGAACATACACTTACAAGATAGAGAATGATGCTTATTTAGGTTTTTTGTGATACTTGATCATTTAAATCTATAACGCAGTTTATTCTATAAATTATTTATTGAATAATAATATTATTTGGAAATTTATTTACAAATATAGATATAATGAAAGTGATTATTAGAACACATAGTGACTTAGGGGTAAATATATAAGTATAGAGGCATGACATTCATCATGGGCATAGCTTTAATAATGCACATCAGATAGAGAGTTTATTAAGTATTTATTATTGGTCTAAGACCAAGACTAAAATTAATTAAAAAAAGTTTTAATTTTTTAATTAATTGAGCTTTTATTTAATTACATGGGTTATTAGAGTGTAACTTTGAGTTTTTAGTAGAACAGCTTGGGGTGAACTTAATAGTTTTGGTGTGTCATAAGATGACTAAACCTTAACTATTAAGTTGAAGCTAGAATACCCATAGGTTTGTAATCCTTTTGCTAGCTCAATTCCTAGTCAAATTCTAACTCTAATAAGTGCCTATATAGAAGAAGAAATTAGAACAGATAACATACTTTTACAAATAGATTTTTTTTGGAAAAAAAAATTAATGTTCTACAGTTTCCATTTTGTGTATAGAATTTTAGTTTTTTACATGTCCACTCATGTGAGGGGGATTATTGAGGATAGGAAAGAAGATTCCAACCATCTTCTACGGTTCTTTATTAGAAATCTAAGGTGTTTCTCTAACCTTATGCATTGATACATAATCAAGAAAAAAATGCTAGCTTTCACTGATTTTATAAAATAGAAAAAGTGTTGTTTTGGATTTGATTTCTAGCATAAAGAAGAGGAAGGACTTGTAGAGAGAGGAAAATATGATAGTGAAGAAGAAGATAAAGTTGTAGATAGAGAAAAGGACTTAAGGATTAGAATTTTTGGAGGGTGATTTATTAATTATAATTTTTAGAGGGTGATTTACTAAAGTGTAAAAGTTTTAGAACATACATATGGTAATCAAATTCAGGGTTGTTCTGTCACACTTTTGAACATTTAGAGTTGTTATAGATATTACAAAATTGAGTGACCTTATGGTATGAGATTTCTAAATTGTAATTATGGATCGGATACTTCCCTATACAAAACCTATGTTTATTTTTGTAATTTTTAGAGTTATTAATGAAGAGTAGTATTGGTATTTTATAAGTCAACTAATCGGTCAATTAACAGTCAACTAATAGAAGTAATGGAAAAGTAGTAAAGCATTAGTTTTTCATAGTTAATGCAGTAAACTACTAGCCTTTAATAACTCTTGTAGTAGTTGGTTATTTTGAGATAATTAGAAGAGTGAAAGGATAATAATCATTGATGAATTCAAGGTAAGGCAAGAGAGGGATTCAAACCCCTGGTAAACAAAAATCTATATAGCACTTCTAATGCTATGCCTTGAACCACTTAGCTGCTCTCTTATTTATTGATTTGAGTTTTATAGACAGAGAAATTTTGAAGAGAAGAATAGAGTTAACAAAACTTTAAAAAGTTGATGACCCATAGAATTATTCGTGTGAACTGTGAAGGGTGAGGTACAACGCTGCAAAATCTTTGTTTTTTTTTTGGGTTATTGATGGCAAAAGGGTTAGAGAGTGAAAAATTAGTAAAAATTAAAGATTCAAATAAAAAAGATTGTTAATTTAGACAGAAAGGGTAATTTTTGTATTAAATGAAGAATATTCAAAAAAGAGATTTTAAAAGGATAATTGTGAAGTCTTAAAAACGGATTTAAATTTAGTATTGAGCTAATCTTTTTGCAAACCTTTCAAAAATATATAATTTATAGTTATTGGATAAGAATATAAAATATAGGTCACTTCAGCACTAGTTCAAATCCCTTAACAGCCCGTCACTTGTATTTAATTTGTTATAAGTATTAATCACTATTATTTATGTGACTGAGGCCCTATTTAGTATTGAAGTGCTATAACTTTTAAGTTACAACTATTGTAAAAAAAAGACTATTACTATGAAATAAAAGTTAATAATATGTAGTAAATATAATTTTTAAATAATAATTTTGACAAAATTAATAAGGATATAATATATTATTTATCATACAAGTGTAAGATCTAATCAACTTAGTATTCAAGTTTTAATAGTTAGTATTTATTGAACACTTGAGTACTCTAACTTTTAAACTACAACTATCCAACTTCAATTATAAACGGTTGCTAAATCCGATTGCATTAACAAACAAGTAAACAGTTTTCATTAGTCATTATGTGGCGTCTTCTTTTGTATGTTTAGTCCCACTCCATATAAAGAGAAGAAAAACTCCTTTCCCTCCAAATTAGAGAGGGAAAAAAAAAGAAAAAAAAACCTGATTCAAATTAATTTTCTTCTTTCGGATCTTTGTACTCCAACAATTTTAATTGTAAGTTGTTTATTTCCCCTTGTTGTGTTATTTCTCTTTCCCTGAAAGATGAATAATGGTTCTACATTTTCAATTGGAAATGATTGTGATTGATCTATAGTTAAAAATTTGTGTTTTTTAATTTTAAATAGAAAATTTACTGTTAGGATGTTTGTGAAATAGGATACAAATGTTGCTATTAAAATTCCTTTTTGAATCTTGCATTACTTACCATCGGCTTGCATTTTGGCCTTGTGGGAACATAAGGAGAAAAATAGATTTTTCATTTTTATCTTTTGTTGTGACTTGTGGATTTCTCAGGTGTATACCATTACAGGATACGTTATTGATGAAATTTTACTAGAGTCATTTTCAACATTTTTTAATGAACCATTTGATGCAAATTTACACTTCTGTCATTTGTTTGCTTGTGAAGCTTTTTCAACTGCTTTCTAAGCAAAGAAGAGATTGCATATTCATGAACCCCAAGGGACACTCAATTTGTGTCAAGACTACAGCTATCGTGAACATGACTGTTTTGTATTGTTCTGAATGAATTTATATTTTGTAACTTTAGTTATATGGCATCCATCGTTGAATTGCGAAAACTTGTATTGGTAAAAATGAAATGCTGCACCTGTTTTGACTGACCAAATATCTTGTTGTTTGCTACATTAACACGTGAAGGATTTGTCTCTTATTTATTTTGACAAAACGATAGTTTTGTATTGTTCTAATTGATGACTAAGTTCCTGTATTTATTTATTATTACCTGCAAAGCTGTTCTTTAATTTCCACGTATCGTAATTCCAATTCACCTTAAAAAAGATCTCTTAGTGTCTGTAAAGTTTTTGATGTCATGCTTTTTGCATCCTCAGCTCATTGGAGCAGGATCCAAGAAATCACCAGCTTGCTTGCAGGCAATCCTGGTACCAAAAAAATCAATATTTTATATTTGTTTTTATAAAAAGCTGGTAAAAGGGTGTCCAAAAAAAGAGCAGTGAAATCCAGCAGGTTGTGCATATGATAAAATAATGCTCCTTTACTTTGAAGAATCTGATCTAGCTGGATTCTGTCCAAATCAATTTTTTTTTAACAAATCAAAACTAACTGTATGTTTCTTTTTTTTAATTGAAATTTAAAGTTTAAATCCGGATGATGATCTTTTGAACTTTAAGGCTAATAGTTCAGTATGATTAAGCATATAAAAATACTATCCTGATACTGCTACTTTTGGTGGAGATTAATTAATCGAAGGAACGCATTTTTAATATTTTCCAGATTGCCAGCTGCTGCACTGAACAAATGTCTTTACAATGCTTTTTGCACATAATATATATTATGAAATGGCGTGCAACCTATATAAAAGATTCTTTAATTTTTAGCAATTTGGCAGCAATTTTTTTTTTTTTTTTGGCTTGTCTAACCTGTTAGTCATTACACTTGTGCCCAGTTCATACCTACCCCATATAAATCTCTTTCGTCATATAGGTTGCTTTTGGAGTTGGAAAATATTATGTATTGTCTGAAGATATTAAAACATAACACATTTGAATATTGCTGTTACAAAGCAAGAAGAATTGCCCAGTATATTTCCAAATTTCTACATCTATCGAATAAGGGAATCTTAAAATCTCACATATATCGGTGCCGTTATTGTACTGCAATATGCTATATGCCTGCAAAATTATATGAATATACTGGTAACGAGATTGATTGTTGAAATCAATCATTATCATTGCCACAGACATTGTACCCACAATATGATCATTCTGGCAATATCTTTTCAAATTACTAACATGTTTGGAAATTTTCACTATACTAATTAGCAATATCTTATATAAACCTAAAAAGTAAGGATGGATCATAAGTTCAAGTAAATTGATCATATTATGCATGATTCTGCTCCAAATCAGTTGAGGGTAACCTATGTAAAGGAGTAACCATTGATTTGAGCTATCTGACTTGGTGGAATAGGATTGTGTATCCTAGATTGTGTTCATTCTCTAATTACCTTGAAGTTAAATATGGAGTCAATTTTTATATTTTCTGTTGTCAATTGTCCCAAACAAAATATCTACTTATTTCGAGGTGATGCAATATAATTTAGACTGAACTTCTTTTCAATAATGTAGATTACTTATCTTTTATCAAAACAATCGCCTATAATCCTTTTTCAGGTATTAGTATCCACTTTTTGTGTCCTATTTTCATTAGTGCAGGCAATCAGGGTAGGAAAAATATCAATATTGTTAAAATTGTTTTCTGGAAAAATAGAGGAAAGTGGTATATGAAAGAGAGTAGAGAAGTGAAAGGTACAACAATTTGTTCATTATTAAAAATTTATGCTTAACTTTCATGATGTATTATGAAAACTAGTTTCCAGTATTCTATCCAAAATCTTCCATCTTGAGATTCTCTTGGCTATCATAACGAATCATTATCTATGTACCTGGCCTTTTTTAACTTCAGATTATCGAATAATATATACTTTAGTACAGTTTGTGTATTCTTTATTGATTCTTCTTTTTATAATAATAACAAGTTGGGTGCAAATCTTTTCTCCCCATCAATTTGTCTAGAATGAGGGGAAACCATCTAACTCTTCAGAATACTCAAAGGTAAGCCACTTTAGCATTGTTGTTGATGTAAGAAGATTGATGCTTCTACAATTCGGAAATTTATAAAATTTTTGAAGAGGGGATCTTATGTCTGTCCAACATAGGATTATGACACTTTTAATTAAAGAAAGTTTCTTTTTATTGGAGAAATACTCTTGTGGATGTATCATAATTAATTATTGCTCATAATCTATGTTTAGGCGGTGTGATTGACCGACCAAAACTTGTTATTTTGGTAGATTTGGTGAGCCTCCTAGTGGAATCATCCACTTTATTGTTGTGGGCCGGGGCTCACAAAATTTAAAATAAAAAATCTATTTATGTATAATCTTGTTTCTTTTTTGAAAGATAATATTACAATTTATTTGCAAATATATCATAAATCTACAGACACTCTGTTTAGATTGCTATGTGATAGTGCATAACGAATTGGACGTCTGTATTAGTTCCAAACATTTGAAATAAATTGTTTTGCAAAAAAAGAAAGTAATTAATAATACAATTTAGAAAAAGAGAGGAAAAATAAAAGAAGAGGAGTTTCTGTTATTGACAAATAATATGCATCGAAGTGTACATATAAAATATCCTGAATAAGAAATTTTCCAAATCTACCAAATATCACTCTCCTCTAGTGGGTTTTGTTCCAAAATTCCAATAACAAATACAAATATCTGTATGTACCTGTTCTGTATCAGTGCATATAGAACCTTGTATTATAATATTTTTGTGTAGAAAGTAAATTATTTGCTGAAAAATGTTTAACGCTTTAACCTTGGTTTTTTGCAAGGGTAAATTTCGGATTATTCTCTCATGAATTAACTATCTTCAAATTATCTTCTTTTACTTTTAAAAATCTGAAGTTACCTTTATTTTTGTTCAAAACGTAAGGGAAAAATGGGGGTTGACTCATAAAGTTTTTTGGGTCTTCTTAACTAAAATAGAAAATAAATTAAAGTTTTAAAAAATAAAGAAAGTGATTTGAAGATAGTTAATTTATAAGGGGATAAGATTATCCCTCCACAAATTGTATAGTAATTTTATCAAATGTTTTAAATTATTCATATGACTGTAAATATTTTTATGCAATGCGACCGTGGCGAGGCACCAAAATTGTTAGCATAAGATAATTCCCATTTGCGAGTTGTGGCTACTCCATGTCTGGGTCAGAGATCATCATATTTGTCAAATGTTGTTCCATTTGGCGTAAGAAAATAAAATAATTTGTAATTAGGAGTGCGGGAGTCAGTAAATTTATTTTTATTTAAACGAAAAGAATTAACTCCAAAACATTTTGTACAAAAGAGTTTTAATTTGAATTTTAAAATGTACAAAATTTCGGTTTATGACATTTCAAAAAAAAAAATTCGGTTTATGAAATTTTTTATTGAAATGATATCTACTTTTAGTTTGTGTTTAGTTTGAAGAAATTAGAGAAAAGGAGAGGACATGAAATGAGAGGAATAGAGCAGAAAAGAGAGAAGGAATGATTTTCAAATTCCTTTATTTAGTTTGGTATGAAATTTTAATGAGAAAGAAATTACTTTTTCTTAAATAATTTCACCTTTTAGTGTTAAATTATCAATATTTATTATTGAAAAATATTTAAACTTGAAATGTATTTAATATTTAATTATTAATAAATAATTAGTTTAAATTGCAATCATATTTATAATTTTATTTTTTTTATTTTTAATATAATTTTATCATATTAATTTTTATTTTAATGTTTCTTTTTACTATCTAATCACTCCTACATTGAATGAGCGTGTGTGTGTATAAAATCCAATATAATTATGAAGTCAATTTTTTTCTGGGTAATTTTTAAAAACCTTCCTTGAGGTTTGGACTTGTTGCAAGTAAATGGCGAGAATCTGTTTATTTGTAAAAAACCCCCTACCGTTAGTTACTTTTAACATTGACCGTTAGTTGACTGTACAAAGACATTACCCTTAACAACAGTTTATAGACGGAATTAACTAAAAAAAAAATTAAAATTGTTGGCTATTTTATCCTCTTTAAATTATTGATATTTCCTTAAAGTTCCTATAAGAAAGATAAAATTAAAAACTTGAAAATAAAATAGTCATAATCTTTACTTATGATATTGTAAATTTTTAGAATTGACAAGGATAAAATTGTCAAAAAATAGTGATTGTGCTTTTCGCGCCAACAATTTTAGTTTTTTTTTTAGTTATGTTAGTGTACAAACTGTTGTTAAGGGTAATATTGTCTTTGCACAGTCAACTAACGGTCAATGTTAAAATTAACTGACGGTAGGGGGTGTTTTACAAATAAACAGATTCTCGCCATCTACTTGCAACAAACCCAAACCTCAGGGGAGGTTTTTAAAAATTACCCATTTTTTTCTCAACATTAAAAGCAAAATCCAATGCCTTTACATTAAAATAAATTAATAAGATCTTGAATATGAATTAACAGGTATCTTCATATCAATTCATTAATTTTTACTAATTTTTTAGAGTGGGACTATTGGCATCCCTCTAAATACCTCTTAAAACCCCTTTAATTATTTTACAATTTTAATCTTGATTAAAATTACATAATAGGACAATTTTTAATTAAACCTCACTCAAAAGTCAAATAATTTTTTCCCTTAAAAATTCTTTATACGACATATTTTCATGTAAAAGTTTTAAGTTCTAGTGGCCACATCAAGTGTAGGATCCTGCAAATACCTAGTCATGGGTTTTACAATCTCATACCACCACCACCACTTTAAACAAATTCCCAAACAACTGAGCATAGCCAAATTCATTAATGGCCCTATCCCACCATACACTCCTCTAAATCCAATCCCAGGTATAGTTCATGTCCATCTCATCAAAATGAATTGGCTTTGATGAATGCCCTTGAAAAGATATTTTCAAATGTAACTAATTCATTTTGTACAAAAATGGATATTACAACATCTCACATTTCAAGATTTTCCTTAATCTAAAATTAATTTTCATGTTTCTTAGGACGGTAAAAGTACCTAAGGAAGGTGAAGGCAAGTAGCAAATTAAGCTTGAAACCACTAAAATTGCATACTATAATGAAGAACAGCTCCTTGAAACTTATTTATTACTCAAGTTTTTATGCTCAAATAAAATATATAAAGAAAAGAATTTATCACTATATATGAAAAGAGAAGAAACCGTTATTTTTTCTTTTGAATGAAAAAAATTATGTTGTTGAAATGGGGTTTCATAATAAAAATAAATAAAAATTAAAGAATGTGTTGATACTGAAATATGCTCGCCCTTTACCCGACTAAATCTTTCCACCAATGTTTATGTGATCAATAGAAAAGATGTCACTTTCTCCTTATTTCAACGATTGCTTATGTCACCGGGTTGGAATCACCCTTCCTTCTCTTACTAGGTCTGCGTTCATAAAAATGGATCAGAGACGCCGGTGGTTTTACCGGCGTAAACCCTCCGATGCCTAAGTCAGCACAAGATTTTCACGGGAAAATGGTTCAATTTAGATTCTCTAATGGCTTACGATTCGCTCAGAGTTTATGTAGAAAATAGTTTGGTTTCAATTTGGCAGAGTTTTCCCTTTTCGCTCAATTTTTCCGTCCCCTTCTTCATTGGTTTCTCCCTCTTTTATAACTGTTGTCCCATGTTTCCGTTTACTCTTCATGCTCCTCCTTTCTCAAGTAATGGCAGCCCCTCATGGGACTCCACCACTGCATTGTGGGTAAACGTGGGATACCGTGTCTCTCTCAATGGTTCAGGTCATAGCGCAACTGTCGCGATTTCATGAGATCGTGTGCCCCCTCTTTGGGCGACGGGTATCTGGTCGGTATATTCCTCTAGTTGATACTCCATTGATTATATAACTTGTGCCACCACCCCAACTGACCTGCTTAAGTTTAGAAATATTTACAACATTCCTAAAGAGGTTCTCCTTGTAATCTGCGGGAAAGATGATATCCTTAGTCGGCCTCCGAGGGGGTATGTGACGATGCACTTGGAGAGTTTCAATTTAGGAGCTCGGTTGCCCTTTCAGCCTTATTTTGCCAAGATATTGGGTGGTATGCATTTGACTCCAGGTCAGCTTCATCCAAATGGGTGGAGGGTTCTCTCGGCTATGTATGTGTTATGAGGAGTAGCCTAAAGGAAGCAAGCTGGTACTACTTCATGTCGAGCTCTGCAAAGAGGAAGCCTATCACCGGCTTTTCTTCCTCATGTAAAAATTAGAAGAACAAATTCTTCTTTGCAGGAGGAAATTGGTGTCCAACAGCCCGTTCGCTTGGTGGTGATATTCACCTTCCAACGCGCTTTGTCACCCTAGGTAGTTTATTTTTTACCTATTTTCCTTCTCCAATCATCACTTATTGGGTTCTTTAACCTTATTTGCTCTTTTAGAGTCGTGAGGTTTGATTAAGAAGGTTGATGACAGACCCTTGCTCCAGGTGGAAATTGCCCTGGTGAACGTGTCTACCTGCCAAGACCTCTTATCCCCAACAAACCTGGTCGGGTCACGTTTAGTGGATGTAGCTGCCGGAATGGATAACAAGATCCTCAGCACTATGACTAGAAAGCGTGGTCGGGCTCCAAATAGCTCCAACAACCCTCCTCCTCCTTTGAAAAAAACCAATACTGGTCCGTCTAAGGCTTCTGTTCCTACTCTGCCCCTTCCTTCACTTCAGAAAAATGGTGGGGAGAAGGTGAGTGAAAAGTAGTCATGAGGTCAGCATTCAGTCTGGGGACCTGATCCTTTCCTCTTCCATCTCGGGATCAAGGTGACTACCTGAGCCCGTACTAGAGGGATTATGGCAAATCAGTGGGATCCAAGATGGTGAAGGATATCGAGAGTATGAACCTCGCCGAGTTAGCTGGTTTCGTTCAAAGGGTCTCTTTTAAATTGGCCACCCTGGTTTCGTGCTACAAGAACAAGTCCATACGCCATGAGAGAAGGCTTCAAGCTGACAACCAGGACTTGAAGAAAAAAGTTGAGTCTGCCGACCGCTCGAAGGAAAAGCCGTTTGATCTACACAAGCAAATCATGGACCTGGAGGAGAAAGTGGCTATGGCTAAGTCCACTTCCACCAAGCTTGAGGGTGAGTTGGGTGCTCTGAAGTCTGATCTTCAGGATACTCAAAGTGAGCGTGATACCTTGAAGACGACCCTCGAGGGTGAAATCAAATCTCTAAATGAGCAGTTGGTCGAGCTGAAAGGTAAATCTGCTGATGTGGAAGATTGGCTGGATGCAGAGTATAACTCTAGGGTTGCTTTTTGTTACAAGTGTATCATATTTGTGCTTAAGGAAGAATATCCAGAGCTTAACATGAGCAAGCTGGAGGCTGGAGTGCAGAAATATATGGTTGAGTCCGACCAGGGGGATAAAGAGCAGAGGGATCAGGATTAGGTGGAACCTCCTTCAGGTAGGGCGCAGGAGGAGGGAACATGGGATCGTGCTCTTGAAGCGGGCCAGGGGTCAACCCCTATTCTCCCAGAAATTGTTGGTCCCCCTCTTTCTGAGATTGCTGATCCTTCTCCTACCGCGACTGCCGTACCTCATGATCCTTAGGCTTATTTTTATGAACATTTTAGATTTTCGTTTGTTTATAAACATTCAAATGTTTATAAACTTTGGATGCTTTTGGTTTGTTTCCTTGCCATGGTTTTGTTTATGGATTGTTTCTGCTGTTCTTTCAAATGTCTGGGCAGGAACTGACACTTGTTTGCCTTAATAAAATTTCGTAGAATTGCCTGCTGGTCCTTTAGGCGACCGAGCAAGAATAAGCACTTGCTTGCTTTAATAAAATTTCGTAGAATTGCCTTCTGGTCCTTTAGGCGACCGAGCAGGAACATGCACTTGCTTACCTTAATAAAATTTCGTAGACTTGTCTGCTGGTCCTTTAGGCGACCGAGCAGGAACATGCACTTGCTTGCTTTAATAAAATTTAACGAATTTTGCTAACAGGGGAATTTCATGCTGAATTCATCTTTATTAAATTTGCATGGATTACAGAGATCGAAATTCATGCATGTGTCACAATTCATCACCATGCATCTAACATAAATATTCTAATTGGAATGAAAACTTGGTAAAGCATTATGCTTACTGGAAGTATTTCTTCAAATGCTCAGTGTTCCATGCCCTCTTCACATCTCGCCCATCTGGGTAGGTCAGCTTATAAGCTCCTAGGCCAGTTGTTCATACTATTCTGTACGGGCCCTCCCACTTCGGGCCAAGAACGCCATGATTAGAGTCTCTTGTATTTTGATTCACTTTCCTAAGCACCCAATCTCCTACCTGAAACTACCTCACACGTACATTCTTGTTGTAGTAGTGCATGATTCTTTGTTGGCACTTTGCCACTCTCTGTGAAGCCTCTTCTCTTTTTTCCTCTAGCAGGTCCATGCTCATGCAAATCGCTCGTCATTTTGTTCCTAGTTGAAATACTCTGTCCGATGTGTCCCCACCCCGATTCTGTTGGAATTACTGCCTCATGGCCGAAGGGCAAAGCGAATGGGGTTTCTCCCGTGGCCATTTTGTGGGTTGTCCGGTAAGCCCATAACACTCCTAATAGCTCGTCAACCCAAGCTCCCTTCTTCTCTCTCTGCCTGGTTTTCAAGAGTTTCTTTATTACTTTGTTGACTGCTTCTACCTGCCCATTTGCCTGAGAGTGTGCTGGGGTACAAAACTTCAGGTCTACCCCCAAGTTTTGACAAAATTCTCTGAAGTTGTGATTGTCAAACTGCCTCCCATTGTCTGTAATGATGGCATAGGGGATCCCGTATCTGCAGATGATATTCTTCCTAATAAAATCTGTTGTCTTTCTCTCCGTGATTTGACTGAGGACTCCTACTTCTACCTATTTGGTGAAGTAATCTATACCTATAATTGCATGCATGTCGGCTCTTCGGCCCTTAGGTAATGGGCCAATCAGGTCAATTCCCCACTGGGCAAAAGGCCATGAGGATGACATAGTGGTTAGCTTTTCTGGGGGCTGAACAGGAATCTCCGCGAAGCTCTTACAGACTTTACAGTTCTTTGCCAACCTCTTTGCATTTTAGTGCATGGTCAGCCAGAAGTACCCTTGTCCAAGTGCCTTGAAAGCCAAAGTTCTCACCCCTTAGTAGTTGCCGCATATTCCTTCATGAATCTCCCTCAGTACATAATATGCTTCCTTGTCATCCAAACATCTCAAAACGGGCAAGGTGAATCCCTGGCGGTACAGTACCCCATCGAGTAGCATATATCTTGCTGCTCGACATTTCAACTTCCTTGCTTGTTTCTTGTCTTCTGGTAAAATGCCATCACGGATGTATAAGAGAATCAGGTCCATCTAGGATTCTTCGGTGCTCACTCTTATTACTTCGGCTTCCTCCCCTATACTTGGCAAGGTCCTCACCTCTAGAGGAACTGACTTAGGTAATTTTGGATCCGCAATTGCGGCCATTCTGGCCAACATATCTGCTCGGTAATTCTCGCTCCGGGATATCTGTTTTATTTCTAACTCTTGGAAGAGTTTGATTATCTGCTTTGCCTTCCTCAAATAAAGCCCCATCTTTTCTTCCCTTACTTAGAACTGATCACTGAGCTGATTACAAACTAATTGGGAATCTGCTCGGATTTCTACCCTCTCTACTCGTAGTGCGTGTGCAAGCCCAAGTCCAGTGATGAAGGATTCGTATTCTGCTTGGTTATTCGTGAGCTGGAATTCGAATTTTACTGCATAGGATACCTCAGTTCCTTCAGGGCTTCATATTACCATTCCTGCTCTGGATCCCTATTCACTACGTGACCTATCAACCATTACTAGCCACACTTCCTTTCGATTCTCCTGTTCCACCAGTTGCTCCTCCTGAACTTCTTCTCCAAGTTCAACATGATCAACCATAAAACTGGCCAGAGCTTGGGCTTTGATTGCTCCTCAGGGTCTGTAGGATAGGTCGAATTCGCTCAGCTCTACAGACCATTTTACTAACCAACCAGATGCATCTGATTTTTGGAGCACTTGTTAAAGAGGTTGGTCAGTCATCACAACTATCGGGTGGGGCTGAAAATATAGTATGAGCTTGCGTGCTGTCGTTACTAAAGATAGTGCCCATTTCTCCATCAGTGGATATCTAGTTTCTACATCTACCAGGGCCTTCCTAGTGTAGTATACAGGATGTTGCTTTCATTCCTCTTCTCTGACTAACACCGAACTGGTAGCCCATTTAGAGATTGCCAAGTACAAATACAGCTGATCACCTTCTCTCAGGATTGATAATAATGGGGTGCGGGCCAAATACTCCTTCAGCTGCCCGAGTGCCTCTTCACATTTTGATGTCCACTCCATTTTTCTCCCTTTCTTTATAGTTTGGAAGAAAATGTGGCACTTAACTGTGGCCCGCGAGATGAACCGGTTCAATACTGCCAATTTTCCTGTAAGGCTCTGCACCTCCTTAACTGTTCACGAGGATTTCATTTCTATTACTGCCCGTATTTTTTTTGGATTGGCCTCGATTCCTCGGTGGCTTATCAGGAATCCCAAAAATTTGCCCGAGCTAACTCCAAATGCACATTTCTCTAGGTTCAACTTCATTTCATACTTCCTCAGTAATTCAAAGGTTTCTTCCAAATGCTTCACATGATTCCTCGGTTTTTTAGACTTTGTGATCATATCGTCCACGTATACCTTCATAGTGTAACTGATTAATGGCTTGAAGATCTTATTCACGAACCTTTGATAGGTCGTTCCTGCATTTTTCAGGCCAAAAGGGCGTTACCCTATAACAAAATAAACCCATGTTAGTTATAAAGGTAGTACTCTCCTCATCCTGCTCGTTCATGGGTATCTGGTTATATCCTGAAAATGCATCCATAAAGCTGAGCAGACTGTGACCCGCTGTTAAGTCCACCAACTGATCTATTTTTGGTATAGGGAAGTTGTCCTTCGGGCATGCCTTGTTAAGGTCTGTGAAGTCCACACACATTCTCCATTTCCCATTAGTCTTTTTTACCAGTACTACATTGGAAATTCACTCCGGGTATTTAGCCTCCCTTATGAATCCTACTTTCAACAGCTTCTCTACTTCGGTGTTTATAGCCTCGTATCTCTCCTGATTAAAACATCTACTTTTCTGCCATACCGACCGGCCTTGCCTCTTTCTTGATTGCCAACTTATGGCAAGCTACCTTGCGATCAATTCCTGGCATATCCTTGTGCAACCAGGAAAATATATCTGCATGGGATTGTAGGAACTTCACCAGTTCATCTTTTATTGACTCGCCCAATCGTGACCCGATCTTAACCGCTATGCTCGGGTTATTATTGCTCACCAAAACCTCCTCCAGTTTCTCAACTGGCTCTTGGCGACCATTTTTTTAATCTCCTCGGTTGTCCAGAGTTGTAACCTGTAGTGTCTCCTTGGCCATTCTCTGGTCACCTTTTACTACGCCCACAACTCTATTTACTCTGTATTTTAATGCTAGATAATGCGTGGATATAATGCATTGGCTTGTCCTCATGAAAGGTCGCCCCAGTATTATTTCGTAAGGGTTTTTCTCTTCTACTATTATAAAGTTTAGCATCACTGTCTTTTCAGAGGGTTTTCCTCCTATGGTAATCGGTAGCTCGATGATTCCCATGGGGTCAGCCGACCTCCTCCAAAACCCTTTAAAGATGTGTTTGTCCGCTCCAATCTTAAATCCGCAATCCTTATGTCGTCTAAGGCCGACTTGAACAGTATGTCAACTGAGCTGCCTGTATCCACTAGTATTCGTCGAAACTCTTTACCCACCACCATTGCTTTAATCACCAATGCATCCTCATGGGGGTATAAAACACCATCTTCATCATCATCTATCCACATAATGGGGACTTACCTTACTTTCGCCCTATTGGCTGTTGGCAAGTTAAAGAGTACCTACTGGCTGGTCAGAGCATATCTCTCATAATTCTTTCGTGCTCTGTTTGAATCTCCAGCCAATGTTGGACCTCCTGCTATCACTTGAACGGTTTGTTGTTCCTGCCCTAGGCTCCTTTCAGCTCCATCATCCGGGGTATATTGTGATTCAACGACGAGGAATACTCTATCTACATATTCGTCCAAGTACCAGTTCCTCACCAAACCTTCCACTTGAGTCTTCAAGTCACGACATTGGCTGATAGTGTGACCATGAGTATCGTGGAATTTACAGAATCTGTTCTTATCACGCCTATGAGCGGGTTTTGTTATAGGGGCAGGGGGGTACAGCAAGCCTCGTCTCTCGATTCTCTCGTACAACTTCTCTATAGAAACTTTCAATGGGGTGTATTGTTTGTACGCCAAGCTCTAATCAATTAGTTGGATTGTTCGGCTATCGTGGGTATCGTCTCGAGCTGATATTGTAGGTAGCTGATTTGGTCGACCAGCCCTAGAATTAACTGTATGCAGTACCCTGGGAGCGTTGTGATAAGGATGGACAGCCACATGCCGAAATTCTCTTTGCCGCTCAGGGAATGGGGGGTGTTGAGATTGAGCTCGGTTATGTTGGAATTGTGGCGATCTCTGAGTCATAGGATAAGAGCGAGACCGAGCTGATATTCCACCCATTGCTGATGACTCCCCAGCTCGCTTTCCTGACCCACCCCCACCCAGGGTTTTTTTTTCCTTTCGCCTCAACTCCTCTAGCTGCTCACTCTTTATCTTTGCCATTTTTTCTTCTTCAATTTCTATGTCTTTCTTCGCCTGCTCATACCCCGCTGAATAGTCCTGAACGATGGGACTTCTCAAGTTGTACCACAATCGGCCTATCTTCACACCTTCTTTTAATCATCTCAATGCCTGCGGGTGGTTGAAAGCTCCCAAATCAAGTATGGCCCGATGGTATCGTTTCACAAAATCCCGAAGGGATTCGTGCTCCTCCTGCTTCATCCCAATCAATTCCATCATATTATCTTTTGGGGCTACCGCTCCTCGGAACTGTTCGGCCAACTCTTGGCACATTTGCTCGTATCTCTTTATACTTCCTCGTGGCAGCTCACGATACCATTCACGAGCTCGTCCCTCAAGTATCAATGGGAACGCCCTGCACCTCTGAGCTGGTGTTAGCCCCTGTACACCCGTCATATCGTTGAAGCGCTCAATGTGCACGAGCGGATCGCTTCTTCCGGAGTACTTGAGGTCGGGAAAGCGAAAATCTCTTGGGAAACGGTACCCATGATCTCGACTGATAGCGGAGATTCTTCATCTAGCATTATCCTCCAACTCAGAGGCTTTCTCTTGCTATGGATCTCATCCATCACTTGCGCCAGCCTGGGTACCTCGCCTTCCAACTCTAAAGCGTGATCGGGGTCACGCGCAGCTATTTGATCTTGCTCCTGCTCGGTATTATGCAGCCGCTGTCTAAGCTCACCTTCATCAACATTCGCTCCTCGGCCATCAATTTCTAGGATTCGTCCTGAGCGAGAGATCTCTCCCTTCATCCAAGCGCTCTCCAGGGTTCTGTCCCGTATTTCTGTGGGGGTACGCCCCATAGGGTTGGTCTACCAGCGGAGGGATCTCCTCGATTCTACGCCTCCGCAGGCTGGGTTCTGCTACGGTTTCGTCTCTTACCGCAGTGGTCTCGTCCTCCCTTCTCCGTTCATCTCTTAGCTCATGTAAGATGGTTGTGAGGGTCTCCATTTGCTTCTCCATAAGTTCCATTCGATCTTGCATTATCCGTTCTCTGGCTTCATTCGTGATCTCTTGGAGAGTGATCGTTTCTCCAGTTTCATTGTCGCCCCCTAAAACATCCTTCCTTGTCACATCCATTATCGATCGTTCGCTGATTCTCTGACGACTACTAATTTGGTGGTAGCTTTTTATTCAGCTCCCCACAGACGGCGTCAAAATGTTGATGCTGCAATCTCCTCGCCCTTTACCCGACCAGATCTTTCCACCAACGTTTATGTGATCAGTAGAAAAGATGTCACTTTCTCCTTATTTCAACGATTGCTTACGTCACCGGGTTGAAATCACCATTCCTTCTCTTACTAGTTATGCGTTCACAAAAATGGATCAGAAACGTTAGTGGTTTTACCGGCGTAAACCCTCCGATGCCTAAGTCAGCACAAGATTTTCACGGGAAAACGGTTCAATTTAGATTCTCTAATGGCTTACAATTTGCTCAGAATTTATGTAGAAAATAGTATGATTTCAATTTGGCAGAGTTTTCCCTTTTTGCTCAATTTTTATGTCCCCTTCTTCATTGGTTTCTCCCTCTTTTATAGCTGTTGTCCCACGTTTCCGTTTACTCTTCATGCTCCTCCTTTCTCGGGTAATGGCAGCACCTCATGGGACTCCACCACTGCATTGTGGGTAAACGTGGGATACCGTGTCTCTCTCAACAGTTCAGGTCATAGCGCAACTGTCACGATTTCGTGAGATCGTGTGCCCGCTCTTTGGGTGACGGGTATCTGGTCGATATGTGTCTCTGGTCGGTATATTCCTCTAGCCGATACTCGTCTATGGTTGGCTCATGTTTGTAGAAGACTCTTTAACAGTGTTCCGCTCGTACCATTTAGCTGATGTGATTTACCTCGGGGTGAGAGATGATGGCATTGCTGAGCTGATGCTCTTAATTACTCAACAAAATGAGTTTAAACTAATAAGTTTTAATTAAGAGTAAGAATTTTATATTATTTTTAAATATTTTAATGGAGTTAATAAACACAAAGAATGTTAATGAGATATTTAGATAGGTGTCAATAGTCCTACTCATTTTTTATTAATAAATGTTTATATTCCATTAAATAAGATATTGGTGGAATCCAAGTTTTATGAGGGCCCACCTTGCATTAAGTTGGGGTCAAAGTTGGTAGTTCATACATTTTAATTCCGCTATCAACCAGAAGATGAATTCGATAGCAAAGGAAATGACAAAAGGATTTTGAATTCTCTTCCTTTCACCTACCCTCCCCAATTGAATTATAATGAGGCCATAATCTGTTAGTAATTATTGCGTCTGCGCTTCGTTTATTCGTTTCAACATCGCTAAGATTATAATACAAAGTTCGATTTCATTGAAGAATCCAAACTGATGAAAGTTATTAAGGGGTCCAGTTAGGTATTTTCAAAATACTAGGAATAGAGATGAGCCAATAGTCCATAAGGGCACGGCATGATACAGCCGGCACGTTCCATTAATGGACTGAGCCGGGCAAGCATTTTGCCATATCCAATATTTTTGAAATACTTTGTTGATTTCTTATTTTGTTTTGTTATGGAAAAATAAAATTTAAATTTAATTTTTAAAGTTTGAACTTTAGATATGAAATTTTACTTTGTATTCTAAATTTTTAATTTCACAATGATAAATCTATTAACTGGGTTAATTTAAATTGACCGAACGATTTGTATTATTATTAATAATTTAAAATTTAAAATTTAAAAATAAATAGAAATATTATTCAATTCAATTAAAAATAATATTTTTTGATGGATTAATAAAATAAAATTTAGTTTTATGAAAAGATATAAATTACAAATAAAATAAAATATGACATAATTTGCATCACAATAGTTTGTAGTACATTCTAATTAGGTTGGCACCTACTGTAGAACCAAACTATCTATTATTTGTATATTATAACAATTTTATTCACTAAAACCATTTGTAAGTTTTATTTTTATTTTTATTGTCATTATCATCATTAAATTGAAGGTGAACATCATCACATGATCATTGTCTTCATCATGAGAATTTCTATCATTTTGTTAATTTTGATGTATGGTTTAAGACACTTGCATCGTCATCTTATTAATTGTTTGAGTTAATTTAAATTGAATTTGTATAAATAGTTAGTGTTTTATATTTTTAAACATAAATCATGCTATCAAAATAGAATTAAATTTGTATTATTAATGAAAGATTTGTTGTTTTTTTCTACACTAATTAAGATTATAGTATACTTTTAATTTTTATTTGTTTTATTAAAAGCAATTAATATGTTTCAAATTAATAAATTAAGTAAGAGCACTATGGTTTAGTTTAGTCTTTTTATATAGTCACTATGATTTCTTACTAATTAAGCCTAGTGGATATGGATAACTAGTTGGGAAATTATCATTCGTATACCTTAAATTTGCGCTTTTATCAAACATACTAAAACACTTTAAGGGTGTATGAATCGTCCGCCTTAAATTGACAAAAGTTATCTGTCGACCACTAAACCGTTAGCTGCCGTTTGAAAGTTAACGAAACTATAGTGAATTGATGATTTTACCCTTGAAAATTATCACTTGTATACCTTTAAAATCTCTTATAAACCCTTAAAATCTCTTATTATCACTTATATATCCTTAAATTATCACTTATATTATATAAAGAGACCATATTACCCCTCTAACGTCATCATATTTAAAAAGAAACTAACGGTTTGGTAGACGGCATATATATTTTGTCAATTTAAGGTAGACGACTGATATATCCTAAAAGTGTTGTAGTAAATTTAATAACGAAATAAACTAAAAGTATACGATTAATAATTTCCCTAACTAGTTTACTTGAAGTGTTGAATTCTATACTAGATAAAAGTACCTTAGTGTGAGGTGTCCATGAACCGTGTAGGACGTCAAATTTAGTTGTTGTGGCAGTCCATTGACACGGCTCAGCTGTTTCCTGCTAGTGAAACCCAATCGCCATATTTAAGTAGGAATACTTTGTGTTATCTTTTACCCTCAAATTAAGGTGCAATGTGAAAGATGTTATAACGGTATAATTTTCATTCATATCGTTTCCATAGGTTGCTACCATTCGATTATAATACTAAAATTTGGTACGTTTGTAGATTTGTGGCTATGCACTTGTACTAACATAGGATGTTTAACATCAATCGTCGGCATTGTCACACTTCAGCGTACTGTTGAAGAATATCAAAGTCAAGGACCTGTCTATGTTACAGATTCTGTAACAAACATCTCCCGTCATCCCACCATCCGATTTTCTTTTGTTTAGTTTCTCACTCCACATCCAACCACATCCAACGGCTGATGCTGCAGTCTGTACCTTACAGAATCTGTAACGTAGTTTTGTCCCAAAGTCAAATCGAGCCATTTGGAAACAGGATTATGTCACTCTTTCTTTATTTTTTTAAGTAAGAAAGCAATACGTGTAGTTCTTTGTAATTAATTAATTCCGAATAGATAAACTCAAAGGCCAAAGCAGTTCTGCTGTTAAATTATTAATTATTTTACAGTTGTTAGACAACGGATAAAGATGCTTGAAACCATTAAAATATTCTTGACACTTCAAATTTTTTATAAAATTTTATATTATACGTATTCCCTTAAATTAATTTACGTAGAAGTTCCTTTTTCTCTTCTTCACGATCTAAGTTATAATTTCTTCTGCTATATCTCAAATAAATTATTTTTTCCACGTGACAAGACAACACGATAAAAGAAAACAATGTCCTATTATTCGTTGAAGATTATGCTTTCAGCTTTTTGTAGTGAAACACACAGAAAATAAAATATCAAAATTTATTCAAAGTAGTAACAACACTGTTTTTCAAGTTTCATTTCACAGACTAAATTTAAAATCCTTAGATTTGTGCGGAGGGAGAAAAAAGAAAAAAGAATTACACGAAATTAAAAAATTATGATCAAATAAAAAATGGATGCAATTTGATTGCAGACGATAGTATTGAATTAAGTTTGCACAAAACTCCAAATGTCTATTTGCTTATTGCCAAACCAAAATTAAGGATCTTCCTCCACTTCAAAACTTTATAATGAACAAAAGTACATTGATTATGAAAAAATAATCTCATAAGGTTCCCTCATGAAGTTTACAGGTACGAAATTATTGCGGGAATAATGAAATAAAGCTCTTCAATGTTCACTGATGAAGAAAATAGATATAAGGATATTTTGGGAATTAAAATGGGTGTTTAAAGGAAAATTATAAATTTAAAATATTGTAAACGAGTCTCTCAAAAGATTGAGTTTATAAAATAGTATATTGGGTTTAAATAGTCTCACTGCATAGGGTTGTTCTAACTTAACCAATGTCCTCGCTTTGAAACTTGGGATTGCAGTTGTGTTAAATACTTATTGAGAGAGATTTGTCATCTACTGATTCTATCCGGCTCGAATATAAATTAATCAAAACTCAATGTAGTTTTCAAATACCAAATAGTTTAATACACTAAAAAACAAATAAATAGTCTCATTGCTAACAATAAATTGGAAGTTTGACTTTGCTAGTATTATGCCCAACAAGGCAACAACATAATAGGAATAACCCATTCATTGAAACAACCTTGCTTGATGAAGTATGAGTCACTAAAGTCTATCAAAATTTGTTATTGGTTGCAACTATTATTAGATAGAAAATATAGTAATTGTTTTTAATTTTTATCTCCTTTTAACGAATTAAAACTGGTTTTAATCATTTGGTTCCGATTTATGAATATGTTATAACACAATTATCTATTGAGTGAAAACGGCTAGGATATTATGCATGCCACATTTGGCCGCATGGTGTCTCCGGTTAAGATCATATACTTTTTATATTCTTATCTCATAGTCACTAATCACTATTTTGCATTTTGCTTGTGAAGAGCTCAAATGATCACACCCCTTATTCTATGAGAATTGAATACTACGTCTTTTTTTTAATATGACTATTAATTGAAAAACTTAATCTATTTTTTAGTAAAACTCTTTTGAGATAAGATTCATAGTTATTAATTTTATGCAGATACATTATGATACATTCAAATTTTTTTTAAAAAAAATTCCTTGACCAATTTATCCTCAAGGACAGAAGTAGGAATTTATATTAAAGAGTCATAATTTCAAATAATAAACTTAAGAAGACCATAGTATAAACATAATAAGTTTAGGGGGCTAAATATAATAAAAAAAGAGCGTAAATATTAAAATTGACATAAAAAATAGATTAAAATATTATGTTTATGGCCTCAAGATAACTCTGCCACATTATCCATGGGCAACTTTGTTAACTTTGACATGAAAACCATCTTAGCTAACTCTTTTTTTTTTTTAATGTTTTAGGAGCATAGGCTAGTAATCTTAAACCATTTTTACCTTTTAAGATGACAAAATTGTCTCTCATAAATACTACCAAAGTTCCAATCTGTCGATCTTGCCCTAACAATAGGCAAATAATTTAACAAAGCTTTCGATTGCAGGGCATTTTGGTCCAAACAAAAGTACAGAAACCCCAAATTTGAATGTTTCAATGCTAATCATTTACATAAGCACAAACATCTAGATGCTTTTATTTTTTATTTTTGGCAATACGATCGAGATGCTTAAAATTAGTGGAATATCCCTATTCATGAAGTAAACCACAATAAAATTAAGACAAAAAGCTGGTCCCATTCAAACTAGATAAGCTTACACGTCAACATCACCAGATAAGATCACGCACCTTCAGTGCTCATCGTGAATCCAACTGCTTAATTCTCAGCCGTCAGATTCAACTCCAACTGTCCCCACCACCAACATCATATATCAGATATGAGCCAGATTATTTCTATTTTTACGATTATTATTATCGTTATATAACTCCAAAAAAACAATCATTTAAACTCTAACAATAGAATATTTCAAGTATATCCAAACCAGCAATAATTGTTGGCCTGGCTGACATGGAACCAGCTGGGAACAAAAAAACAACTAGCTGAACATCCAATGATAACTGTCCACGTAAGCAAGAAACAGACATTCATGTTCGAGTGCGGCGCCTCGTTCGTCCACCTCGGACAACTAGGTCCTATGTGGGATCCAAAATCTAGCTATAAATATCGCCAACAACACTTTTAGGGAACCAAACAGAGCACGTGGATTAGGATTTGCTGATTACACAAAAATATAAAAAATAAAAATTCTTCCATGGCCAAGAATCCGGTGAGACAGCCGTATTCGGAAGAAATCGCCAGGTTTCTAGAGGGAACGGCGAATTTCTCCGATATTGTATTTGGGTTTATGGAGGAAAGCAGTGAGTCCACGGTAGGAAATTTATTGTGATTGTGAAGAGGATGACAATGAAGATGTTGAAGAAAATAAGGCCTTTTGGGAAGCGCAAGAAAAGCTTCTTCAGGTAAATTTCATTTGGGTAATTGTGAGAAAACAGCAATGATTTGCAATGAAGATTGGAGAATTGAATTGACAAATTTGCTATAATTTTGCAGGCCACAATAGGTAGGACTAGTAGTTTTGAATCAAAGCTTCGGCAGGCTGTGAAGTATAGTTTAGAAGAGATTAAGTTGGCTGGTTCAAAATGCTCTTGCCGGACACCGGTGGCCGGTGGTTGCCGGACTTGCATGCGGAAAGAAATTTCCGTTAGGCTTCAGAATGTTGGGTACAATTGTGTCATTTGCAAGTCTAAATGGAAGAGCTCATCCGAAATTCCTGCAGGTATATATATATATAATTTTAATTCATTCCAGAGTTGGAATTCCCTGATTGGAATTAAAATAGATTTGTACTTATGTTTTTTTCCCAGGAAATCACACTTATTTAGAAGTGGTGGAAAAATCGAAGAAAGGAGATGTGATCAGGGTGGTGATTGAGTTGAATTTCCGGGCTGAATTCGAGATGGCGAGAGCGAATGAAGAGTACAATCGGTTGGTAAACCGGCTACCAGAAGTGTTCGTTGGAAAAACAGAGAGATTAAAGGCGGTGATCAAGATTATGTGTGCGGCGGCGAAGAAATGTATGAAGGAGAAGAAAATGCATATCGCTCCATGGAGAAAGCACAAGTACATGCAAGCGAAGTGGCTTGGGGGATACCATAGATCAACAGCAGAAACAACACCATTGATAATGATGCCTGTAGTGAGCTATGCCTATGCGGACAGACAGCCAAAACCCAAAGCTGCAGCCTCTATGTTAACGTTTGATTTGATGGAAAATTTTGGTGGGCTGCATTGCGGTGCGACAGCTGCAGTTGAAGTTTTGTGAATACATATACATCAGAGGATTATTAATATATTCACATTCCTATTTAGAAGAGCTTTAATTTTAATAAGTTTTGACCCTTTCACATTGTAAAATATTAACTCCCCCTGCCCCTATCTAGGGAGAGAGAGATTGAATAAATAGTGCTCTTGAGTCGTGAAAATAATAATAATGAATGAATGAATGATGAGCGCGCGATTCAATATCATTTGATTGTGTTTTTGATCCTTTGGGTAGCAGAGCAATTAACTACATACTGGCAATTCAAATGCCTATAATGTTTGCCAATAACGAGACTGATTCTTAGCTGAGGCAGCACCCGTGAAATTTGTCGCTCATGCCAACGCAAAGTATGTCATACAAGCACAAGCCACTAGGGGAATCGTTCGAAACGGCAGAGCATGGTCCTATATGATCATTTCCAAATGGATTTTACCACAATACCCCTTCTTGATTAGGCGGAGTTTGAAACAGGGTTAAAAATTAATGTTGGTTTTAAAATGTCTTTGAGAGTGTTTAAGATTAAGGTGTTGTAAAAATCAATTTACTAGCGGTTAAATAAGTAGTTAGTAGGTGCGAAAGTGATTAAGGTGCAATGCAATTATAGGCGATTTAGCAACAGCAGGTTGCTAGTAGTTGAGAAGGACGTCAAATACTTCAATTATGTACTTCAAGGGGTACATATATTTAGCTTTAGTTTGTTTGGTTGCTTAAAAAATAAGTAGGGATACTCCACTTTAGAAAATTGTTCTTTTAGATTTCATTCTTTATTTGAAAAGTTACATTAGCAACAAAGATTTTAAAAGATTCTTCAAATGAGATTGTTTTTCTCACTCTTCAACTTCCCTCTCTTCAATTAATACTATATTATTTTTTATATCATTATTACTAAAAAGAGAGAAATACTATAATTATTTAAAAAAAAAATGATTAAAATAATATAAACTTACTTTTTTATTTGATAAAAACATGAAGTCACTACATTCATGAGATGCATTTCAAGCGTTTCTGAGACTCTTAAATTGATTAAAAATTAAAACATAATAGTATCCATCACTAAAAAATACATATCCTTATAACCAATACTAGATCTCTATGAGAAAAATTGTGCAACTAGTCACACTTTGTATTGAGTGTCATTATTTTCATTATGTTTTCTCACAAATACCATTTGTGTCCAATGGGTTTGACATCTAAACTACTGGTTCAAAAACTTTGCATTTTACAAGAGAAGTAAATTCTACTTCAATTGCTTCTTTACATTGAGGTTAATCATGCATTTATCTACATTTATTGATAATTTGAGATACAAAATAATTTCTAATTTCAGTAGCTACTGTTAATAAGAATACATTCTCAATGTCTATTTCATTACGATCTCACATTTCTATTGTATAAATATAATTTGTAGACTTTTTCTCTTTTTTATATTTTCGTACCTCTTCGGGAGTTAATTTCTCTTCAAAGACTTATGTCTCGCCATGGACCATCAGTTCATCTGGAACCGGTGATTTAGATAATATGAGTATATTTATAGCTTAAACATTATTTTCAGCAAGATCTTGATCTTCAATTCTCCTTTTTCTAGGGAACATCGTCTTTGGAACCAAGTGGTCTGTCATGCTTCTGATGTGTAATAGATAACTTATTAGTTGTTTTTACACATAATTATTTAGTAGGAACAATCACTAGGACTAATGTATTAATTGCTAGAATATATGATTTAGTTACTTTTGATGTATCTGTAAATGCATCCAGTGATTAACTTGCAAAAAGCTGCAAAAGTATTATCCTGCATACTTTGTTTTCACATTGATTCGTACAAAAATCTAAATGAGCAAAAGAGAACTTTCCAAGAAACTTCATGCCTTATTTTAGGGGGAATGATGGAAAAATTGTCTCATTAAAGTGGCAATCTGTAAAAAGTGTTTTTGAAAAGATCACTTGTCAAGGGTTCAAGATATCATATAACCGAAGATAAGTTAAATCCAACATAAAAACCCAAATGATATGGAGGTTCCATTTTTGTGCACTGAGGGAGTGATGTTGGAACGTGCACAACATAATCAAAAGTGCATAGATGAGAAATGTTAGGTTGTTGACTAAGTACAAATTGTAATGGAGAACATTAATGATAAGCACTGGGTCAAAAATAAATTAATGTCGCAACACATAAAATAGTTGACCCCTTGAGATATTTTAATTTTATATGCATAAGTAATGTTTTTGAAATTATCTGTAATTACTTAATCAATGATTCTACAATCCATTTTGTGTATGTACATATCGAATCAAATATTCAACATCAATACCTACTGATGTATATTAGTCATAAAATGTCTTTAATATAAACTCACTAACATTATTAAGACATGTAACCTTAATTGGATAATCTGGAAATTGTGCTCTTAATCTTATAATTTGGGCAAACAGTCTTACAAATGCAAAAGTGCATGCAAACAACAAACAAAACCACCTTACAGTGATGCATCAATCCAAATTATAAAGTAACGTAATAGTTCACTAGGTGGATGGATTGGTCCATCTATATCTCCTTGAATTATTTATAAAATTGATGGAGATTAATGACTAACCTTAGAAGAGGATGGATGGTATGACCACAAATTTTTCTTGGGAGTAAGCAGTAAAAACAATCTCATTTGATAATAGAAATTTCTAGGTCTTTAATGGGTGTTCATGAGAATTTTCAATAATTTTAAGCATCATTATAGATCCTTAGTGTTTAAGACGGTCATCCTACAACATAAATATTTTTAAATCTGTGAACTTCTTTTCCATTATTGCATAGCGCTCAATCATTATAGATCCTAAGGAGAATGTTGGAAGATTTTGTAATATGTATTTCCTCATTGAGACAGTTTTAGTACTACAAAGGTATTCCACATTGTTTTTATTTAAAGTCGCAATGTGATATCCGTTTTAGTGATATGTTTAAAGTTCAGCAGATTGTTTTTTGGATCTTGCTTAATATTAGGCATTTTGGATTGTTAGTTTGTTCCACTTGCTATTTCGAACCCTTTAATTGGGTTTGTAGGTTTAGATATAGTATTTGCTTTTCCTTTGAATAGTTTTGTTTCCAAAAATATTTTTTATATTGAAGAATAGTGTGTGTTAGCCAAGTATACATCCCCAACTTTCTTTTCTAAAATCGATAACTTTGTATTAAAAAGGTTCATTTTAGTCATCAGGATTAGATATGAATATTAAGAACATATGATGAAACTATAAAAAGAACAAAAGTTAACATGTTACTAACTTAATTATTATGGTATTAATTAGTGTGGAAATTTCCATTACCAATTACTTGATTGATTTCCCCTTTTGTGCCTCGAAGAAATTGAAGACATTAAGGTTATTTAAATCAACAGGATTTAAGCCATCGACTAGATTAGTCTCAATCTTTCCTTCTTCTTTCTTTGATGCTTGATAGAGGTCTACCAATTGTTTGTCTGTACGTAGGTAGTGACCAATGTCCTCTTCTACCACATCAATAAAAATTTCTTCACTTCCATTTCTAACATTTTTCGTTTTTGCACCATTATCCTTGTCATGCCTCTCATAGACACTTCACTTCTGGTGGTGTCCATTTTTGTTGTTCTATTATCCTTAAGAATGGCAAAATGTCGGGTCGGGCTCGGGCTTGGCAAAGCCCTACCTGACCCGATAAAAAAAAATTTGAAATCCAACCCTAAAAAAGCCCGAACACTATTTAGTTAGGGTCGGGCCCGAATCGGGCCAACATCGGGTCGAGCCCAACCCGACCCTACCAAATAGTTAACCCCACAATTCAATTCTCATTTCCCACCACCATTTCAACCGATTCGGCAATTACTCAATCATTTTAAACACAATTCAATCCACTTTTCACAACCATTTCAACCAATTCCACAACTATTTCAACCCCACACACAAATCAATTCCAAAATCCAACATGAAAAACACACAATGCAATCACACAATGTAATTCCACAACCATTTTACCCATACACAATTCAATTCAACAACCCAACATAAAAAATAAAAATAAAAAACTCATGTCTTATATAAATAAAAACACAATGCAATTAAATAAAAAACACACAATGTAATTCCACAACCATTTTAGTCATACACAATTCAATTCAACAACCCAACATAAAAAAAAAAACTCATGTCTTATACAAATAAAAATACAATGCAATTAAATTAAAAACACACAATGTGTGACGTTGTGAGGATGTGTTGTGTGCGTGTGTTAACTTGTGTTAGTTTTTTTTTTTTAAATAGGGTCGGGTCGGCATTAAGCCCGACCCTATTCGGGCCTTAAAATCTTGGCCCTAACCCGACCCTAAACTTGAAAATTCGGGCCAAAACCCTAAAAATTAGGGCCGGGTCAATCGGGCCAAAAATAGGGTCGTGCTAAATTGCCAAGCCTAATTATCCTGAGTGTTTATAACCATGATGAGGGAAATAACCACGCTTTCTCTTGCTTCTTTGATTAGGTTCATTATTGGTGCATGTATTTGCATTGACTTTTGCGAATAATGGAGAATCAGTGGATGTAATTCATGATTTTCGTCAATAGTTTATTGTTTTGTTCAACAATCAAAAGAAATGTTATCAACTTAGAGTATTTAGTGTATCAACAGTCTCAATATTATTGTCGCAAGATTACATGTGATGCATGAAATGTAGAGACCGTCTTTTCAAGCATATCATTTCTAGTGATTTTTTCCACCACACAATATTATTTTTAATTGATGCGGAACAAAGTAAAGTTGTAGTCATAAAATTTTACATATTCTTGTTACCTTATGTTCAATTACTCTTGTTTTTGCTATTGGGAGGAAAATACCCCTCAGTGGTCTAAGTTGTCCTTGAAGTGATTCCACAAAGTTAACGGATCCTTCACTATCAGATATTGCTATTTTAGACTCTCATGTAAATGATGGCCAAAGAAAATTATAGCTATTGTTTTTTCTACAACGGTGCTTCCTTTCCTTCTGCTATAATGCCTTCAGGCGTATAAGTTACAGGTGAATTTTGGCATCCAACACCCAAGAAAGGTAGCTTCTTCCAAAAGCTTCATGGATGGAAATTTGCAAGTTCGTGATATTTGTCATTTTTCTAAACCTTGTATTAATAATCAAAGAAAAAAATAATTATCACAAAATAAATTTTTTACTTTAAACAAGAAAAATCATGAAGGTAATTAGAAATCTTATGCATGTATTTATAATTTCATGTTCTAACTTTTAAAATCATAACTCAAAATTTCGAGTTCTCACCATCTCCTTTGTGTTGTAAGCTTTCGACTATAGGAATAATATTCAAAGAAAATATATGCAAGAACAAATCTTAATTTATTGAAACTAAAATAAAATTTGTAATTTAAACAAGAAAAATCATGAAAATATGTAGAAATCTTATGCATGAATTTAGAATTTTAAGTTCTAACTTCTAAAATCGTAACTCAAAACTTCAGGCTCGTACTACCTCATTTTTGTTGTAAACTTCAGGGTATAAGAATAATATTGAACAACAAATATATGCAAGAACAAATCTTAATTTATTGTAATTAAAAGATCTTGAGAGATAGTTAAATCAGCCATATAAGCTAATAAATAAGACCGATCATATTAATAAAATAACAATATAGGTATTATTATAGAACCAGCCATATAAATTAAAATTATTTGAAACAAACCAATTAACAACATGATAAACTAACATTATAAAAACATTATAATAAGACATAAAAGAAAGAAGTATAAATAAACACAAGGAGTAGAAATTAAATTGTCCATGTCAAATTAACTATCATATTCATACGTGTTCCAAAACAAAGTACTTCAAGTACCTTGTTTTTTTTTTTTAAAGGAGAAATTTTATTAATCAAAGCTTACAAACTGTTTAACAACCACAGAGGTGGAACAATATTCCACTCCTGGAGACCTGACAAAGAACCTGAAGCCCTCGCTACGGAATGAGCGGCAAGGTTCGCAGATCGACGCACAAATGAGAATTGCACTTCTCCTATAAACTTAACTAAAGCTCGACAGTCTTCAATGATCAAACCAAACCCATTTGGATTGGAAAATTCCTCAACCAAAGCTCGGAACACTTGTAGGCAGTCCATCTCTATGATAACACATGGGAACTGCATTTCTTTCAACCAACTAAGAGCCTCTCTTATGCCAAGAGCTTCAGCCTCCCTTGCTCCAAAATTTCCTGCCACACCCACACACCTTGCTGCCAAAAAACCTCCTTGTGAATTACGAATCACACAACCGATCCCAATCTTCCCTTGAGAAGCAAACACAGCTGCATCCACATTGCACTTTACCCAACCAACCTTAGGTTTCTCCCAACACAATGCCCCATGAACCAGCATGTGAGTATCATCATTAATATCAAAGACTTGCCTTTTTGCCGCTTGCCACTGATAGAGAAATTGCCCAGCAGAGTTGAGAATTTGACAAACTGAGCTGGTTGTGTTATTCCAAACTTTATTGTTTCGATTCACCCAAATCCGCCAACAAATCATCATTGCAATATTACACTCATCTTTACTGCACCTTGTAAACACTTGAGCAAGCCAGTCTAAAAAAGTAGAGCAATAGCCAACAAAACCTACTGATGAAGAAATCCAACAAGACTGAGCAAAACTGCATGCTACCAAGGAATGTAAAATTGTTTCTTCGTAGGCATTACATACAGAACACGTAGAGGGAACATCCACCATTTTAGAAATTAAATTGGTTGCTGTAGGTAACACATTGTGTGCAGCTCTCCAAATAAAATTCTTAACTTTGTTCGGCACATTCAAGTTCCACAATTTCCGCCACACATTCGTAACAGAACTAAGAGTGATAGGATTTAAAACCTAATAACAGCTACGAACTGAATAACATCCCCGGGAATCAGCCATCCAATACCACACATCCTCTGCACGACGGGAACTAAGGGGAATCTTCAGAATCAGCTCCTTATCTCTTAAGTTGAAGATGTCTGAAACAACATCATAGTCCCAAGCTCTTTGGTGAGGCATCATTAAGTTGTTGACAGGAGCTGCAGCTAGCTCCTCGTTAAGATTTGTAGATACACACCCATCTTGGAGGTCTGGAAGCCACGAATCTTTCCCAATAGAGATCGAACGACTACTGCCAACCTGCACTCTACTCCCTTGGACCACCACTTCCTTTGCAGCCAGAATGGAACGCCATACATAGCTGGGATTATGCCCCAATGAAGCTCGAACAACAGATGTTCGCGGATAGTAATGAGCTTTGAGAATTCTCGCCATTACAGAATCAGGGCAGGTTAAGAGCTTCTACATCTGCCTTACTAACATCGCAATATTAAATAAATGAAGATGCTTGAAACCAAGTCCACCACACCCCTTTGGGTTGCACAAGTATTCCCATTTAACCCAATTAATTCCTTTCCCACTACTGTGATTGTTACGCCACCAGAATGAATTCATCAACCCTTCTAGTTCTCTATATAGCTCTTTAGGCAGCAAATAAATGCTCACAACATAATTAGGCAGAGCAAGTGCCACTGTTTTTAACAAAATCTCCTTCCCAACCCGAGATAGCATCCTCGAATTCCACCCTTGAAGTCTTTGCCATAACTTGTCTCTAATATATTTGAACACTTCTTTCTTTTTCCTACTAATGGCTGATAGCAGCCCAAGATAAGCCCTATGATTAACAGTAGAATTAACCTCAAGAATAGCACATAGCTTCCGAGATACACTTTCAACTACATTAGCACTAAATGAGATTGAAGATTTACTGAAGTTAACTACTTGGCCAGAAGCTCGTCCATATACTGCCAGCAAATGCTTGATTAAGTTAGCTTCATTGTTGTTTGCCCGAAAGAACAAGAAACTATCATCCGCAAAAAATAGATGAGACACCGATGGAGCTCCTCTCGCAATTATAACTCCGTGAAGTAATCCATTGCGCTCTTGTCTTTGAATCAATGAACTTAAATCATCCGCACATAGAATAAATAAGTACGGAGATAAAGGGTCCCCTTGGCGAAGGCCTCTGCAGGGAACAATCGGACCAAGCTCCTTACCCTTATGGAGCACACGATATCGGACAGTAGAAACGCAGAGCATCATTAACGCCACCCACTTTGCATCAAACCCCATCTTGAGCATCATATCTTGAAGAAAAGTCCACTCGATCCTATCATACGCTTTAGACATATCAATTTTCAATGCGGCTACCTCGTTTTTTCCTTGCCGTTTTCGCTTCAAGAAGTGCATAATCTCAGCTGATATGATTATGTTATCTGTGATAGCTCGTCCCGGCACAAAGGTGCTTTGTGGATCTGAAATAACCAAATCAAGTACTAATTTCATACGGTTAGCTAACATTTTAGAAATGATCTTATAGAGAACATTGCATAACTCAATAGGTCTCATATCCGATAAAAATTTAGGCATTTGCTTCTTCGGAATTAATACAATTGAAGTATCATTCAAGCCTACCAGAAAGGAAGCATCCTAAAGGAATTTAAGGCAAGCCAAAACCACATCCTCACCAACGATATGCCAGAACTTTTGGTAGAATGCCGGGTTTATCTCATCAAGACCTGGGGACTTATTCGGGTGTATACCAAACCCTGCTTCTTTTACTTCAATGGCAGAAAAGGGAGTTAACAGCATTGAATTATGTTCACTTATAACCTTAGTATCCACACATTGAATAACTTCGGCAGTTTGGACCTCTCCAGTTGTAAACAAGCTCTTAAAGTAATCAACTATCAATGCATCCACCTTATCAGAATTCGCGCACCATTCTCCTTGATCATTGCGAAGATTCCCCAAGGAGTTTTGCCTTTTCCGTGATGAAGCCGAAGCATGAAAGTAACGAGTGTTCTGATCTCCTTCATTTAGCCAAAGCGATTTTGCTCGCTGTTTCCAGAACACCTCGTGACTATGCAGGAACTCATTATAACGATCCCTAGCCTCCGTAAACTCAGCCACACCCTTTCTATCACGGCGCACTTGTAAAGAATCCATTCGGTTCTTGCAGTCCATAACACGCTTATGAAAGTTTCGGCCTAGATGACCCCCCCACTCCGTTAAAGCAGACCCATAAGCCAGAATTTTGTTTTGGATAGAATGCGTCGGATTAGAATGCCATCTTTCCCGAATAACCTCACTACAATCCACCTCACGCAACCAAACATTTTCAAACCGAAAATGCCTATTCCTCGTAATAAACTGAGCTGGACTAGGATCCAAAAAAATAGGGAGGTGATCAGAATAAGACGATTCTAAAGTACATACCTTTGCTCTGGTGAAACACTGCATCCATGCCTCAGAACCAAAGGCTCTATCAAGTCGTTCTTCAACCCATCTATCAGTTCCCCTAGCCCTCTCCCAAGTATACTGATATCCCTCGACACCTAGATCAATCAGATTGTAATCTTCAATAGCTCTCTGGAAACCCACTAACTTTCAATTAGGATGAATAATTTTACCCCTCTTCTCATTTGCCGCTAAAAGATCATTAAAATCCCCTATGCATAGCCATGGAAGAGAGGATGAAGTAGAAAGTAAACGGAACAAATTCCACGATTCCCGCCTCCTGCTAGACTCAGGATAGCCATAAAAGCTAGTCAGTCTCCACTTTCCTATCTCCTGAACTTCAATTTCAGCATCTATAAAATTGGCAGCATACTTTAGAAGCCTCACAGAACTAGTTGCCTGCCAAAGAAGCGCGAGTCCTCCACTTCAACCCACTCGTTCCATAACAAAAAGCCCATCATAGCCCAACTGTCTTTTAATACTTTCAAGCTTACTTTTACTACATAACGTTTCTATAAGGAATAGGAAAGAAGGTTTCTTTTTATGAACCAGTTCTGTTAACATTCGAACTGTTCGTGGCTAGTCCATACCATGGCAGTTCCAGCTTAAGGTACTCATTAGTCTCGGTGGGCCTGAAAACCAGATCCCACCGCTAGTTCATTTTTTGGATCCACTGCCATAGATTGCACATCTCCCTCTGATTGCCCAAACCCATCCAATACCATCTCAGCCACGTGAACAATATCCAGCTCATTAGTAAACCAATCCACCCCTTTTCATTTATCATTCCTTTGCCCTCACGTATTTTGACAACTGCCAATTCCTTTGATATCTTCATATTTTTCATATTCTCATGCCATCCCTTCCTAAATTGGTAGGCATTTTCCTATTAGTGGTAACTCCCGATTTTGTGGTATTTATATCATTAATCTCGGCACCACTTATGCATTCCGTAGGCCTATCAAAAGTGAATCCACCTTCGTTCGGAGGTACTGAACGTAGCCACTTTTCACCGGAGGAATTGCATTCCGACGAGTTGGAGCCTTCATCTCTGGTCCATATAGTCTAACCATATCAGTAGCCTCACAATCATATAGCTTCGGACATAATTTTTCGGTGTGCCCAAGCAGCCCACAAATGAAACAGAAAACATTCAACCTTTCATATTTAAAGTCAACCCAAAACCACCCCCTCCTTCTTCAGATGCAATCTTCTCTTCAATAGCTTCCAGACATCTATTGAGACTCTTATGCTAATATAATTCCTCCATACTCCCATGAGATTGTTAGGATCTGAAAATTGGAACTCACCAATGTAGTTACCAATGTTTGTCAACACCTTCTCCGATTGGAATCCAATAAGTAAGTTATACACTTGAATCCAAAACAAAATATGAAATAAAGGGACCCTATGTGGTTGATTATTCTCCCCCAACCTCTATAGAATTAGAATATGTTGATCGAACGTCCACGGTCCCGAATCAATGACACGTTTCAGATCAATCTCATGAAAAAATTGATACAAGAAAAGGGTGGATGATAAGTCTTTAATACATACTCCCTTCCCTGGCCGCCATAGTGCTGCCATTGTATTCTTCATTGCTGGAAAATTAATCACCTTATCAGTTAAGAACCGCCCCACCAAACAGAATCTAACCTCATTCAATCCTTCCTGCCCCGTTGCCATATCATCACTTTGGAAGACAAGGCCATCCTCCTCGTCCTCTCCTATGGATAACGAATCATATGCGGCAGTCATCTCAGGCACCATTGAATTGCTATTATATGCCATATTACAAGTAGTTAACAGAATGACCCCTCCCCAAACAAGTAAAAGAAGAAACTTAAACCAATCCTTAAAGTATACCAAGCAAACTTGTCAGTAGGACAAGACAAACAAAACTTACCAGAGGGCAAGACTCATGACATTCAAAAATTTCTTTTTTCATGATATCCACTTAAAAACAACTTAAAAGAAGATAAATATCCAATAAATTTTCTAGAAATTCAAAGAATGATGCCATATACTTTCTTGAGGCATTAAATGAGAAAATATGAAAAACGAGTAAGTACAATTTTTGTTTCTCATCAAGAACTTCAAAATGATATATTATAAGACAAAATCAAATATCGTTTGGCTTATCTAATTTTTTACTTCAAGTACCTTGTTAATAACTTATTATTGCTAATCTTTTGTTAATTGATTCATCTACAAGCTAAACGAGAGTGGAGGTTGTTAATTTTTCGATGTGGGACAAATGGTGAATCCACCACATTTACAACTTCTCTTTTCTTATACAAGCTATTTTTTTTTCTCATTTCTAACATTGTGAACTTAACTAATATTTTTCTTTCGCAGTCTTGTTGACCATCCTAAACACAAACTAATTGTCTGTTACTTTTTTGTTGAAATCTTATTGTCTTTAAACATAAACAGACTTTTGTGGAGATAAATTTTTGAATGCATAGAAATCAATAATTGAGTCTTAATTTGAGTCCTAACTAATATATACATTCAAATATTAGATGGTAGAATATTAATTTGATAAATTACTATTTACTACCTCAAGATTTTAAAAATGTAAATAGCCACCATGAGTTTTGACAATATTTCTGCACCACTTGAAGTTTAAATTTTGTATCAACCCATTACTTTTCTATTAATTCCATTAGCTACTACAAAAAAAAAAGATAAAAGATTATTTTATCCCTAGAATAAGTTAAGAAAATAAAACAATGATTTTACCCTGTGGAAAGTAATCTAAGAAAAAATGCTATTATGGTATGTTTAGTTTGAAGAAATATAAGGAGAGGAGTGGAGTGAAAAGGAAAGAATGAGAAGGGAAAGAAACAAGGGGAGAAAGATGAATTTCATATCCAATCAAACAATGAAAATTAGATTGACCATTAAAATTAGTGAAATATAATCCTCTCAACTAGTGCATTTCCCGAACATTAAAATTAGTGAAATATAAAATTAACTAGAAAGGATGAAGAAATTTTGATTTGGAATCTTTATTAATAAAAATCCATATCTAAGGTTTTTAAATCAACCCTAACCAATAAAAAGATTAGTCACACATGTTTGAATTATTAAGCATCAAATCCCTGGAAGAAAACTAATAAAAGATATGAGAATGAAAGTCTTATCAATTGAATTATACTAAAGCAACCAAGTCTTCTCTCTAATTTGCCTACTTTTCTCTTCCTTACATTCTTCTTTTGGCTAAATTGATGCTTCAAGTTTTCTCTTCTTTTAGGGCGTCTAATTTGTTGCCTATATATAGTTACTGTCTGAATCCTTGTAGGACAAATAAAACTCATTTTTAACCTCCATGTAAGAATAGGATATTGAACCAAGAAAATAGGCATACATATCAAAATAGCTCCAAAATCCATTTTTAACGTAGGCGGAAATAAGATACCTAGATAATCCTTTAAGAATCAATCTTTATAAGATAAGGAAAAAGGTAATTAATGAATCGATCTTTCTTATTTATCCATTGAGAGGATTAATGGTGAGAAAAAAGAATAAACACTTAAAATATAAACAAACATTAAACAAAAAAGAAAATAAATAAATAAATACATAAATAATTGAAAAGAATAAGAAAGTAAGATTAAAAAGATTCAAATCTGATTATGATGCTTTCCCATTGGGCTTCTTTCCAAATAGCACTTGGTTTAGTCTCCTTAGTTTGACCTGAATCCCTTTTATTTATAAAGATCCATGAGCGCATGGTATTTAAAATACTTTGGAAGTAGTTTAATTTTAGTGTAGGCACCTATATTATAGAAGATAAAAATTTCTCATTAGATAAATATAAAGATAGAAAAGAAAGATTATACCATTCTTGAACTTTTGGAAATGACTCTAAAGAAGCGACCATCTCCTCAATTTTGTCAAATAATTTTATCTCCCTTCTTGCATTTTTAGAATCTTCTTATTTAAAGCTCTTTGTAATAAAACTTGCCAATTCATCTTCACTTGTAAACCCAAAGATTTGTTGCACTAAAGGATTAATTATGTCAATTGAAAAAAAAAAGAATTTAATCACTTGAATACCTCATGGTATCAAAAATATTAAAACGGATAATCTTTCCATTGAACTCTATAATTAGAGTTCCATTATACACATCTACATTAGTTCTGGCCATTTTCATGAATGGTCTTCCTAGAAGTAATAAAGTTGGCGTAGGAAATGCATCACCCTCCATATCAAGAATATAGAAATTAGTGGGAAAAACAAATACATTAACTTGTATTAAACAACTTCTAAAATACCTTTTGGATAAACATTAGATCTATAACCAAGCTCAATAGCTACACCACCTGCGTTAGTTTAAGCCAAATTTAGATACATAAAATAAAGCATAACAATAATAGATGAACCTAAGTCTAGCTAGCTCTTTCAAACTTGGTGTTAGTATGTGTGGGCATTTTAGTTTTCGGTTTGATTTTTACGATTTTCAATTTGGGCTATAACTCGTTCGGGTTTAAGAATTTAACCAAATAGGTTGAAAAATTATTTTAGTTTGGTTTGGATTGGTTTCAAATTCAGTTCGGTTCCAATTCATAATTTGGTTTAATTTCAGGTTTGTAAATCGGGTTTAAATACAGTTTGGTTACAAAATAGTTTGAGTTATAGTAATTATGACAAAAAAATAACTAAATAAAACAGATTTTGACATACAATTCTACAGAATCCAAAAGTGTAGAATCATGTACATCACAAAGAGGCAAATTGATAACCCAAATAACTAATTTCAACAAGTACTTTGCATATAGAATAACATCTACTTCAAACCTACTACTGCAATAAATCTATGATCTATCAATATCAAAATGGAAGGCAAAATATAATTAGAACATTCCCTTCTTAGATTGGAAAAAATAAAACCTTTTATGAATCATCTTTACTTGATGAGAGCAATGATTTTTGAAAACCCTCTTGGCATTGACCCTCAATTTCGCCAGCTGCTTCCTCCTCTCTTGAGCTCCTGTTGTGAACTACTGTGGTCGGCTGAGGCTGTCATGGTGTGGCTATTGTGGGCTATGGAAATGAGTATGAAGATCTTATTTCAGCATGCACTTTGCAGAGTTGAGAGCTGATTAATTGTGAGCTTTATGGGCTTTCTTGGAGAAAATTAACATGGCGTGTTTGGGTTAAAATGGCTAAGAAATCTTTCATAGTTTTGAGGTTGATTTGCTTTATTCCAACAATCTTTTTTAATGTAAGAGATGGACAAAAGGAATCAGGTAAAGCATTTCCAAGAATGTAACTTTAGATATAATATTGATGAAAGAGTTGGGAGTTTGATGAGTGAGATTTATTATTTGTTTCTGTTTCTTCTTAATTTTGTGTATTTCAGTGTGTGTTCTAAGGCCCCGGTCTATTGTGCAGCTGTCTTAGGTTAGAATTGTTGAAATTGATTTATTGATTCGAGTTCAAAACTTGGAATCCGGGAACCCGGATTTTTCCGGGTTGAACCCGGACCGGACCCGGATGGAAAAAATCAGGTTTTAATCCAGGTTCGGAAGAAAGAAAATGGCGTCCGGGTCCGAAATCGGAAGGCTAAACCCAGACCCAGACCCGAATTTTTCCATCCCTACACTGGATCATAGTGTATAGGTTATTTTAGACTTCTAAAGGAGTTGAAGAAGAAGACTGAGAGGCAGCAGCTAGGGGTGGGCAAAAGCGAATTCGGATCGGGTTTCGGGTTGGAGAAAAACTCATCTGAACTCAATTCGAATTTGTAATCCAATCTGATCCGAACCACAAATTCGGATTAAGTTCGGATTCAATTGGGTTCGGTCAAATCAGGTCATACACAATAAAATGGGAAATAGACATTTGAAAATGTCAAAAGCCGGTTTGTACCATTTTGTATTTTCTTCATCTGAATTTTTCCCCTTACCATGGCCTACAATATAATCTTTCTATGATCGAATTTTCAACTAATTTATTAGTTACAAAGAAACCCAATCCTAAAAAATAAAAAAGAATTCAAAAAAATACATACATAAATTACGTATTAGAAGAGCAAAATCATGCTTGAGCGAAGGGCAGCAAATCACAGTGCAGATCAGTCATGGTGGCCAGTGGATTAAGTGGCAGTAGTGGTCGCGGTGCAGGGCAGCATATCATGTCAACTCGTCGCGGATCGTAATGGCTTTGCGCAGATGCATTGGATCGCGTTAGGGCTGCTTTGCTGTCGTGCCATCTGCGTCTCAGCATCTGTGTCTGCCATGCCATGACTGTCGTCACATGTTTGGTTAGTGCCGCCGACCGCCGCTACGTGTGTGACTATGTGTGAAGACTATGTTGTGTTGTTCTATTGTATGTATGATGGCACAATGTTTGTCGTTTGATCAATTGCTTTTGTAAATAAATTTTTTTTTTTAGCCAACTTGATCGGATTTGCTTAACAATCTAATTCGATCCGAACCCAATATTTTTCGGATCGGATCGAGTCAGATCAGATTAATTTTTTTGCCCAGCCCTAACAGCAATAAAGGGTCCGGAATAGAGTAGGAAAGCTTGATGGAATACCTTTAAATCTGCAAAACAAGGAAATGAGGTTAGAGGTGGAGCTAGCGATGGCCGACAACCACACTCTGACGCTTAGGTCAGCTACTTGAACTTTTGAGGTGATAAAAGCTTGCAAGCTCTCTAAAAGAATGGTGGTTGTAGGTTGAAGAAGGCCTTAGCCCCCTGGTTTTGTGTGTGTGTTTTTTGTGATGAATATTAAAGCATGTGAGCTTATGAAAGAGATAGAACCTTTTTTTGGTCTTGCATAGTTTTCCCTGGGTACCTTACCATGTGTCACGTTTCTATTGGAGATTTTTATTGTTCTTGCTGAAATTCTCATGTCCTTTTATCATTATGGCAGTTTTCTACTATTAAGAGCATGCTTGGGGAGTAAGGAGGTAATTTTTGACAGATGTTGTCATTCAGTGCATGTGGCGTACACTGCTGGTGGTCTAAGGTTCTTTTTTGTAGAGGCTGTCTATACAGTGACGGTTGTGGCAGCTAAGGACGACTGTCCTTTGTGAGCTGCTCCTGATTTTTGCTGATTTTTACAACCAACTATCTCTTTTTTTTCTAACAGAATATATTTGATTTGATTTTAAATATTCCTTTTGGATGATTGAGACAGTACGTGCGATGGCCATTTTTTGGGTATTTTTCTTAATTCCTTGATTCTTCCAGAGCGTACCCCGCGTATTACTTTATTTGGAGAGTATTCTTGGTGCAGGTCGGGTACCCCGCGAAATTAACTCCCAGCCATTAAAGTCCCTTTATCGACAGACGGCACTCTATTTTAATTCCTTTATTTATTCCCTCAAACAATAGTTATTTCAAGGTGATTTGATCAGATTCTTGAAAGATTCATAATGATGGTACCGGTCGCATGTAAATGATATTTGATGTTGGTTTTTAGGTTCGAATGTGTTTATGCCATCTTACATTATGATTGTTAGCACTTGAATTTTGCAATGGTTGATTTCAAAATTAAAGTGGTGTAGGCTGGTTGTAAGAAATAGCATAAGGAAGAATTAGATAGCATGTTCATTGGGTTGATTTGAAATGATTATGGAGTTCTATTAATTGAGTTATGTTTTCTTAATAATACATGCTTGAGTTCATATGAATATGGAGTTCTAATCTCACTTTAGGAGGCTTTAGGCATGATGATTCATCCTTTAAAATATCTACTTATAACTGTTGAGTGTTAGAAAATGTATATTTATAAAGGAGAAGATCGTCATTTTACATTTCACGTCTTACTAACAACCCTTACTTTTATGTATTTAAGCTTCTTGTAATTTAAGTATGTGTGTTTTATTTTAATTAAGTATTTTATATATTTTAGGGGCATCATGGTCATTTCACAATTAACGAGAGATCAGACGGCAAAACGGACATCACGTTTGAACTCAGGACAGTCGAAAACCTATGGAGGAGTATAAAAGGAAAAATGACATTATTCACATGTACGGTACTATTCACGTGTACGATACTGTCTACGTTCCTGTTCACGACACTATTCACAGAGACTGATCGATGACGTGGAATTGACCGATGACGTGGTATTGACCGATGATGTGGCATTGACTGATGAGGTGTCACGATCCTGTTGGACTAAAAGTCTTATGTACTGTTGATGGTGACGTGGCAGCATATCAGTAGACGAAAAATCTCGCGTACGGTACATGCATCACACAGGATTATTTTCAACCAAACCGCGTCACTATTCAACCTGGGTCAAACTGTGTTACTGTTCATCCGCATGGTCAAACCACTACTGTTGACCGATGACATGGCGCAATCCTGAGCATCTAAACTGTTTTTAATCCGATGGCCATGATTTACTCCATGTATCTATAAAAAGGGGCCTCCCCCCCTAATTTGATATCTCTGAATCCATTTTTGGGATCCATTTTCTGTAATTCCTTCTCTATCTTATATTTTCTACGTATTTTAATAAATTCCCATTTTGCCCATAGTTCAATTATGAGTAGCTAATTTTCTTTCAAGCTTGGGTTGAAAGTGAAGTCTCAACATCTGTCATGGGGTTTATTTGGTAAATTTATTTTCTCTTCCCCTCTAGTTTTTGTGGATGTTTTGACTTCTCGTCGACAAATGATACTAATCTTGTCTAGTACCGCCTTGATTTCATCGGCCCCCTAGTGTAAGGTTATTATTATTTGGCACAACAAACCTTAGTACCATATTGATTAGAGCGTGGTTCATGAGGTGTGGATTCCCCCCTCATGATTTAATTGGCATTAATAAGGATTATTTAGCCCATGATGCATGTTGATACGGATCCGGATACCCAAGTACGTCATTTCAATAGATTTCTCTTCAATTTATTCTCGTCATTTCAATTCCAATTTTAGAATTTATTCTTGTCATTTCAATTCCAATTTTAGGATAATCCAAATCATTTTCACCACAAATCCAACCACCCATTTACAAAATTAATTCTACATATAATTAAAATCCACCTCCTCGTGGGATCGACACTCGTCACCATTGATCTATACTACAATAGATTCGTGCACTTGCGAGTTCAATAAAATTTGCACAACAAGTTTTTGGCGCCGTTGCCGGGGAGGTGAGTAATTTTAATTCATAAAATTAATTTTTGTGAATAATTTCTTTTAATTAATTTTCTTGTAGTTTTTTTTATTATTTAAAAAAAGAAAAAAAAATAAATCCTCATTTAGAGGTTAGTATTTATTTTCTTTTTCTCTTCTTTAAATTTCTATAATTTAATTTTCAAGTTATTTTTTTCTTTTTTGTAATTTTTGTTTATCTTACTAATTCTTTTTAGTTAATTTATTTCACGTATTTTTTTGTGTATTTTTATAGTAAGGTTGTAATAGCGCGATAAGGTTAGTATCTTAATTTATCCTTCCTCTTTATTTTTATTTGTTTTGTTCCCATTTATTTTGTGTTTCTTGCATGCATGGTCGTAGGTCATTATCACTTAATCTTGAATCTATAGACCTTGAATTAGAAAAAACACTTTGCACACACAGGCACGTTAAAAATAAATTTGGAATGGATTTACAAGCACCACAGGAGAGGCCATTTAAGGACTATTTTATTCCCTTAGCTAATTTGAGCACATTATGCATAAGATACCCAAATGTAGCTGTTAGGAGTTTCGAACTAAAACCTAGTGTGTTAAATTGTCTCCCCACATTTTATGGCCTAGAAAATGAGGACCCATATAATCATTTGAATGATTTTCATGTCATTTGTCAAACATTTAAATATGAAAATTTTTCAGATGATGATGTTAAACTCAGATTATTCCCATTTTCTTTAAAAGATAGAGCTCATTCATGGCTTAATACATTGCCTGCCAATAGCATTTCATCATGGGAACAAATGGTAACTAAATTTTTGAATAAATATTTCCTAGTGCATAAAACCAATGCTATTCGCAGGAAAATTTCAGAGTTTACTCAGAGAGAGGACGAGCAGTTTTTCGAAACATGTGAGCGATTCAATGGGCTACTCTTGAAGTGTCCACATCATGGGTACGAGAAATGGCACCAATGACAATACTTTTTGGAGGGATTATTGCCGAACGTGCAAGAATGGCTAATGGCAACAAGTGGAGGAGAGCTAATATCAAAAAGTGCATCAGAAATTTGGGAATTCTTCCAGCGACAAGTAGATAATTCCCAAGAATTCCCAACAACGGAGTCGATCACTCAGAATACTAGAAGAATTAAGGGAGTAAATGAGATTCACATTGGCGAGTCAACTTCGGGAATCAAAGAAGTCAAGGAGATGGTTGAAGGTCTTGCTCGACAAATAGCATCGTTATCGACTGCTAAATCAACAGAGCCACATGACCATGACTCATACTCATATCAAGCTAATGCCATAGGTGTAATGAGAAAATCATCGAATTACAACCCATACTCCAACACATATAACCCTGGATGGAGAGACCAGCCCAATTTTTCATGGTCTCAAGGATTCCAACATAATGGACCAGCAGCTCCAGCTCCACCAATTCCTCAAAATCCTCAAGCCTCTCAGCCACCATTTAGACCATACAATCAGAACCAAAACTACTCTCAACCCAGACCATGGGAGGATGCATTCCAAAATTTGAAGAATGTTACTCACTCCACGATTGAGCAACAGAACCGCACCATTGATAGACTATGAAATGAGTTGAGAGTAGGCTTCAATTTACAAGCCCAATCAGTTTCAAGCCTCGAGAAGATGGTGGGACAACTTGCTTCTTCAGTTCAGACCTTGACAATGACTGTTGATAAAGGTAAATTTCCAAGTCAACAAGTACTAGTTCACCACAGCAGTATAGAGAGGTCAAAGCAGTCATGACCTTACAAAAAGGAAAAGAAGTCGACAACAAAGTGGAGATGCCGATAACAAAAGAAAATCAAATTGTACCTGTGAATGTTGAGGACTCACCACCGGAGGAAAAAAAAGAAACCAACCCACGAGAATATGTTTCGAAAGCTTCATTTCCTCAGAGGTTAACTAAAGGAAAAAAGGGAAAATTCACAGGTGAGATTCTTGAAATCTTCAAACAGGTAAGTGTTAACATCCCTTTGCTTGATGCTATTAAACAAATTTCATCTTATACCAAGTTTTTTAAAGACCTTTGTACTAAAAAAAGAAATATGCATGTTCAAAAGAATGCATTTTTAACAGAAAACGTTAGTTCTATACTCCAACATAAAATTCCTTTAAAATGCAAGGACCCAGGCTCCCCCACTATCTTGTGTAGTATAGGAAACCACACAATTGAGAATGTTTTGTTGGATTTAGGAGCTAGTGTAAATTTGTTACCTTACTCTGTTTTCGTGAAACTTGTACTGGGAGAATTATACCCAACTCCAGTGGTGTTACAACTTGCAGATCGGTCTACGAAAATACCTTGTGGTATTATTGAGGACGTGCTTATCCAGGTAGACAAGTTTTATTTTCCAGTTGATTTCATTGTAATTGACACTCAACCAATACAGGATTCAAGGAAGCACATCCCCATTATTTTAGGCCGACCTTTTTTGGCAACTGCGGATGCTCACATTTAATGCAGGACCGAAAATATGCAGTTGTCCTTCGGCAACATGACTATGGAGCTGAACATCTTCAACATTGCCAAACAATCTCACAATACAGACTATGGAATTGTTGATGTGGATTTAATTGAAACATTAGTTGATGATACTTTTGTTTCAAACCTTACTGATGACCCTTTACAAACATGCTTAACTCACTTTGGTTTGGATTTTGATGTTGACAGATCAGTCGATGAGGTCAATGCTCTACTTGACTCAACACCATCCGTGGATACGAATAACTGGGAGTCAAGAGTTGAACATGCTTAACCTTACTGATGACCCTTTACAAACATGCTTAACTCACTTTGGTTTGGATTTTGATGTTGACAGATCAGTCGATGAGGTCAATGCTCTACTTGACTCAACACCATCCGTGGATACGAATAACTGGGAGTCAAGAGTTGAACAACTAACACCATTAGAGAAGAAACTCATCCCATCATCAAAATCACTACTGAAACTCGAGCTCAAACCATTACCCAACACTTTGGATTATGCGTTTTTGGGAGAAGAAACTTCTCTGCCGATAAGCATCTCATCATCCCTCAATGATGAACAAAAAGGTAAGTTGTTGGATGTTTTGAAAGAGCATAAAGGGGCATTAGGATGGACCATAGCAGACATAAAAGGTATAAACCCAGTAGATTGCATGTATTACATTCACCTTGATGAAAATACTAAATCTACTAGGGAAATGCAACGTCAGTTAAATCCTAATATGAAAGAAGTTGTTAGAACTGAAGTCCTTAAGCTATTAGACACATGTATCATTTACCCAATTTCTGATAGTTCATGGGCCAGTCATGTACAAGTTGTCCCTAAAAAGTCAGGAGTCACAGTAGTTACCAATGCTGATAATGAATTGATACCAACTAGAGTAACTACAGGATGGTGTGTATGGATTGATTATAGAAAATTGAATTCTGTCACACGTAAAGACCATTTTCCTTTACCATTTATTGATCAAATGCTTGATAAATTAGTAGGCCATGAATTTTATTGCTTTCTAGATGGCTATTTAGGATATAATCAGATTCACATAGCACCAAAAGATCAAGAGAAAACCACTTTCACTTGCCCTTTTAGCACTTTTGCATATAGGAGGATGCCATTTGGATTATGTAATGCACCTGCTACATTTCAACGATGCATGTTGAGCATTTTTTCTGATATGGTTGAACGATTCCTTGAAGTCTTTATGGATGATTTTTCTATTTTTGGTGACTCGTTTGATCAATGTTTACATCATCTAACACTAGTTCTGCAGAGATGTGTCAAGAAGAACTTAGTCTTAAATTAAGAGAAGTGTCATTTTATGGTAAAATAAGGTATTGTTCTCGGTCACATCATTTCGAGCAAAGGTATTGAGGTTGACAAAGCCAAGGTGAATCTCATTTCTAATCTTCCTCCACCCAAAACAGTCAGAGAAGTAAGATCTTTACTTGGGCATACTGGTTTTTATAGACGTTTCATTAAAAAATTTAGCAAAGTTTCTAGACCCTTATGCAATCTACTTGCTAAGGATGTACCTTTTGTCTTTGATGATTCATGTCTTGTGTCATTTGAAAAATTAAAGCAGTTGTTGACATCATCACCCATCATTCAGCCCCCAAACTGGAGCTTACCATTTGAGCTCATGTGTGAAGCATCTGATTATGCAGTAGGAGCAGTATTAGGACAAAGAGTTTATCGAATTCCTCATGTTATTTACTATGCTAGTATGACATTGAATGATACACAGTTGAACTATTCAACTACTGAAAAAGAAATGCTAGCAGTAGTGTTTGCATTAGAGAAATTTCGATCTTATCTCATTGGTTGTAAAATAATTATATTCACAGTTCATGCTGCTCTTAAATATATTCTCACAAAGAAAGATGCAAAAGCTAGACTAATTCGTTGGGTGTTACTCTTGTAGGAATTCGACTTGAAATTCAAATATAAGAAAGGCACAGAGAATGTTGTGGTGGATCATCTCTCTCGTCTCCATTTTGACACAATTACAGAGCCATTAATATTGAATGAGTCATTTCCAGATGAACAATTAATGAGTGTGGAAGTATTACCTTGGTATGCTGATATAATTAATTATCTTGTTATAGGTCAACTTCCAGAGCATTGCACAAAGCAAGACAAGGCCAAATTCTTTGCAGAAATAAAGAATTTCTTTTGGGATGACCCGTATTTGTTCAAGTATTATGCAGATTAAATTGTTAGACGATGTGTTCCAGAAAGTGAAATTCAAAACATCATTTCATTCTGCCATGAACAAGCTTGTGGAGGCCATTTCAGTGCTAAGAAAACAGTGATTAAAGTTTTACAATGTGGTTTCTATTGGCCATCTATATTTCGAGATGCTTACACTTTCTGTTCTTCATGTGATAGGTGTCAACGAATGAGGAGCATTACATGAAGGAACATGATGCCATTAAATCCAATTTTAGTGGTTGAGAGTTTTGACGTATGGGGTATCGACTTCATGGGACCATTTTCTCATTCTTTTGGCCATCAATACATATTGGTTGCTGTTGACTACGTATCGAAATGGGTAGAAGCAATTCCATGCAGAACTAATGATCACAAGGTGGTGATAGGATTTTTGAAAAGCAACATTGTTTTACGCTTTGGATTCCCTCAAGCAATAATCAGTGATGGTGGTGCCCACTTTTGTAACAAAGCATTTAAAGTTCTTTTGACAAAGTATTCAATCACTCACAAAGTGGCAACGCCATATCATCCGCAAACTAGTGGCCAAGTTGAGATCTCCAATCGAGAAATAAAGCATATATTAGAAAAGACGGTAAGGTTAGACAGAAAAGATTGGTCATTAAGACTTGATTATGCATTATGGGCAAATAGAACGGCTTTCAAGACCCCGATTGGGATGTCACTCTAGAGGCTAGTGTATGAAAAAGCTTGCCACCTACCTGTGGAACTCAAGCATCGTGCGTATTGGGCCATCAAGAAATTCAACTTTGACATACAGCAAACCAGCTCAAAAAGAAGATTACAACTGGCAGAACTTGAAGAAATTCGCAATGATGCATATGAAAATGCCAAGATTTACAAGCAACGAATGAAAGTCTTCCACGACAAGCAAATTATGAGAAAATCTTTCACTCCAGGTCAGAAAGTGCTTTTATTCAATTCTCGCTTGCACATATTCCCAGGTAAGTTACGCTCTCATTGGTCTAGCTCATTTATTGTACATACTGTTTTTTCACATAGGGCAATTGAAATTAAGGACCCAAAGAACGGTGTCACGTTTAAAGTTAATGGTCAAATATTAAAGCCATATCTAGAGTACCAACCACATAGAGAAGACATCGAAATAAATTTGAGTGACCCACCAGATTTGAATTGATTTTTTTCTTTTCGGTGATTTGATATTTTTTTCCTTCTTTATATTATTCTTTTGCTAATTGAAATTATTTTTGCATAAGTGTGTTTGTTTAACTATTAAGTTTTCTCTTATCATTTTTAATCATGAGTACCATACTTAGACCGTTCCTCCTGAACATGCTTAATCCACTTCAACGTGTCAAAACTCATCTCATAAGGCAGATTCAATTTTGTAAAACACATCGTATTTGGGCTCTACAACCACCAGAGTTAATAGCCTATGTTGAGGGTTTAGAAAGCCAACTCAGAGACATTGAGAGAAGTGTTTACGACATCCAGTTGGAACTTGAGGTAAATTCAATAAAAGGATGATTTTAATTTTCTTTGTGTGTTTTAATTTGTTTTTCTGTTTGTGTGCTTTAGTTTGTTACCCCGGTGAAGTGGCGGATAACGGTACTCCGTGACAATCAAGTCGGTTACTTCAGTTTCCCATAATATCTTATTGTCGGTTACTTCAGTTTCCCATAATAACTGATATTTTGAAGCG
>CM031385.1:11925876-12145951 GCA_018350135.1 Citrus trifoliata | reverse complement strand
ACTGATTGAGCTTGTGAGTTGAAGCCCGCTCTCAACTCATTTCGTAGTCCATCAATGGTGCGGTTTTGTTGCTCAATCGTGGAGTGAGTAACATTCTTGAAATTCTGGAATGCATCCTCCCATGGTCTGGGTTGAGAGTAGTTCTGGTTCTGATTGTATGGTCTAAATGGTGGCTGAGAGGCTTGAGGCACTTGAGGAATTTGTTGCATTGGTGGAGCTGGAGCTGCTGGTCCATTTTGTTGGAATCCTTGAGACCATGAAAAATTGGGGTGGTCTCTCCATCCAGGGTTATATGTGTTGGAGTATGGGTTGTAATTGATGGCTTTCTCATTACACATATGGCATTGGCTTGATCAGAGTATGAGTCAGGGTCACGTGGTTCTATTGATTTAGCAGTCGATAACGATGCTATTTGTCGAGCAAGACCTTCAACCATCTCCTTGACTTCTTTGATTCCCGAAGTTGACTCGCCAATTTGAACCTCATTTACTCCTTTAATTCTTCTAGTATTCCTGAGTGATCGACTCCGTTGTTGGGAATTATCCGCTTGTCGCTGGAAGAATTCCCAAATTTCTGATGCACTTTTTGACATTAGCTCTCCTCCACTTGTTGCCATTAGCCATTCTTGCACATTTGGTAGTAATGCCTCCAAAAAGTATTGGCACTGGTGCCATTTCTCGTACCCATGATGTGGACACTTCAAGAGTAGCCCATTGAATCTCTCCCACGTTTCGAAAAATTGCTCGTCCTCTCTCTGAGTAAACTCTGAGATTTCCCTGCGAATAGCATTGGTTTTATGCACTGGGAAATATTTATTCAAAAATTTTGTTACCATTTGTTCCCATGATGAAATGCTATTAGCAGGCAAAGTATTTAACCATGAACGAGCTCTATCCTTTAAAGAAAATGGGAATAATCTAAGTTTTACATCATCATCTGAAAAATTCTCATATTTAAATGTTGACAGATGGCATGAAAATCATTCAGATGATTATATGGGTCCTCATTTTCTAGGCCATAAAATGTGGGGAGACAATTTAGCACACTAGGTTTTAATTCAAAACTCCTAGCAGCTACATTTGGGTATCTTATGCATGATGTGCTCAAATTAGCTAAGGGACTAAAATAGTCCTTAAATGGCCTCTCCTGTGGTGCTTGTAGATCCATTCCAAATTTATTTTTAATGTGCTTTTGTGTGCGAAGTGTTTTTTCTAATTCAAGGTCTATAGGTTCAAGATTAGGTAATAATGACCTACGACCACGCATGCAAAACAAATAAAATAAAAATAAAGATGAGAACAAAACAAATAAAAATAAAGAAGAGGGAGAAATTACAAGACTAACCTTATTGCGCAATTACAACCTTAATATATAAATACACAAAAAAAATACGTGAAATAAATTAACTAAAAATAAATTAATAAGATAATAAAAAAAATTACAAAGAAAAAATAAATTGAAAATTAAATTACAGAATTTTAAAGAAGAGAAAAAGAAAAGAAATACTAACCTTTATATGTAGATTCACTTTTTTTTTCTTTTTCTTTTTTGATAATAAAAAAAAAACAAAAAAAAATAATAAAAGAAATAATTCACAAAAATTAATTCTATGAATTAAAATTACTTACCTCCCCGGCAACGGCGCCAAAAACTTGTTGTGCAAATTTTAATGTACTCGCAAGCGCACGAATCTATTGTAGTGTAGATCAATGGTGACGAGTGTCGATCCCACGAGGAGGTTGATTTTAATTATATATAGAATTAATTTTGTAAATGGGTGGTTGAAATTGTGGTGGGAGTGATTTAAATTACCCTAGAATTGGAATTGAAATGGCGATAATAAGTTCTAAAATTGGAATTAAAATGGCGAGAATAAATTGAAGATAATTCTATTGAAATGACGTACTTGGGTATTCGGATCCGTATCAACATGCATCATGGGCTAAATAATCCGTATTAATACCAATTAAATCATGAGGGGGGAATCCACACCTCATGAACCACGCTCTAATCAATATGGTGCTAAGGGCTTATCGTGCCAAATAATAATAACCTTGTACTAGAGGGCCGGTGAAACCAAGGCGGTACTAGACAAGATTAGTATTATTTGTCGACGAGAAGTCAAAACATCCACAAAAACTAGAGGGGAAGAGAAAATAAATTTACTAAATAAAGCCCATGACACATGTTGAGACTTCACCTTCAACCCAAGCTTGAAAGAAAATTAGCCACTCATAATTGAACTAGGGGCAAAATGGGAATTTATTAAAATACGAAGAAAATACAAGATAGAGAGGGAATTACAGAAATTGGATCCCAAAAATAGATTCAGAGATATCAAATTAGGGGGGGGAGGCCCCCTTTTTATAGATACATGGAGTAAATCATGGCCATCGGATTAAAAACAGTTTGGACGCTCAGGATTGCGCCACGTCATCAGTCAACAGTCCACGGTTTGACCACGCGGATGAACAGTAACACGGTTTGACCCGGATGAACAGTAAAGCGGTTTGGTTGAAAATAATCCTGTGTGATGCATGCACCGTACGCGAGATTTTTCGTCCACTGATATGCTGCCACGTCACCATCAACAGTATATAAGAATTTTAGTCCAACAGGATCGTGACACCTCATCAGTCAATGCCACATCATCGGTCAATGCCACGTCATCGATTTGTCTATATGAACAGTGTCGTGAACAGTAACGTAGACAGTACCGTACCCGTGAATAGTATCGTACATGTGAATAGTGCCATTTTTCCTTTTATACTCCTCCTAAGGTTTTCAACCGTCCTGAGTTCAAAAGTGATGTCCGTTTTGCCGTCTGATTTCTCCTTTATTGTGAAATGACTATAATGCCCCTAAAATACATAAATTACTTAATTAAAATAAAACACATGTAATTAAACCACAAGAATGTTAAATACATAAAAGTAAGGGTTGTTAGTAAGACTTGAAATGTAAAATGACGGTTTTCTCCTTTATAAATATGCATTTTCTAACACTCAACAAGCACATCGACCAGTAATCGAGACATGGGATATGCTCAAAAGAGACTTGAAGGGTCTGTTCTTGCCAAGGAATAATAGTTGACATACTGGTTCAGTAAGGGATTGCGTCAAGGAATTTTAGTTCTTTCATGCTCGACATCAAGAACATGGCAGATGAAGACAAACTCTTTGACTTCATTTTGGGTTGCAGTTATGGGTGCAAACAAAGTTGCGGAGGCCAGCTGTGAGAGATCTACTAATGACAATAGTAGTTGTTGATGACTTGATTGACTTCAGATTCGTGAATGCTTCTTCTTCCGAATTGAAGAAGTCCAAGGAAGGTAAGAAAAGCCATTCTTCGCGTGATAGTGAGAAAAAGAATAATAGCCAGAACAAAACCAAGCAAGGGAATCCGTAGGGGACAAAGAGTTCGAGGTACTTCATTTATGACGGACCACATTGGGCCAGAGAGTGTCCAAAGCGCGAGAAATTGAACACTTTGGTAAAAGAGACTGAAGGGTAGTCTTCAAAACTTTTAGAGTCCAAAGCGGCAGCAGCGCGCATGAACCCATTATAGTTGCTGAACAACATAGAAGTTGAGGTGGAAGAGGAGCCTATGAGCAATGAGGAGCTACCAAGAGGGACTAATATGTGCGAAGGTAAAGCTGACGGAGTGGAGGTGAGGGCAATGATTGATATGGGTGCAACGACAAATCTTGTGGAGGCGAATTTGGTACCGCACTTTGGACTGCATGTTGCTAGAGCCAATCTCGCTGTGGGTCTCACCTCACACCACCAAGTGGTTCCGAACGACGTAACAGTGGCCAACATGAGAGTAAGAACTTGGGTGCGGGACACATCATTTATGGTAATGGCTATGTCAAGGTATGACGTGATCTTAAGAATGAAATTCTTATACAATACCGAAGTGCATGTACATCTTCACTTATCTTGCATCTAGATTGAAGGCATGAAGGAGCCTTGTATGGTCGAATACGAATTCTTAAATTCTAGTACGCTGGAACCATCACTCTAGACTATGAACAGTGGTTTAGTTGGAGGGAATTCTGCAATGATGTTGTTGGTTGAAGAGCGCATTTAAGTTACGAAGGGGCTGGACAAGTATACCATGACGTTTAGGGGATTTATAGTTGGAGAGTCACAAGGACCTCCACTAAACAAGTTTCCGAATGAAGACATGAACCAAGATGAAGGGGAATCGGAAGTGAAGTCCCTAGCGAAGAGTTCCGATTGGTAGAAGACTTATTACAGTAAGAATGTGGGGAACATTCGGAGTGGTACCAACTATAGTGAGTTCTTATTGAACAAGAAGAGTTGCGGGTGCTTTAATAAGGAAGCGTGGGGCTTCAAGCATTGCAAGTCAGCAAGCGGAATTCTGGTGATAACTTCACAATGGGCGGTTTGGTTAGTAGTGTTGTTCGGGGCAGTAGCATCGTTCCTTGTTCATGAGCATCGTGAGTTGGCCGAGGAATTGCGGGGCAGTAGGTTGGAATGAAGGGGACGTGTGTGGCTGTCAACTCCATGGGTGTTTCAGCCTTCCTCGACCACAAGGCAGTAAGAATGTGGCTTTATTACGGAGTTTGCGATGTATACAAGCAAAGGCTTAGACAGGCACAAAGACTTGGGAGAAGTCAAGAGGGAATAATCAACAGCAAAGGAAACATTCTTGGAGAGAATAGCTGGTGGGTGTGTCACTAGCATAGAGTCATTGCATGCAAGAAGGATGATTCCACATGGGTAGAACATCCGACGGACCAAGGAATGGCACAACAGATTCATGGTGAGCCCAACATTGGCACACAGGTGTGTGTCAAGGAGAAGGAAGCATTGGCTTTGATATGGCTTTGTGTGAGGGAGGTTATGGCAGACGAGGTTACCTTGCCAACGAAGATGTTGCGCTTTTTAGGTGGGGGAGGTTTGTCACCACCTTGAGTTATAATGGCCAACTATCGTGGCTTGGGTTGGAGCTTTGTGCCAAGTCTTGGCAGCGTATGGGAGTGCTGATGGTAAGTGTGGAAACAAGGCAGGACTGGCGCATTGGCTGGGGCGCGGTAGAAAGGTACACGCTGCGGCATGGGTGCAAGCAATGCTAGGTAATCATCCAATGACTCTTTATTCAAGTCATCCCTAATGAATTGAATCTTATCTTCCATGTTATCAGACACCATTCTTAAAGAACACACTTAAGACAAGTAATAGAAATTTTTCGAGCTCGACGTTTTCTTGCATAATTTCCTTTACCACAACCAGACATGTATGCAATAGATTTTGGAGGTAACTCACCTGCCAATTGTACTTTAGCCTCGATTAACCAACGGATGTCAGCAGGTATGTTATTCCTCATGAGCAATCGCATGGGTTCGGACTGAGCTTTATAGATTGTAAGAAGGGCATTCTGAGGAAGTGAAGGGAATCGATTGTGAAGCTTTGCTAGAATCTCGTTTCTGTCCATACCTTTGCCTCAGAATATCAGTTATTATGGGAAACTGAAGTAATCGACTTGATTGTCACGGAGTACCGTTATCCGCCACTTCACCAGGGTAACAAATTAAAACACACAAACAGAAAAACAAATTAAAACACAAAAAAAATTAAATTTGTCCTCTTATTGAATTTACCTTAAGCTCCAACTGGATGTCATAAACACTTCTCTAAATGTCTCTGAGTTGGCTTTCTAAACCCTCAACATAGGATACTAACTTTGGTGGTTGCAAAGCTCAAATGCGATGTGTTTTACAAAATCGAATCTGCCTTTTGAGATGAGATTTTACACGTTGAAGTGGGTTAAGAATGTTCAGGAGGAACGATTTAAGTATGGTACTCATGATTAACAATGATAAGAGAAAACTTAATGCTTAAACAAACACACTTATGCAAAACTAATTTCAATTAACAAAAGATAATAAAAAGAAAGAAAGAAAAAAATCAAATCATCGAAAAGAAAAATAATCAATTCAAATTTGGTGGGTCACTCAAATTTATTTCGGAGTCCTCTCCATATGGTTGGTACTTGTTGTGCAAATTTTATTGAACTCGCAAGCGCACGAATCTATTGTAGAATAGATTAATGGTGACGAGTGTCGATCCCACGAGGAGGTGGATTTTAATGTCTGTAAAATTAATTTTGTATAAGGTGGTTGGATTTGTGGTGAAAGTGATTTATATTATCCTAAATTTGAAATTGAAATGGCGAGAATACATTGAAGAGAATTCTATTGAAATAACGTACTTGGTTATCTAGATCCGTATCAACATGGATCATGGGCTAAATATTCTTTATTAATACCAATTAAATCATGAGGGGGGAATTCACACCTCATGAATCACGCTGTAATCAATATGGTGCTAAGGGCTTATCGTGCCAAATAACAATAATCTTGTACTATGGTGGCGGTGAAACTAAGGCGGTATCTAAACAAGACTATTATTATTTGTCGACGAGAAGTCAAAACTTCCACAAAAAATTAGAGGGAAAAAGAAAATAAATTTACCAAATAAAGCCCATGACATATGTTGACACTTCACCTTTAACCCAATTTTGAAACAAAATTAGTCACTCATAATTGAACTAGGGGTAAAATGAGAATTTATTAAAATATATAGAAAAAACAAGATAGAGAAGGAATTACAGAAAATAGAGTCCAAAAATGGATTCAGAGATGCCAAATTAGGGGTAAGAGGTCTCCTTTTTATAGATACATTGAGTAAATCATGGCCATCAGATTAAAAATAGTTTGGACGCTCAGGATTGCGCCACGTCATCAATCAACAATATGCGTGAATAGTAACACGGTTTGACCACGCAGTTTGAACAGTGACACGGTTTGAACAGTACGCGGTTTAGTTGAAAATAATTTCATGTGTTGCATGTATCGTACACGCATTTTTTGGTCCACTAATATACTGCCACGTCACCATCAACAGTACATAAGAATTTTAATCAAACAGGATCATGAAACCTCATCAGTCAATGCCACGTCATCAATCCGTTTATGTGAACAGTGTCGTAAACAGTAACTTAGATAGTATCTGTACATGTGAATAGTACCATACATGTGAACAGTGCCATTTTTTCTTTTATACTCCTCCTAAGATTTTCGACCGTCCTGAGTTCAAAAGTGATATCTGTTTTTCCGTTTGATCTCTCGTTTATTGTGAAATGACTGTGACGCCCCTAAAATACATAAAATACTTAATTAAAATAAAACACACATAATTAAATTATAAGAAGCTTAAATACATAAAAGTAAGGATTGTTAGTAAAACTTGAAATGTAAAATGATGATTTTCTCCTTTATAAATATACATTTTCTAACACTCAACACACCCCCCAACCAGCTTATTGCTAGTCCCTAGCAAATAAAGTGAAAACAAAATTCAAATGCAAAATGATTTTTTTTTTTAGAAACACTCTTGTTTATTCAATCAGATTAATGATAGCAATCAAATAAAAGTATAAGTATTATCTCCAATCTAAAAGAACATCACACCCACATCAACCATCCTCATGAATCAGACTAGTAGATTGTCATAGCTACTTTCAAGAATGACATGTTAAACCCCAAAATCTCACTGGAAGTAGTGACACTCTCACAAAGAAATTAAACTCAATAAAAATAGTCACTCCAATGAATGGTAATTGAGAGAGAAAATAATAAAAAAGTGATATCACATGCTCTCACCAAAATTAAAGAAATATGCCCTCAGTTGAAATAATACGATCTCAAGTCAAATAAAAATGATAGTCAACCCAATTTATTTATCTTTTTTATTTATTTATTATGCACCACTACATCTTTTTAGCCCATATAACTAGCTTCTACTTCAAACTATAGTTTTCTAAAATTAAGATGGACTTTTATTAGCATGTAGAGTACGCTTAGGATATGACCAAACAATAAGGAAATAAGGAAAACAAAGTGTATGTTTGAGAAAAATGCAGATAATTTTTTTTTTTTGGAAGCTGCAAGGTGGATTTCACCTATTATTGTTATTTTTATTTTTGAAACAACAATTTTTTTTCTTTTTTTAAAACAACAATTTTTTTTTTTGCTTTTGTTTGGCATAACTTCACTGAACAAAATAATTATTTACATTTTTCTCAAACATAAATAGGTGATGAAACTTGTAAGATATCAGGTAATACTCCAAATTAGAGTTGGTCAAGATGATAAGTTTGACAAAGAAAATGATTTTTTTTAAAGGCTCAAAAATATTAACTATAGATATTTCATAAAAGGGATGGCTAAAAAGACTCAAACGGATCAAAGATGGCATTTCCATCGTCTTTTAGGGCTCTAAATAATCGTCCATATCTACTAGTTAGATGGGCTTCCAAATGTAGCAACACAAATTTTTTTCTCTTATTATTTTACAAATTTTTTTTAAGGGTTAACTCAAAAGAAATCTAGAAATCGTGTATAAAATAATAAACTGCTAAGCTGTATAAAGAATGGGCAAAATGGTTACTCTCCAAGAAAAATGATAGGCTCAAAAACTCAGTTGGTACTTATTATGACATATTCATTCCTTCAAGCAACTCATATTTGTCTCCAACATCAACATATAGAGTAGCAAACATAGTGTAACATCACTTAAGACCAAAGATAATACAAATACTAAAATTTGAAATTCATCATGTCATCCAATGTTAAAACAAATCACACAATTTTTTTTTCAAACAACATTCTACTCCCCAACCTATTCTAAACATGAAAGGAAAATATGCATGCAGAAATGTGAAAAGGATGTAGAAAAACTAATTAGAAAAAGTACACTTAAAATGATAGAAAAAGAAATTTTTTTTAAACTAAGAAGATGCGTTTCTAGAGGCACTACACTCTATATTCAGCCATCTTCGACTCAAAAATTTGAAAATGTATATTTATAAAGGAGAAATTAAAAAGAAGAAGAAAAATGAACATCAAAACTTAATAAAGAAAAAGAAAATGTCTGAATTTTTTTTTAATTTTTTTAAACTATTAATATGCGTTTCTAGAGTCACTACACTCCATATTCAACCATCTTCAACATAAAAAGTTAGCAATAGTTAGTTTCTACAACAAAAAATCAGTAAAAACTTAACCAAGATTCCACAATTGTCAACTATTCCCTCCCCCCAACCAGAATGAAACATTGTCCTCAATATTTTAAAGGAAAGAAGTAGCGTTTAGAAGACATCACCTGGGTGGTGTAATACAGAAGAAAATATTTACAGGTGGAGAGTTAAATCTAATTTGTACTTCTTACTACTGCTACTGTTACCATCATTATTTGGACACTCCAACACAAAGGTCCAGGGGTTTGGCTTCGGTCTATAAGCTTGTAACAGATCAAGTAGCTCATTAGCAGTGTGAGCACAAATAAAAAGTTTTTTCACATTGGAAGGAATGAAATAATGTTTTATTGCGTGCTTAAGAAATGCGATAAAGCTATCATAAAAGTTATTGACATTTAACAAACCGATGGGTTTCTGGTGGATGTACAGATGGGGTCAAGATGCTAGTGTGATAAGTGCCTCTAGTGTTGCAAGATCTTTTGGAAGGAAAATAAAAGCATCAACATGATTAAGCATTTCAGTTATTCTTTCTTGCATACCTGAGACGACTAACTCTTCTCCAGTCGATGAGTCAGACAAACTACCCAATGGTTTTAGAGCTTTTGGGATGATGCCTTGCACTTGGCTTCCTCTGACAAAAGCAGCTTCTGAGACCAATTTTGATAACTCTCAGTTACCTCCTCCATATACCAAGTGTAATTTTCTCTCTATTATGCTTCGACCAAGATCTATTATGTTTGCCATAGTTAAATCCAGAAAGCACACAAATGTTCTTAAATTGTCTATTTGGAGTAGTTGCCATTGGGATACTTCTCAAAAACAATTTGTGAGTGCTTAACAAAAAGTCATATTTAAGAATCTTGGTGACAGTGGGTCATAGCTATGTATGAGGTAGCATGTCAGTGTCAAATAATGCGTAAAGCACATGGCTCGCAAATCAAAAAAGAAATAGTAAAAAACAAAAAGCAAATATTAATAAAATTGTTAAAGACAATAATAAAAACAATAAAACAACAGTGAAATAAAATAACAGTAAAGTAACAGGATATTTACAGGTAGTTGCGACTGTGGCTCACATCTTCCTCTAGTTTTACGTCCAGAAACGGCTTGAAAGCCCTCTATAGGTCGAGGATAGGCTTCCCATCCAGTTTTCTTATAAACTGGCAAACATGGTCGTTTATAGTTAGATTCCCGAGACTATATCGTGCATGCTCTTTCTAGAATATTGGCCATAATTAGAGAATCGCTCCTTACACATATCCACTGGGATGCATTTCAATAGACAAAAGGATATCATCCAATGACTCCTTATTCAAGCCATCCCTAATGAATTGAATCTTATCTTCTCTGTTATCAGACACCATTCCTAAAGAACATGGGTTTTTATCGCAACTCATTCTGGCACACTTATGACAAGCAACATAAATTCTTCAAGTTCGTTGTTTCTTGCATAATTTCCTTTATCATAACCAGGCATGAATACAATAAATTTTAGAGGTAACTCACCTGCCAATTGTACTTTCTCCTTGATTAACCAACAGATATCAGCAGGTATGTTATTCCTCATGAGCAATCGCATGCGTTCAGACCGAGCTTTATAGATTGTAAGGAGGGCATTCTGAGGAAGTGAAGGGAATCACTTGTGACGTTTCACTAGAGTCTCGTTTCTGTCCATACCTTCGCCTCAAAATATCAGTTATTATGGGAAACTGAAGTAACCGACTTGATTGTCACGGAGTACTGTTATCCGCCACTTCACCGGGGTAGCAAACTAAAGCACACAAATAGAAAAATAAATTAAAACATACAAAGAAAATTAAAATCGTCCTCTTATTGAATTTACCTCAAGCTCCAACTGGATGTCATAAACACTTCTCTCAATGTCTCTGAGTTGGCTATCTAAACCCTCAAAATAGGATACTAACTCTGGTGGTTGCAGAGCCCAAATACGATGTGTTTTACAAAATTGAATCTGCCTTTTGAGATGAGTTTTGACACGTTGAAGTGGTTTAAAAATGTTCAGGAGGATCGGTCTAAGTATGGTACTCATGATTAACAATGATAATAAAAAACTTAATGGTAAAACAAATACACTTATGCAAAAATAATTTCAATTAGCAAAAGAATAATAAAAAGAGAAAGAAAAATCAAATCACCGAAAAGAAAAAAAATCAATTCAAATCTGGTGGGTCACTCAAATTTATTTCGGTGTCTTCTCCACGTGGTTGGTACTCTAGATATGGCTTTAATCTTTGACCATTAACTTTAAACGTTACATCTTTCTTTGGGTCCTTAATTTCAATTGCCCCATGTGGAAAAACAGTATGAACAATAAATGGACCAGACCATCGAGACCGTAACTTACCTGGGAATAGGTGCAAGCGACAATTGAACAAAAATACTTTCTGACCTGGAGTGAAAGATTTTCTCATAATTTGCTTGTCGTGGAAGACTTTCATTCGTTGCTTGTAAATCTTTGCATTTTCGTATGCATCATTGCGAATTTCTTCAAGTTCTGCCAGTTGTAATCTTCTTTTTGAGCTGGCTTGCTGCATGTCAAAGTTGAATTTCTTGATTACCCAATATGCACGATGCTCGAGTTCCACAGGTAGGTGGCAAGCTTTTCCATATACTAGCCTGTAGAGTAACATCCCAATCGGGGTCTTGAAAGCCGTTCTATATGCCCATAATGCATCATCAAGTCTTAATGACCAATCTTTTCTATCTGGTCTCACCGTCTTTTCTAATATGTGCTCTAATTCTCGATTGGAGATCTCAACTTGGCCATTGGTTTGCGGATGATAAGGGGTCACCACTTTGTGAGTGATGGAGTATTTTGTCAAAAGTGCTTTGAATGCTTTGTTACAAAAGTGGGCACTACCATCACTGATTATCGCTCGAGGGAATTCAAAGCGCGAAACAATGTTTCTTTTCAAAAATCCTATCACCACTTTGTAATCATTGGTTCTACATGGAATTGCTTCTACCCATTTCGATACATAGTCAACAGCAACCAATATGTATTGATGGCCAAAAGAAGGGGGAAAAGATCCCATGAAGTTGATAAAATCTCAACCACTAAAATTGGATTTAGTGGCATCATGTTCCTTCGTATAATGCTCCTCATTCGTTGTCACCTATCACATGAAGAACAAAAAGTGTAAACATCTTGAAATATAGTTGGCCAATAGAAACCACATTGTAAAAGTTTAGTTGTTGTTTTCTTAGTACTGAAATAGCCTCCACAAGCTTGTTCATAGCAGAATGAAATGATATTCTGAATTTCACTTTCTGGGACACATCGTCTAATAATTTGGTTTGCACAATACTTGAACAAATACGGGTCATCCCAAAAGAAATTTTTTATCTCTGCAAAGAATTTAGTCTTGTCTTACTTGGTCCAATGCTCTGGCAGTTTACCTGTAACAAGATAATTAACTATACCAGCATACCAAGGTAATACTTCCACATTCATTAATTGTTCATTTGGAAATGACTCATTCAATGGTAATGGTTCAATAATTGTATCAAAATAGAGGCGAGAGAGATGATCAGCCACAACATTCTCTGTGTCTTTCTTATCTTTAAATTCTAAGTCGAATTTCTGACAAAGTAACACCCAACAAATTAGCCTAGCTTTTGTATCTTTCTTTGTGAGAAGATATTTAAGACCAGCATGATCCGTGAATACAATTATTTTACAACCAATGAGATAAGATCAAAATTTCTCTAATGCAAACACTACTGCTAGCATTTCTTTTTCAGTAGTTGAATAGTTTAACTGTGCATCATTCAATGTCATACTAGCATAGTAAATAAGATGGGGTATTCGATCAACTATTTGTCCTAATACTGCTCCTACTGTATAATCAGATGCATCACACATGAGCTCAAATGGTAAGCTCCAATTTGGGGGCTGAATGATGGGTGATGATGTTAACAACTGCTTTAATTTTTCAAATGCCACAAGACAAGAATCATCAAAGACAAAAGGTACATTCTTAGCAAGTAGATTGTATAAGGGTCTAGAAACCAGCATGCCCAAGGAAAGATCTTACTTCTCTGACTGTTTTGGGTGGAGGAAGATTAGAAATGAGATCCACCTTGGCTTTGTCAACCTCGATACCTTTGCTTGAAATGATTTGACCATGAACAATACCTTGGTTTACCATAAAATGGCATTTCTCTCAATTTAAAATTAAGTTCTTCTCGATACATCTCTGTAGAACTAATGTTAGATGATGTAAGCATTTATCAAATGAATCACCAAAGACAGAAAAGTCATTAAGGGATGGTGAGATGATTACCGGTAGATTACTTTCTTTTCCAAAAATGCATACTCCAGAGTGTTGGGTAACGGTTTGAGCTCGAATTTTTATGGTGATTCTGATGATGAAATGAGTTTCTTCTCTGATAGTGCTAATTTTTCTACTCTTGAATTCCATTTAGTAATGTCCATGAATGGTGTTGAGACAAGCAGGGCGTTGACCTCATCAACTGATCTGTCAATATCAAAATCAAAACCAAAGTGAGTTAAACATGTTTGTAAAAAATCATCACTAAGGTTTGAAACAAAAGTGTCATCAATTAATGCTTCAATTAAATCCATATCAATAATTACATCATCTGCATTGTGAGGTTGTTTGGCAATGTTGAAGATGTTCAGCTCCATAGTCATGTTGCCAAAGGACAACTGCATATTTCTGGTCCTGCATTGCATGTGAGTATCCGCAGTTGCCAGGAAAGGTCGGCCTAAAATAATGGGGATGTGCTTCCTTGAATCATGTATTGGTTGAGTGTCAATTACAATGAAATCAACAGGAAAATAAAAATTGTCTACCTGAATAAGCACGTCCTCCATAATGCCACGAGCTATTTTCGTGGACCGATTTGTAAGTTGTAACACCACTGGAGTTGGGTGTAATTCTCCCAGTCCAAATTTCACAAATATTAAATAAGGTAACAGATTTACACTAATTCCTAAATCCAATCCTAAATCCAACAAAGTATTCTCAATTGTGTGGTTCCCTATGCTACATGAGATAATAGGGGAGCCAAAATCTATACATTTTAGTGAAATTTTATATTGGAATATAGAACTAACGTTTTCTGTTAAAAATGCCTTCTTTTGAACATGAATATTTCTTTTTTTAGTATAAAGGTCTTTAAGAAACTTGACATAAGATGGAACTTACTTTATAGTATCAAGTAAAGGGATGTTAACACTTACCTGTTTGAAGATTTGAAGAATCTCACTTGTGGATTTTTCATTTTTTCCTTTATCTAACCTCTAAGGAAATGCAGCTTTAGGAACATATTCTTATGAGTTAGTTTCTTTTTTTTCCTCCGGTGGTGAGTCTTCAACATTCACAGGTATAATTTGATTTTCTTTTGTCACCGGCATCTCCACTTTATTGTCGACTTCTTTTCCTTTTCGCAATGTCATGATTGCTTTGACCTCTCCATTCTGTTGTGGTGAACTAGTACTTGCTTCATATACTCCTTTAGGATTAGGCACTGGTTGACTTGGAAACTTACCTTTCTCAACGGTTATTGCCAAGGTCTGAACTGAAGAAGCAAGTTGTCCCACCATCTTCTTCAGGCTTGAAACTGATTGAGCTTGTAACTTAAAGCATGCTTTCAACTCATTTCGTAGTCCATTAATGGTGCGGTTCTGTTGCTCAATCGTGGAGTGAGTAAGATTCTTGAGATTCTGGAATGAATTCTCCCATGGTCTGGGCTGAATGTAGTTCTGGTTCTGATTGTATGGTCTAAATGGGGGCTGAGAGGCTTGAGGAATTTGTTGCATTGGTGGAGCTAGAGCTACTGGTCCATTCTGTTGGAATTCTTGAGACAATGAAAAATTGGGGTGGTCTCTCCATCCAGGGTTACATGTGTTGGAGTATGGGTTGTAATTTAATGGTTTTCTCATTACTCCTATGGCATTGGCTTGATCTGAGTATGAGTCATGGTCATGTGCCTCTGTTGATTTAGCAGTCGATAATGATGCTATTTGTCGAGAGAGACCTTCAATTATCGCTTTGACTTCTTTAATTTCTAAACTGGACTCGCTAATGTGAACCTCATTCACTCCCTTAATTCTTTTAGTGTTCCTGAGCGATTGACTCCGTTGTTGGGAATTATCTGCTTGTCGCTGAAAGATCTCCCAAATTTCTGATGCACTTTTTGACATTAGCTCTCCTCCACTTGTTGCCATTAGCCATTCTTGCATATTCGGTAATAATCCCTCCAAAACGTATTGGCATTGGTGCCATTTCTCATACCCATGATGTGGACACTTCAAGAGTAGCCCATTGAATCGCTCCCATGTTTTGAAAAACTGTTCGTCCTCTCTCTGGGTAAATTCTGAGATTTCCCTGTGAATAGCGTTGGTTTTATGCACTGGAAAATATTTATTCAGAATTTTGTTACCATATGTTCCCATGATGTGATGCTATTGGCAGGTAAAGTATTTAACCATGAACGAACTCTATCTTTTAAAGAAAATGGGAATAATCTGAGTTTAACATCATCATCTGAAAATTTTTCATATTTAAATGTTTGACAAATGGCATGAAAATCATTCAAATGATTATATGGGTCCTCATTTTCTAGGCCATAAAATGTGGGGAGACAATTTAGCACACTAGATTTTAGTTCAAAACTCCTAGCATCTACATTTTGGTATCTTATACATGATGTGCTCAAATTAGCTAAGGGACTAAAATAGTCCTTAAATGGCCTCTCATGTGGTGCTTGTAAATCCATTTCAAATTTATTTTTAACGTCCTTGTGTGTGCGAAGTGTTTTTTCTAATTCAATGTCTATATGTTCAAAATTAGTAAATAATGAACTACGACCATGCATGTAAGGAACACAAAAATAAATGGGAACAAAATAAATAAAAATAAAGAGAAAGGAGAAATTACGATACTAGACTTATCGTGCTATTACAACCTTACTATAAAAATACACAAAACAAATACGTGAAATAAATTAACTAAAAAAATTAGTAAGATAAACAAAAATTACAAAGAAGGAAAAAAATAACTTGAAAATTAAATTACAGAATTTTAAAAAGAGAAAAAGAAAAGAAATATTAACCTCTAAATGCAGATTCACTTTTTTTCTTTTTTTTAATTAAAAATATACAAGAAAACAATTAAAATAAATTATTCACAAAAATTAATTCTATGAAACATACTTACTTACCTCCCCAGCAACGGCGCCAAAAACTTGTTGTGCAAATTTTATTGAACTCGCAAGCGCACAAATTTATTGTATAATAGATTAATGGTGACGAGTGTCGATCCCACGAGGACGTGGATTTTAATTGTGTGTAGAATTAATTTTGTATGAAGGTGGTTGGATTTGTGGTGAAAGTGATTTATATTATTCTAAAATTGAAATTGAAATGACGAGAATAAATTGAAAATAATTCTATTGAAATGACGTACTTGGGTATCTGGATTCATATCAACATGCATCATGGGCTAAATATTCCTTATTAATACCAATTAAATCATGAGGGGAGAATCCACACCTCATGAACCACTCTGTAATCAATATGGTGCTAAGGGCATATCGTGCCAAATAATAATAACCTTGTACTAGGAAGCCGGTGAAACTAGGTGGTATCTAGATAAGAATATTATTATTTGTCGACGAGAAGTCAAAACTTCCACAAAAACTAGAGGGGAAAAGAAACTAAATTTACCAAATAAATCCCATGACATATGTTGAGACTTCACCTTCAACCCAAACTTAAAAGAAAATTAGCCACTCATAATTGAACTAGGGACAAAATGGAAATTTATTAAAATACATAGAAAATACGAGATATAGAAGAAATTACAGAAAATGAAGTCCAAAAATGGATTCAGAGATGCCAAATTAGGGGAGCGAGGTCCCCTTTTTGTAGATACATTGAGTAAATCATGGCCATCAGATTAAAAACAGTTTGGACGCTCAGGATTGCGCCATGTCATCAGTCAACAGTACGCGATTTGACCATGCGGTGTGAATAGTAACACAGTTTGACCATGCGGTTTGAACAGTGACACGGTTTGAACAGTGCGCAATTTGGTTGAAAATAATCTCATGTGTTGCATGTACCGTACACCCATTTTTTGGTCCACTAATATGCTGCCAAGTCACCATCAACAGTACATAAGAATTTTAGTCCAATAAGATCATGACACCTCATCAGTCAATGCCATGTCATCGATCCGTCTATTTTAACAATGCCGTAAACAGTAACTTAGACAGAATTCGTACATGTGAATAGTACATATATGTGAACAGTACTATTTTTTCTTTTTTGCTCCTCTTAAGGTTTTCGACCGTCCTGAGTTCAAAAGTAATGTCTGTTTTGCCATTTGATATCTCGTTTATTGTGAAATGATTGTGATGCCCCTAAAATACATAAAATACTTAATTAAAATAAATCACACATAATTAAATTACAAGAATCTTAAATACATAAAAGTAAGGGTTGTTAGTAAAACTTAAAATGTAAAATAACGATTTTCTCCTTTATAAATATACATTTTCTAACACTCAACAGTACTCTAGGTATGGCTTTAATCTTTGACCACTAACTTTAAACGTGACACCGTTTTTGGATCCTTAATTTCAATTGCCCCATGTGGAAAAACAGTATGAATAATAAAGGGGCTAGACCAACGAGAGCGTAACTTACCTCAGAATAGGTGCAATCGAGAATTGAATTAAAGTACTTTTCTGACCTGGAGTGAAAGATTTTCTCATAATTTGCTTGTCAGGAAAGACTTTCATTCGTTTCTTATAAATCTTGGCATTTTCGTATGCGTCATTGTGAATTTCTTCAAGTTCTACCAGTTATAATATTCTTTCTGAGCTGGCTTACTGCATGTTAAAGTTGAATTTCTTGATTGCCCAATATCACGATGTTCGAGTTCCACATGTAGGTGGCAAGCTTTTCCATACACTAGCCTGTAGGGTAACATCCCAATCGAGATCTTGAATGCCGTTTTGCATGCCTATAATGCATCATCAAGTCTTAATGACCAATCTTTTCTGTCTGACCTCACCATCTTTTCTAATATGTGCTTTATTTCTTGAATGAAGATCTCAACTTGGCCACTGGTTTGCGGATGATATGGGGTCGCCACTTTGTGAGTGATTAAATACTTTTTCAAAAGAGTTTTGAATGCTTTGTTAGAAAAGTGGGCACCACCATCACTGATTATCGCTCGAGGGAATCCAAAGTGTGAAACAATGTTGCTTTTCAAAAATCCTATCACCAACTTGTGATTATTGGTTCTACATGGAACTGCTTATACCTATTTCGATACATAGTCAACAGCAACCAATATGTATTGATGGCCAAAAGAATGAGGAAAGGGTCCCATGAAGTCAATACCCCACATGTCAAAAATCTCAACCACTGAAATTGGATTTAATGGCATCATGTTCCTTCATGTAATGTTCCCCATTCGTTAACACCTATCACATGAAGAATAGAAAGTGTAAGCGTCTTAAAATATAGTTGGCCAATAGAAACTACATTGTAAAACTTTAGTCGATGTTTTCTTAATGCTGAAATGGCCTCCACAAGCTTGTTCATAGCAGAATGAAAGAATATTCTGAATTTCATTTTCTGGGACACATCATCTAACAATTTGAACTGTATAGTACTTGAACAAATACGGGTCATCCCAAAAGAAATTCTTTATTTCTGTAAAAAATTTGGCCTTGTCTTGCTTGGTCCAATGCTCTAGAAGTTGACCTGTAACTAGATAATTAACGATGTTAGTATACCACGGTAATACTTCCACACTCATCAATTGTTCATCTGAAAATGACTCATTCAATAGTAATGTTTCTTTAATTGTATCAAAATGGAGACGAGAGAGATGGTCTGCCACAACATTTTCTATACCTTTCTTATCTTTGAATTCAAAGTCAAATTCCTGCAAAAGTAACACCCAACGAATTAGTCTAGCTTTTGCATCTCTCTTTGTGAGAAGATATTTAAGAGCAATGATCTATGAATACAATTATTTTACAACCAATGAGATAAGATTAAAATTTTTCCAATGCAAACACTACAGCTAGCATTTCTTTTTATGGTAGTTGAATAGTTCAACTGTGCATAATTCAATGTCATACTAGCATAGTAAATTACATGGGGAATTCGATCAACTCTTTGTCCTAATACTGCTCCTACCACATAATCAGATGCATCACACATGAGCTCAAATGGTAAGCTCCTGTTTGGGGGCTGAATTATGGGTGATGATGTCAACAACTGCTTTAATTTTTCAAATGCCACAAGACATGAATCATCAAAGACAAAAGATACATCCTTAGCAAGTAAATTGCATTAAGGTCTAGAAATTTTGCTAAAATCTTTAATGAAACGTCTATAAAAACCAGCATGCGCAAGGAAATATCTTATTTCTCTGACTGTTTTGGGTGGAGGAAGATTAGAAATGAGATCCACCTTGGTTTTATCAACCTCAATATCTTTGCTCGAAATAATGTGACCGAGAACAATACCTTATTTTACCATAAAATGACACTTCTCCCAATTCAAGACCAAGTTCTTCTCGATACATCTCTGCAGAATTAGTGTTAGATGATGTAAACATTGATCAAACGAGTCACCAAAAATAGAAAAGTCATCCATAAAGAGTTTAAGGAATCGTTCAACCATATCATAAAAAATACTTAACATGCATCATTGAAATGTAACAGGTGCGTTACATAATCCAAATCGCATCCTGTTATATGTAAATGTGTCAAAAGGGAAAGTGAAAGTATTTTTCTTTTGATCTTTTGGTGATATGGGAATCTGATTATATCCTGAGTAGCCATCTAGAAAGCAATAAAATTCATGGCCTGCTAATCTATCAAGCATTTGATCGATAAATGGTAAAGGAAAATGGTCTTTACGTGTAACAGAATTCAACTTTCTATAATCAATGCATACACGCCATCCTGTAGTCACTCTTATGGGTATTAATTCATTATCGGCATTCGTAACTACTGTAACTCCTGCCTTTTTGGGGACAACTTGTATATGATTGACCCATGAATTATGAGAAATTGGGTAAATGATACCTGCATCTAATAGCTTAAGGACTTCAGTTCTAAAAACTTCTTTCATGTTAGGATTTAACCGACGTTGTATTTCCCTAGTAGATTTAGCATTTTCATTAAGATGAATGTAATGCATGCAATCTACTAGGTTTATACCTTTTATGTCTGCTATGGTCCATCCTAATGCTCCTATGTGCTCTTTTAAAACATCCAATAACTTAACTTTTTGTTCTTCATTTAGGGAGGATGAGATGATTACCGATATAGTACTTTCATCCCCTAAAAATGCATATTCCAGAGTGTTGGGCAATGGTTTGAGCTCGATTTTCGGTAGTGATTTTGATGATGAGATGGGTTTCATCTCTGATGGTGCTAGTTGTTCAACTCTTGACTTCCATTTATTAATGTCCATGGATGGTGCTGAGTCAAGTAGGGCGTTAACCACATCGATTGATCTGTCTATCTAAAAATCAAAACCAAAGTGAGTTAAAAATGTTTGTAAAGGATCATCACTAAGGTTTGAAACAAAAGTGTCATCAATTAATGCTTCAATTAAATCCACATCAACAATTTCATCATCTGCATTGTGAGGTTGTTTGGCAATGTTGAAGATGGTCAGCTCCATAGTTATGTTGCCGAAGGACAACTGTATATTTCCAGTCCTGCATTGAATGTGAGCATCCGCAGTTGCCAAAAAAGGTCGCCTTAGAATAATGGGGATGTGCTTCCTTAAATCCTGTATTGGTTAAGTGCCAATTACAATGAATTCAATAGGAAAATAAAACTTGTCTACCTGGATAAGCACGTCCTCTATAATACCACGAGGTATTTTCGTGGACCGATCTGCAAGTTATAACACCACTAGAGTTGGGTGTAATTCTCTCAGTCCAAGTTTTACGAAAAATGAGTAAGGTAACAGATTTACACTAGCTCCTTAATCCAACAAAATATTCTCAATTATGTGTTTCCCTATACTACATGAGATAGTGGGGAAGCCTGGATCTAACGTTTTTTGTTAAAAATAGAACTAACGTTTTATGTTGGAGGATAGAACTAACGTTTTCTATTAAAAATGTCTTCTTTTGAACATGAATATTTCTCTTTTTAGTACAGAGGTCTTTAAGAAACTTGGCATAAGATGGAACTTGCTTTATAGCATCAAGTAAAGGGATATTAACACTTACCTATTTGAATATTTCAAGAATCTGATCTGTGGATTTTCCCTTATTTCCTTTAGCTAACCTATGAGGAAATGAAGCTTTGGGAACATATTCTCGTGGGTTGGTTTCTTCTGTCTCTTCTGATGGTGAGTCCTCAACATTTGCAGGTACAGTTTGATTTTCTTTTGTCAACGACATCTCTAATTTTTTGTCGACTTCTTTTCATTTTCGCAAGGTTATGACTGCTTTGACTTCTCCATGCTGCTGTGGTGAACTGGTACTTACTTCATGTACTCCTTTAAAATTAGACATTGGTTGACTTGGAAATTTACCTTTCTCAACAGTCATTGCCAAACTCTGAACTGAAGAAGCAAGTTGTTCCACCGTCTTCTCGAGGCTTGAAACTAATTGGGCTTGTGAGTTGAAGCCTGCTCTCAACTCATTTCGTAGCCCATCAATGGTGCGGTTCTGTTGCTCAATCGTGGAGTGAGTAAGATTCTTGAGATTCTGGAATGAATCCTCCCATGGTCTGGGCTGAGTGTAGTTCTGGTTTTGATTGCATGGTCTAAATGGGGGCTGAGAGGCTTGTGGAACTTGAGGAATTGGTTGCATTGGTAAAGCTGGATCTGCTGGTCCATTTTGTTGGAATCCTTGAGACCCTGAAAAATTGAGGTGGTTTCTCCATCTAGGGTTATATGTGTTTGAGTATGGGTTGTAATTTTATGGTTTTCTCATTACACCTATGGCATTGACTTGATCTGGGTATGAGTCATGGCCATATTGTTCTATTGATTTAGCAGTTGATAATGATGCTATTTGTCGAGAGAGACCTTCAATTATCGCTTTGACTTCTTTAATTTCTGAACTTGACTCGCTAATGGGAACCTCATTTACTTCCTTAATTCTTCTAGCATTCCTAAGTGATCGACTCCGTTGTTGGGAATTATTTGCTTGTCGCTGGAAGAATTCCCAAATCTCTTATGCACTTTTTGACATTAGCTCTCCTCCACTTGTTGCCATTAGACATTCTTGCATATTTGGCAATAATCCCTCCAAAAAGTATTGGCCTTGGTGCCATTTCTCGTACCGATGATGCGGACACTTCAAGAGTAGCCCATTGAATCACTCCCATGTTTTGAAGAATTGCTCGTCTTCTCTCTGTATAAACTCTGAAATTTCCCTGCAAATAGCATTGATTTTATGCACTAGGAAATATTTATTCAAAAATTTTGTTACCATTTGTTCCCATGATGTAATGCTATTAGCAGGCAATGTATTGAGCCATGAACGAGCTCTATCATTTAGAGAAAATGGGATTAATTTGAGTTTAACATCATCGTCTGAAAAATTCTCATATTTAAAAGTTTGACAAATGGCATGAAAATCATTCAGATAATTATATGGGTCCTCATTTTTTAGGTCATAGAATGTTGGGAGACAATTTACCAGACTAGGTTTTAGTTCAAAACTCCTAGCAGCTACATTTGGGTATCTTATGCATGATGTGCTCAAATTAGCTAAGGGATTGAAGTAGTCCTTAAATGGCCACTCTTGTAGTGCTTGTTGTTGTTGCAAATCCATTTCTCTTTTATCTTTAATTACAACGTATTTGTGTATACAAAGTGTTTTCTCAAGTTCAAGGTCTATAGGCTCAAGATTAGGTAATAATGACCTTCGACAATGCATGCAATGAATACAAAAAAATGCGTACAAAATTAATAAAAAATAAACAAGAAGGAGAAATTACGGTACTAACCTTATTACGTTGTTATAATCTTTCTATAAAAAAAACTTAAAAAAATACGTAAAATAAATTAACTAAAAATAAATTAATAAGATTAAAAAAATTACAAAGAAAAATAACTTAAAAATTAAATTACAGAATTTTAAAGAAGAGAAAAAGAAAAGAAATACTAACCTCTAAATGCAGATTCACTTTTTTTTTTCATTTTTCTTACACTTAAAAAAAATACAAGAAAACAAATAAAAGAAATTATTCACAAAAATTAATTCTATGAATTAAAATTACTTACCTCCCCGGCAACGGCGCCAAAAACTTGTTGTGCAAATTTTATTGAACTCGCAAGCGCACGAATCTATTGTAGAATATATTAATGGTGACGAGTGTCGATCCCACGAGGACGTGAATTTTAATTGTATAGAATTAATTTTGTATGAGGTGGTTGGATTTTTGGTGAAAGTGATTTATATTATCCTAAAATTGAAATTGAAATGGCAAGAATAAATTGAAGAGAATTCTATTGAAATGACGTACTTGGGTATCTAGATCCGTATCAACATGCATCATGGGTTAAATATTCCTTATTAATACCAATTAAATCATGAGGGGGGAATCCACACCTCATGAACCACTCTGTAATCAATATGGTCCTAATGGCTTATCGTGCTAAATAATAATAACCTTGTACTAGGGAGCCGTGAAACCAGGGTGGTATCTAGACAAGATTAATATTATTTGTCGACGAAAAGTCAAATCATCCACAAAAATTAGAGGGGAAGAGAAAGTAAATTTACCAAATAAAGCCTATGACATATGTTGAGACTTCACCTTCAACCCAAGTTTGAAAGAAAATTAGCTACTCATAATTGAACTATGGGAAAAATAGAAATTTATTAAAATACGTAGAAAATACAAGATGGAGAAGGAATTAAAGACAATGGAGTCCAAAAATGGATTCAGAGATATCAAATTAGGGGGGAAAAGTCCCCTTTTTATAGATATATTGAGTAAATCATGGTCACCGAATTAAAAGTAGTTTGATGCTCAGGATTGTGCCACGTCATCAGTCAACAGTCAACAGTACGCAGTTTGAACAGTAACACGGTTTGACCCGGCTTGAATAGTAACGCGTTTTGGTTGAAAATAATACTGTGTAATACATGTACTGTACGCGAGATTTTTGGTCTACTAATATGATGCCACGTCACCAATCAACAGTGTATAAGAATTTTAGTCTAATAGGATCGTGATACCTCATCAGTCAATGCCACATCATCGATCAATGCCACGTCATCGATCCGTCTATATGAACAATAACTTCCAAAACGTTGTACAAGATGAGAAGTTGAGAAAAGTAATGAATGAATAAATCAAATCTATTGTGAAAAATGACACTTGGGAACTTGCCACTCTTCTTAAATGTCACAAGCCATTGGTGTAAAATGCGTGTATGAGATGAAGAAAAACGCTAAAGGTGAGATTGAAAAGCACAGGGTAAGGCTAGTTGCAAAAGGCTATAGTCTAAAAGTTTGCATTGACTATGATGAGGTATTTGCTCCTGTTGTTGGATTGGAAACTATAAGACTAATCATTTTATTAGTAGCCTAAAAGAAGTGGAAGATTTTTAAAATAGATGTGAAGTCTGCTTTCTTGAATGGATTCCTTGAAGAAGAAGTCTATAAGGAACAACCATTAGGCTATATGTTGAAAGAACATGAAGACAAAGTTCTAAGATTGAAAAAAGCCCTTTGTAGGTTAAACCAAGCATCAAGGGCATGGAATAGCAGGATTGACAAGTATTTTCAAGAAAACGACTTCACCAACTACCTATGCGAAAATGCTTTTTTATGTTAAAGACAAAAATAAAGACATTTTGATTGTTTGCCTGTACGTGGATGATGTCATCTTCACTAGAAGTAATCCAAGCTTATTTCAAGAGTTCAAAAGAGTGGTGATCAAAGAATTCGAGATGATTGATATTGGGCTTAAGGCGTATTATCTCAATGTTGATATTAAGCAAAAAAAAAAAAAAAGGCACATGTATTTCCCAAGAAAGTTACGCAAAGGAAATACTCAAGAAGTTCAAGATGCATGATTGCAACACCGTAAGCACGCAAATGAAATGCGGAGTCAAGCTATCCAATTATGATAAAAGCAAAGGTGTAGGTCCAATGTTCTTTAAGATTTTGGTCTAAAACATATGTTGTTTGTTGTGAACGAGACTATACATCCTTTATGTTGTTGGACTTGTGAGTCAATACATGAAAAATCTAAAGGCCACATATTTTAAAATTGTAAAACGAATCCAAAGAATCATTTCTTGCATCAAAGGTACAATTGATTTCAGCTTGTTATACTCAATTTCTAATGACTAATAAGCTCGTTAGATATAGTAATGGGGACTAGAGTGGATACACAGATGATCGAAAGAGTATTATTGGTTTTGTGTCTTTATAAAAAATATTGTTTTAATGGATGTTGAAGAAACAACTAATCGTTACACATTATACCTGAGTATGTAGTTGCTATATCAAGTATTTGTGATGCAATCTGGCTAAGAAACTTACTAAGGAGTTGAGTTTGTTAGAAGAAGAACCTACTGAGATTTTCATTGATAATAAGTCAATAATTACCATAGGTAAAAATCTTGCCTTCCATGATCAAAGTAAGCATATTGATACTCATTATCATCTTATATGAGAGTGCATTAAAAGAAAAGATATACAAGCAAAATATGTCAAATCGCAAGATCAAGTAGCTGTCATCTTTACTAAGCCATTGAAATAAAAAGACTTTATCAGGTTGAGAAATTTACTTGGTGTTACAGGATCAAATTTAAAGGAATATTGGATCATAAATGTGATCCATACAATTTTGAAGCCCAAATGATCATTGATCTAGTTTATGGAAGCTTCTTTAGACAGTTAACATTTGTAGTATTAAATATGGAATATGGTAAGTAGAATTTGTGATGTTGAGTATGATTGTTAGGTTTGATATGTGGTGGTTCGATTAATGTATGGTTAGAATTAAGTTATAACAAGTATAAATACCTCATCTCTTAGTTGGTTTAAGCAACAAGAAGTCGTAAACCTTCTTAGTTCTAAACGAGTTGTAACTGAGAAGTTGTATTTAATTAAAAAAAAAGAGTGTTTTGAGTGCTTGATCATTCAAATTCTTCAACATGATCATGGTGAAAAAGAAATTATCATATACTAATATTTTTTTATAAGAACAACTTGCTTTACCACTAGGTAAAGCACTTCACAACAGGTATAAATTGTCATTAAAAGGAAGAATATAGTGATACTTAAACCTGTGAAGATATTTTGGACATTTTTAATTTTTAATGATAATTAAACTTCATCTTTATTTTATGAACAAGTAGCACACTAGAAACACACATTAATCTTGAGGAAAATCTTTAAACAACATGCAATACAGTATCCAAAGAAACTCAATCAAGAATAGGTATATCTAAGGATGAACAGTCACAATCAAATATTTATACCAATGCTTAAAATCCTTAGCCTCTGTTAGTCTACAAGAGAATCAACAATATAGCTAAAGAGTTTTTTTATTACTTGAAAGAGAAAATACAAGAGCTTTTTACAAGAGTGCTTGAGTTACTTGTATTAGGTGTGTTGTGTGCGGTATGGTGTTGAGCAAAATAATAAGGGTCATGCCCTATTTATAGAGTCAGTTACCTAGGTTTAGAGTGTTCCTACCAAGCGATGCAAGTTGCCTAAAAATCTACTTATTTACAAGTTGTAGAGAATTCTAGAATTGTGCCAGGCTTTGTTGTATTTGGGTTATCTGCTTGCTAAGCTTACCACAGCTCATTAGTTGTATGAGGCGGCCCATTGTTGAGTGCACCATGCTGCTGAGCATATCTGCTGTTGGGCGGACTTTTACTGAGTGAACTCATGCCACCTAATTAACCTCCATTTGTACGAAATTTAAGTAGCCTGTGACATTTCTCCTCGACTAATGCTCGCAGTATCCTTATCGCGTACTTATGTTTGTACCTTTGGATGCACTCCATGAATTGTCATTAGTCTTTTTTGCTTTCCAAAGTGGCTTTGCTTTTGAAAAGGTTTTTCCACTTTACCAAGTACTCGTTGTAAGCCGATATGTCCTTTCTACGAATTACTCGATGGGCGAAGAGATACTTCATATCCTTGTTGTACACTATTACAACGTTGTTGGGGCACGTCTTGACTCTCCTTAGCTTAGGTATTTTGTATCTCCGTGATACGGCTTAAGTAGACTCACATGAAAGGCTGTAATGGTACGAAACATGCCAACACTTCGTACAACTTGGAAAGGTCCCTCGTATCCCCTCACTAGCCCCTTATGGACTTTCCACAAAGTCTTAAACAGTTGGGGTAGAAGCTTGATTATGACTTGATCACTTTCCTTGTACTTGATGTAGTGTCTTCTTGAGTCAGCACACTTTTTCATTCTTTGTGTGGCTTTGTCGAGGTATGCCCATGCGATGTCCACTTCTTCATGGCATTCGCGGGTTGGAATTCTATGATGATCTCGAAAGGACTCTTCCCCGTAGCCTCGCTCTGTTGAAGGTTGCACGAGAATTGGACAACATCCAGTAACTTAGCCAAATCTCGTTGATGAGTGCTTCAAATGCATCTCAACGATATTGGTGATGTGCTCGGTCTGCTAATTGGTTATGGGTGGAAGCTTGTCAAGAACTTAAGGTTAGTTCCTAACAACTTGAAGAGCTCTGTCCAAAAACGGCTAGTGAGTCGTGGTTGTCGTTCACTTACAATGCTCTTCAAAGCTCCCCACAACTTTACAATATACTTGATGAAGAGGCGGGCAGCTTCATTCACTTTACAATCAGCATGTGCGACGATGAGTATCACGTACTTACTGTGGCGCCATGATGCTTCTGCACTCTTCAGACTTTGTTAAGGCCATAATGAAGTCTTTAGAGACACTCTCCCATGGCCTTGATGCTAGTGGCAATGACTCCAACAATCCCGCTGGAAGTTAGTGATTGATATTATCTTGTTGGCATACAAGACAAGTCTACAAGTATGCCTTGATATTGTCTCACATGTGTGGCCAAAAGTATGAGACTTGGACTAGTGCAGTCGTGTATTCTACTCCATGATGGTTAGCCCACTTCGAGTTGTGTCACTCTTTGATGACTTCTTTCCGTAAATTTCCTCACCTATGAATGAACAACCGATCTCCTTTAGAGAGGAGGATGCCTTCATCTTGCCAAAATCACATTGTCTTACCTTCAAGCACTTTCCCCAACATGTCTTTGGCTAGGGGTCTTGTTAGAGATTGATACGTGAGATAAAGTTTGACTTTGGTTGGCTCCAGCTAAGAGTCGTTAATTTCACTTTGTGATATAGTGCTGCCGTAATGACGTTGGCTTTCCCAGGCTTTTACTCGAACCTATAGTCGAATTTAGTAAGAAAATCTTGCCACTTTACTTGCTTAGGGCTCATTTTTGTTTAAGTTTGAAAAAAAATCTAAATATGTTATCCGTTAAGATCACGAAGTGTGAGCCAAACAAATAATGTTGCCACACTCATAGGCAATGAATGATTGTAGTCATTTTCTTTTCTTGCACGATGTAGCGGCGTCTGTGTCATTTATCTTCCGACTCTCGAACGTTATGAGGTGGCCTTTACTAATGGCGAAGTTGAGGCATTTGTTTGAATTTCGAATGGTTTCGTGTGGTTTGGAAGGACGAGGACAAGTTCACCGAATATAGACATCTTTAAATCTTTGAATGCATGTTGACACTCTTTAGACCAATGCCACATTTGGTTCATCTTAAACAAGTCAGTCAAGGGTGTTGCCTTGGCTGAATAGCCCTTCATAATGTGACGGTAGTAGTTCACCAATTAGATAAAGGATCTCATCTCAGACACTTTGGTGGGAGGTTCCCACTTAAGGATGACCTTTATCGTGGAGTTCTCCATCATCAACTTCCAATCCGTAATTTTGTGCCTAAGGAGCTCTACCTTTCATTTAGCAGATGAGCACTTCTCCATCTTAAGGTAGGTGACCGAGGGTTATCAAAGCTTATCTCTAAAGCTCCTTTTGTTCGAGAAAGCCAAGCCTTAAAACCTTTATGATTTTTACCAGACCCACCAATTGGAGAAGAGTTAATTGTTTCAGGTATGCAAGAAAGAATATCTAAAATGTTAAATCACGCTAACGTGTTCATTTTCCTGTCAAGAGATCTTACAACTTTAGAGGCATTAATTACATTTGCTTCTTGGGCCTATTTAAATATTCATAAAAAACCCATCAGTTTGTTAAATGTTAATAATTTTTATAATGGCTTAATAACATTTCTTAATCATGCAATTAAAAATTATTTCATTCCACCCTCAGCAAAAAATCTCTTTATTTGTACTCCTACTACTAACGAGTTACTTGATCTTTTGCAAGCTTACAAACCAAAGACAAATCTCATGACTTTGGCGTTGGATTGGGGAACTGATGATGATGGCAGTGACTCTCGTAAAAAGTGTAAATTAGATTTAACTCTCCGTTTGTAAATATTTTCCAGTAGTGGCCAAGTGATGTCTTCTAAACTCTACTCCTTTCTTTAGACATTGAGGAAAATGTCTCCTTTAGGTTGGGGGGAGGGAACAATTGACAATTGTAGAATGTCTCAGTCCGATGATGTTTTTACTAATTTTTGTTGTAAAGACTAACTTTGGATAAAACTTTAAGTCGAAGATGGTAGAATATAGGATGTAGTGTCTCTAGAAACTTATCTTCTTAATTTTAGTGTTTTGGTTTCCAAAAAAAAAAAACAGTTTGAGGACTGATTTACAAAAGGTTTTGGGCTTAAATGAAGTTTCTCACTAATTTTATGACAATTCTATGATTATGAAAGAGAGAAATGAGCTGATTGAAATTTTAGAAAATGAATTATTAGAACCAAACAAAGAAATGACGTAAGGAAGGATACAAAATGTAAACAATAATTGACAAAATAAAAAAAATGACACTAAATTTAAGAAATTCATTGGCAACAACACCAAAAATTTTACACAACTTAAAAGTATTATTACTCCTAAGTATAAAAGTGTCTAGTTATAATATAACCCGGTGAGTCCGGATTCGAACCACAAGGAATTTAAAAATCTAGTTGTCAATTTGTTAAATAAAGAAAATTAATTGATGGAAAAGAAATTACTAAAATACAATTTAAAAATATGCTAAAGTTACGGGATCCACTCTCAGTATTAAAACTATAATTTTAATACTCTCTTATTTTTCTATTTTGCATCATTTTTACCAGTTAATTATTATATCATTTAATTCTTGACTAACTATGTGTGTGAATAAGCATTGAATCAAGTACCTAATGTGCGACACTATATTAATGTGTTGATATTATGTCAAAATATCATACAGATCCAAAGAAAATCAATAAATTAACATGACATAAAATAACCAAAAAAGAATAAAATAAACTTAAAACCTCACTTGAGAAAGTAATCAATTTAATAGTTTGAAATATTGAGCTTCACCCTTCATCTCAGCTTAGTAAAATTAGCCATTCATATTGAAAGAAAACAAAACATTCTTTTTATTTAAAAAAATTTTGAAATATATTACAAGAAAATTGATTATACAACAAAAGAAGAAAAAGATGGAAAGAAATAATTCCTTAACTTCACTCTCTCATCTCACGTCTCGGCTTAGCTACTCTCTCTCAGCCCTACTAGCTTCTGAATGCCTTGCTTCCTGCATTTCCTTGCGTTTTATAGGCAAGGAATGCATTATCTTTATTTATTTATTTATTATTATTATAATAATTATTATTATTATATGTACATTGAACAGTGTATTTTTTACTAATTTTTGTTGTAAAGATTAACTTTGGATAAAAATTTAAGTCGAAAATGGCAGAATATAGGATGTAGTGTCTCTAAAAACGCATCTTAATTTTAATATTTTGTTTTCCTAAAAAAAAATGTTGTTTTCTTATTTTTTTATTTTTTTATCTTTCCTTTTCTCTTTTTCTCTTAATCATCTCCCTTAAGTTTCTACAATCAGTCCCAATATTTTTTTTAAAGAAAACACTAAAAAAATTTCGATGTGATCTTTTAACATTAGATAACATGATGATTTTAAAATTTTGGTATTTATATTATCTTTGGCCTTGAGTTATAGTACACTATGTTTTCGCCTTTGCATGTTGAAACGTAAATTGAGAAATTCAATTAGTGAAATTGGTTAAATTATTTGGGGGAATGTATATGTTATGAAAAGTTCAAGCGAGTTTTTGAACCTATTATCCTTGGAGAGTAACTTTGTTTGCCTACACAGCTTCACAATTGATTGATAGGATCTCTATATTTTCTTTAAAAGTAAAAAAAAAGTGAAAAAAAAAAGTTTGTGCAGCTGCATCTAAAAGTTTATTGAACTAGTAGATATGAAAGATTTATTTAAAGTCCTAAAAGATGACAAAATGTCTTCTTTGATCCGTTTGACCTTTTCTACCCAACCCTATTATAAAGTATCCATAGTTAACCACTTTGAATCTTTTCAAAAAAACAAAAAATTTCTTTGATAACCTATCATCTTGTTCCACTCTAATGTGGAGTATCACCTTATATTTTATGTTTTCCACACCCAATTATGTTTGAAAATAGGGATGATTATGTATTCCTGATAATGGTGCTAAAAAAAAAAGAGGATATGTATAAATAAATAAATAAATAAAATGAAAAAAATCCAAGTGAAAAAACACCTTGTAATCTCCAAAAAGTCTCATATTTTTCAAACATATATTTTTGTTTTTCCTATTACCCTTTTTTGTTAGCCATAACCCTGGTCTACATTACGTCCTAATGAAAGTCCATCTCAATTTTAGAGAACTATAGTCTGAAGTAAAAACTGGTGATATGGACCAAAAGATGTGGTGATGCATAATATAAAAACAAATTTTGCTAGTAATTCCTTGAACTTCATACCATTTTATTTCTAAGTTGTGAGTATTATTCTTTCATCTAAGTGAGAGTGTGTGACATTGTTTTACTATTTTCTCAATCTACTACTTTATAGAGTGACAATTTAATTTGGGATATATTTTCTTTTAAGAGAGTCACTCTTAATCGTGAGATTTTGGGATTTGATGTATTATTCTTAAAAGTAGCTTGATTAATATAGCTTTGATAATTGATCATTCTACATGATTTTACTTAACTGTTTGTGCGGGTGTGATTTTTTTTGGGCTGAAGATAATACTTATACTTTTATTTGATTGTTGTCATTAATCTGATGAAAGAAATAAACACAATTTTAAAAAAAAGATTTCAATTTGGTTTTGAAATTTCACTAACTTTTAATCGTTAAATTGCTAGGGCCAAGCAAAAAGATAGTTAGGGGTGTGATTGATACTAATAAGTGTACATTTAATAAGGATAAAATTATTAGTTTTTCACTTATCGTGTCGATTTATGCGCTCATTATTTCTAAATTATCTTAATACTCCTCAAATATATTTTTATGTTAAATTAATTCGTAATATATTAATTTTCATCTTGTAAATATTTTTCAAGTACAAAGGACATCTGGAGTAGTTTGGAATTCATCAATGGAGGAGATGTTATTAAAAATAAAAAAATAATATATATATATATATATATATATTAAAAAAAAGAGATTGACAATCATGTTGGTGATGGTCAGGAGGACATCATGCCACTTGACCATCACACTCTTCAATGTACATATATATATATAGTAAATAAATAAAGATAACGAATTCCTTGCCTATTATAGGCAAGGAAATGCAAGGAGCAAGGCATTCAGAAGCTAGTAGAGCCGAGGGAGAGTAGCTAAACCTAAACGTGAGATGAGAGAGTGAAGCTGAGGAATTATTTCTTTTTCATCTTTTTCTTCTTTTATTGTGTAATCAATTTTCTTGTAATAATTTCAAAAGTTTGTCAAACAAAAAGAGTATTTTGTTTTCTTTCAATATGAGTGACTAATTTTACTAAGCTGAGGTGAAGGGTGAAGCTCAAGGTTTCAAACTATTAAATTTTTACTTTCTCAACTGAGTTTTTAAGTTTATTTTATTATTTTATGGTTATTTTTATGTCATGTTAATTTATCAATTTTCTTTGGATATGTATAATATTTTGACATAATATCGACACATTAATATAGTGTCGCACATTAGGTACTTGATTCCATGCTTATTCACACACATAGTTAGTCAATAATTAAATGATATAATAATTTACGAGTAAAAGTAAGATAAAATATAAAAATAAGAGAGTATTAAAATTATAGTTTGAATACTGAGAGTGGATCTTGTAACCTTAGCATATTTTTAAATTGTTTTCTAGTAATTTCTTTTCCCGCAATTAATTTTCTTTATTTAACAAATTGACAACTAGATTTTTAAATTTCCTGTGGTTCGACCCCAGCCTCACTGGATTATATTATAACTAGATAATTTTATACTTGGGAGTAATAATATTTTTGAGTCGTATCAGGGTTTCAATTTTTTCATTCTTCAAGAGCATATTACATCAAACAAAGTTAGAGATATACCCCTTTTATGTTCACGTGATTATGTTCTGAATTTCATACTTTAACATTATGTATATTATCATATACCATTAATGTGTGATTTTATCAAGGTTTCATGGAAAAACATGGCATAGTAGCATACATAATGCATCCAAGATCAGGACATAAACTACACAGGCTTTGATACCAATGATGATTTTCTAAATAAATCATTTAATTTATTTTGTTCAACCAAATCCATACCTTATTGGTTGATGCGGAAACAAATCTCATGAATTTGTCAGAACAAAGAATAAGTTCCCTCCAATCTCCAAAAGTCAGGAACTAGCACGAGCAGATTGCAACGAACAAGAATTGATTGCTAGGAACTAAAACCTTCATGAGCAAATCGCCTTCACGAATGGATTGTCACGAGTTTATGTCACTGATGATCAGAGGACAATCATGTATTTGGAAAATCCCCTCAATTCAGGAAGCAAGAACCCAAAGCCTTTTTCCCTTTTCTCTCACTCTCTTTTGATGTTGCTCTAATTCTTATGATTATTATTGTACGTGCTATCACTCACCCATGTAGTGTTTATATAGTATAATAAATGTAGATTAATTCAAATCAACTTTCTAGAATTATTTGATAAACTATCTCTTATGTAATTAGGATAAGATAAAATACTAATTTTATCTTATAAGAATCCTAGACAAATTCTAAATTTATCTTATTACTTACGTTAAATTAATCCATCCCATCATAGGCATTAAATCTAACATGAAATTTATCCGAAGTTATATCAGAGCCAAATAATAATCGTGCGCCTAAATGAATGTGGACGTGGACTCAACTGTGTCCGCAAAAGATCATGTTTATGTGAACCAACAAAAATAGAGATTTTTGAACGGGCCGGAATTGTTGTTTTCAGTAATTTTTTGTTATTTTTTTTTCAAATTGTCCTACTTCGGCTCAAAATAATTGATTCATGGGCATACTTTTATTTATTGCATGTTTAGTCTTGCGCCCAACAAATTAATACCATATGATCTACCGACATAGTAGGTTCAGATATGAGTTATGCGGATATTTGCCTTTCTACAAAAAGAAAGAAAATGATAAAACTAAATTGAAAGGATGAAACCATTTTAGAAAAAAGAAAAAAATATGAAAGGAAGAATGAAAATTTACGAAAAAGGGGAGCTTCCAGTTTAGCTTCCTCTCCTTTGATTGCCATAGTTTGATTGTGCAACCAAACTTTTACATTTTATTTATTTATTTATTTTAATAAGAGATCTGTAAGAACATGAACACAAACAAAATCAACATTAATCGAGGTCATTAATGCGATTCACAGAAAAAATTGCCACATATAGATGATTTTCAAATATATAATTATTAGCTAGGCATGGTTCTTCTAGCCCATCACGAATCCGCAACTACTTAGTGGATAATATTTTTTTGGCTCAATTTTTTTTCTGTCTCCCCATACATGAAATCATAAATATACCTTTCGTCCAATTTGCCGCTTAATTAGTTATTGATTTTCACTTGATTTAATTTAAATTTAAACATTTGCAAAACTTGAGAAATTCTAAAATACATCAAAGGTACTACGACCAACTAATGCATGTATGATATGTTTAATTGAATTTAACATAACCACCATTTTCATGTTAGTTTTTTAAATTAAATATAAACATGTCATAACATCTTTTACTTATTGTATAATTGACACGGTGCCCCTAATGTATTATATAATTTCTTGCAAAACTGAAACAACTATTAAGGTGAAAATTATATTAGTATGCAAGTCCATTTTTACATTGGAATATATATATATATATATAGATCCCTCATTTTCATGTGAAATTAAAAGACGAAAAGAAAAGCTACGAAAATTAAAAGACAAATTATACTATACTGGCTATGTTGATTTATATAATTTGGTCCTTGTTTTATTAAAATGGCAGTAAAATTTATTCAATATAGAGAAAAAACTCTTATCATCCCTAAGGTTTAATGCAATAGTCTATTTTATCCATATTTTTCAAATAATAACCTAAAATATCCTTCTGTTAACTTACCGTTAGTGTAAAGCCGTTAACTAGTAATTCATTGAGGGCAAAATATGATTTTTTATCAAAGTGATACAAATTATATTAAAATATTTTTTACACGATTAAATAACACTACAATGTAAGCAAAATTCATTAACTTTTTCTGAAATGAAATTAACGATGATATAGTTTGATATACCCATTGAATAATTGTCATAAGGAACAAATTGTAATTAACACAATATCTTTATTCTTTAAATCATTGGAAGAAAAACTCAAAAATACTACTGATTTTTATGTGCTTGCATGTGCTGAATATCTTCTTTATTATCACCTCAATTCAAGTCATTTTACAATGCAATTAGAGAGTATACTTATATGAATAAAAAAAATGTAATATTTTTGGTACTTAGATCTAGGGTTTATAGGGCTTTCATGCCGCTAAAATAGAAAGAAATGAAAAAAGAATTGCTTAAATATAAGTTTTTCATCTTTTTCAGTATTTCCTATTTAGTGGGATTAGATAAAATCATTTTTAGTTACATGTCAACTTTTATTTATTTTTCTAATTTTTTCTTTGATGGAAAATCTATTTTTACCTTAATGAATTATTAACAAACGACATTCAACTAACGGTGAGTTAACGGAATGATATTTTAGGCTATTGTTTAAAAATTAAGGATGAAATGAGTTATTGCATGAAACCTTAGGGATAAGAAAAGATTTTTCCCTTCAATACACACAACCACTATTTTCTCTTGTCATAATTAATTTTATTATGTCAATAACATTTAGCTGGCGGTTTATTTATATAAATATATGATAATGTATTAGTTTCACGATTATTGGAAATTCCAGGAAACACAACCGAAATGGAGCTCAAGGAAGCAGAGGAAACGGAGCCTGTGAGCCCTAGTGGTCAGTACTTGAACAGTTCAGCACTTTCGCTTTCTGTTCTTGGCGTCCTGGAATCCGAAATTCCAGTTGACGATTCTCATTACTAAAAGATATTTTTCTCCTCATCAACCCACGATTCTCCTCTATCATGGTAATATTAAACTTTAATTTGATTTTAATTACTATTGTTGAATTATCACATATGAAACAGAAATTTTATTACAACAGGTTGTGGACGAAAATGGACAAAGAAAATGGAAGAGAGTTGAGGTGAAGCTCAGAAATCACGTGAAAGTTCCCATTTTCCCCTCAGGATTGTCACCGGAAGCGTATGATAAGTACTTCGATGACTATATTTCAGAAATTGGAATGGAACTGTTTCCGCAAAGCCAGCCTTTATGGGAAGTTCATTTAATCAAATACCCTACAAGCCATGCAGCTGGTTTCTTGATATTCAAGCTTCATCATTCCCTCGGTGATGGATTTTCTCTAATGGGAGCTCTTCTTTCATGTCTGCAAAGAGCTGATGATCCTTCTGTTCCACTGACGTTTCCATCAGTCAATCGTTTCCCCTCGAATAAGAAAGATGGGAATAAAAGCAACATTTTCAGTAATATGTATAAAATTCTCTGTGGTTTCTGAAACTGTATCAGATTTCTGTTGGAGCTTTGTGAAGAGTGCATGGCTTCAAGATGATTGAACCCCAATATATTCCGAGGATGATGGAATCGAGTTCCGGCCGGTCAGCATAGCAACAACTGCCTTTTCTCTTGATCAAATCAAACAAATTAAGACCAAAGTTGATGCGGTATAGTTAATTATTTACTTTGATCACTTCTAATCTTTACGGACTATATCTATTAATGGTACTTTTTTTATAGATAGAGGGACGGTACCTTCTAAAAATAAAGTTGTTTTAAAATTCTCAGAAACATCTTTTTACAGGCTATATAATGATAAATTATTACAATAATAATCTTAAAAATTGAATTTTATTTTTGTAGCCACATCTTTAATTTTTTTTAATTATAGAACTAAATCAATATTTCCTCTCACTTCATAATCATGTGGGGCTTGTTTATTAACGCATCTAGACTTATTTATGCGTCGCTAGTCAGCTGCTAGACAATATCTTCACAACAGCTAAGTGATTTTGATTTCCATCGTGTTCCCATTCTTGCCACGTTTTCTTGATAATTAATTGAGCTGTCACATAAAATTCTTGTCCATTATGAAAATATACCAAAGTTAACATCAAATCCTTAATTTAGATAACTCAAAAGACATAGTGGGTGGTCTATGACATAAGAGGGAATGCGTCTAAATCAATTAATTTTCATCCATTTAATTCATCTGAATCTGCTAAAAAATTTATAGGGTCGGCTGTCCTTTGAATTTATTACTCCATATGATATGAACACGCGTACTTTTGAATTTTACAAGTCAATTTATTTTCTAGCTATTTTATTATCATTAACGAGTTCAATTAATTTTTCTTGATTACAGACTATTAATGATGTAATTGCCGGAATAATCTTCTTGGGGACTCGGTTGTACATGCAAGAAATGGGGCAGGGCTCAGGCGAAGCAAATTCTACAACATTGGTGTTGCTCAACACAAGGGCTTTTCGAAGCTACGAATCAGTGAAGGATATGGTTAAACCTGATGCTAAATCACCATGGGGCAATTACTTTGCTTTCCTACATGTATCAATACCTAAGTTAGCTGATGAATGGTCTTCAAATCTACTCGATTTCGTCGTGAAAGCACGAGAAATCTTGAATGTCAAGAAAAACTCTTTAGGCACTTACCTAACTGGCAGACTTCTGGAGATTGTGAGAAAATTTAGAGGACCTGAAGTACGTAATATAAAAAAATATCAATTGTTGTAGCCTGTGGCCCGTGAGAGGCATATATTATTTAATGCCATAATAACAATAATATATCAATTAGAGGAATCCTTTGTAATTAATAATTTGCATTTCAGGCAGCAGCAAGATATATCCGTAGCACGCTGAAGAATTCGAGTATGGCGATTACAAACGTGATAGGGCCGGTCGAGAAAATGGCTTTGAATAATCATCCATGTAAAGGCTTATATTTCGTGGTGACCTGTGCACCTCATGTTAGGAAATTGGTGGGTGCAGTAGGACCGCAGCTAAAATGAAATTGGAAATAAAATAAAGAACAAGCACAATAGAGGACACCAGAAAATTACGTGGTTCAGCTTTTAACCTACATCCACGGGCGAAGACAGAAGAAAATATTTTATTAGTGAAAAAGGAGTTACAAGTATTGTAGTATTTTAACTCACTACCCAAAACCCCAATACACCCAAACTCTCAAAATCACTGTAATAAGAGCTTATACATTCAAGCTCTTAAACTCTCTCTCAACTCCCTTAATTGCTCTCTAAAATGGAATGCATAAACTCTTAATTTGCACTTCTATTTATAGCTAACTAGTGGCCAAGAAAATCAACGATTTTAGCCCACCAATTATGCCTTCAGTTTCGTCAATCCGTATGGCTTCCATTTGTCAATCTAGCTTTATGAATTTTGTGGGCTATGTATCCCACTTACTTTAATTCAATGGATGCAGGAACAACTGGATTCTTCTTTAAAATGGTGGGCACCACCTTCTAGAAAAAAGGTGATGCTATTTTCCACGTTCTCCCACTTGGAGATTAGATTGAAAATTAATCAATCTCCACACCATCCTTTCTGCTTCGCCATAATCATGTTGCCTACGTTTCTGCTAGGTCACAAGTGGATCTACTCCAGACAAATTTATCAGTATTTATCGGCTTGGTCAAAACATCTGCTAGGTTCTCCTTAGTATGGATTTTCTGTAAATCCACACTTCCATCTTCCACTACTTCACGAACGAAGTGATACTTGACTCCTATGTGCTTTGTCCTTGAATGAAAGGTTGGATTCCTTGCAATGTGCAAGGCACTCTGACTGTCACAAATTACAGAAATTTTCTCTTGACCGTGCCCGAGCTCCTCCAATAACCTTTGTATCCAAATGGCTTCCTTGCAAGCTTGTGTAGCTACCATGTACTCTGCTTCTGTTGTAGATAAAGCCACAACGGTCTGCAGTTTCGAAACCTAGCTTACAGCTGCTCCCGCAAGTGTAAACACATAACCAGTAGTGGATTTTCTTTTATCAAGGTCTCCTGCAAAATCTAAATCTACATAGCTTCTGACAGTAAACTCTGATCCTCCATAACATAATGCAGCATCTGAGGTTCCTCTGATGTATCTCAGAATCCTTTTCACAACTATCCAATGTTCTCCACCAGGATTCGTCATGTATCGACTGACTGCTCCCACTGCTTGTGCAATGTCCAGTCTTGTATATATCATAGCGAACATTAAACTTCCCACTGCTGATGCATACGGTACTCGAGACATCTCCTTCCTCTCTGCTTCATTGCTAGGACACATACTTGAGGATAATTTGAAATTAACAGGAAGTGGGGTAGAAATTGACTTACAATCTTGCATGTTGAAGCGTCGCAAGATTTTCTTCAAATAATTCTTCTGCGAAAGCCAAATCTTCCTGTTATTTCTGTCTTGGTGAATTTGCATCCCTAAAATCTTGTTTGCTGGTCCCAAATCCTTCATTTCAAACTCCCTAATTAACTGTGTCTTCAATTCTTGGATTCGATCTTTATTGGGACCTGCTATCAACATGTCATCCACATACAACAGCAAAATAATGAAATCATTATCTTCAAACCTCTTGTAATATGCACAATGGTCTGAACTGAGTCTGTTGTATCCAAGGCTCATGATGAAGGAATCAAATCTCTTATACCAACACCTCGGCGCCTGTTTAAAACCGTATAGAGATTTGTTTAACCTGCAAACCAAGTTCTCCTTTTCTATTTCTGCAAAACCTTCTGGTTGGAGCATATATATTTCTTCTTCAAGTTCTCCATTAAGAAATGCAGTTTTCACATCTAACTGCTCTAGATGTAGGTCAAATGTGGCACACATTGCCAAGACTATTCTGACTGTTGTGAGTCGAACCACCGGCGAAAATATCTCGTTGAAGTCAGTACCTTTTTTCTGAGCATATCCTTTCACCACCAATCTCACACGATACCGCTCCACTTGGTCATTGCCATCACGTTTGATCTTGTAGACCCATTTGTTTCCAATGGCTTTTCTTCCACGTGGTAGTGGTACAAGTTCCCATGTCTTATTCTTGTGTAGAGCTTCAATTTCTTCCTGCATTGCTGTCATCCACAAAGCAATATCTGAGCTTTCCAAAGTTTCATGGAAAGTTGAAAGCTCTCCATCCTCTGTTAGAAAACAGTATGCAACGTTGATCTCTGTGACATACTCCGAGTGCCACGTTGGCGGTCGTCTCTCACGAGTTGACCGACGAACTTCTGGAGCCTCGGACTCGACTGGTTCTTGTTCCTTGTGCTCTGGTGCTGCTTCAGAAAAATCTGAATTTTCTGGATTATTTTCGACATATACTGGCACAGTCTCTGACTTTTCTTTTACAGTGCCATCATCTCTATCTTTTCTTTACAGTTGATCTTCTACAAAGATAACATCTCTACTGATGACGATCTTGTGAGCAGTGGGGTCCCATAGACGATACCCCTTTACTCCATCAGCATACCCCAAGAAGATACATCTTCTAGATTTTGCATCCAGCTTTGTTCTTTCTTGGGCGTTGTACATCACGTACACAGGACATCCAAATGCATGTAGGTAGGAATAATCAGCTGGCTTTCCAGTCCACATCTCCATCACCGTTTTCAACCCAATAACTGTAGATGGCGACCGATTTACTATATAACAGGCAGTTTTGGCTGCTTCTGCCCAGAATGAATTGGGTAGACCAGCAGTCCTCAACATAGCTCTTATTCTTTCTATAAGAGTTCTGTTCATCCGCTCTGCCACTCCGTTTTGTTGAGGAGTGTATGCCACCGTGAACTGCCTCTGAATACCTTCTTGCTTACAGAAAGCAAGAAACTCGCCGTCTGTATACTCTCCACCATTATCCGTCCTCAAGCACTTAATCTTTTTACCAGATTCAAGTTCCACCCGCGCTTTGTATTCTTTAAACACAGGAAATACATCTGACTTTTTCTTAATTGGATACACCCAACATCTTCTGGAATAATCATCAATGAAAGTCACCATGTACTTTGCACCTCCTATGGATATATCCTGTGATTCCCAAACATCAGAATGAATCAAGTTTAGAATGCATTTACTTCTAGCAATAGATCTACTGAATTTTAATCTATGCTGCTTACTTATAACACAATGCTCGCAAAATGGTAAACTTACCGATTTGAGCCTTGGAAGTAATTTTTGCTCGGAGAGAATCTTCAAGCCTTGTTCTGACATGTGGCCAAGTTTGAGATGTCACATCATCGTTGATTTTTCTCCATTTGACGCGACACACGTATCAGCCTCCTGTAGTGTTTCTCTTTTAAGCATGAATAGATTAGCACCGATCTTTTCTGCCTTCATCAATACAAGCGCGCCTTTAACAATCTTCATAATTCCATTCTCCACATGAGTTTTGTACCCATGACTATCCATTTGTCCCAAAGACAATAGATTTTTCTTCAGTCCATTGACATGTCGTACCTCTCCAATTGTGCGAATTGTACCATCAAACATTTTTATTTTGATAGTACCAATACCAGCGATCTCCAAGGCATGATCATCTCCCATATATACAGATCCTCCTGAGATAGGTTCATATGTGTGGAACCGTTCTTTCCTAGAGGTCATGTGCCAGGTAGCTCCTGAGTCTATAAGCCAGACATCATAAAGTCGTTTTCTGCTTTCTGAAACAGTTGTTGCCTCACTGTAAAGAATTTCGCCATCATCCGAGGTACTTGCTACATAACCTTGAGCATTTGATGACTCAGTTTCTTTGCCTTCTTTTCTCTTCTGGTTACTCCAACATTCTTTCTTGACATGCCCTTTCTTGCCACATTTGTAGCATTTAATATTCTTCTTACTTCTGGATTTTGATCTACCCTGATTTTGACTCCCACTGGGGCCACGTTCCGTTGATCTCCCTCTCGTCACCGATAGCGCTTCTGCTTGTTGCGAACTTGCTTGTCTGTTTTCCTTATTGTTTCGCCTGCTCTCCTCATTTAATACGGAGGCTGCAACATCGTCGAAAACTAGACCCTCCACTGGATTGTTGTTCGTCAGGTTGATGATGATTTGATCATACGAATCTGGTAGACTTTGAAGTAGAAGCTCTGCACGTTCATTTTCCTCTATATTATGACCCAACGTTGTGAGTTGTGAGTTGTGAAAATAGAGTCTTCAATGTGTTGATGTGGTCGGTCACCATTGTAGATTCTGTCATTCGAAAAGTATAGAGTTTTCTCTTCAAGAAGATTTTATTTAGTGACTTGGCTTCATACAATTTTGTGAGAGTATCCCATATTTCCTTCGTAGTATTTTTCTCTGCCACACTGGATAATACTCCATCCGCAAGTGCCAAGTGTAGATCAGAAATGGCGTTGCCGTCTACCTCGTTCCACTTGTCATCTGTTATCTCCATGGGCCTTTCTCCAATTGCTGCCAAACAATTATTTTTCCTCAATACAGCTTTCATCTTCATTTTCCACAACGAAAAATTATTTCCGTTAAACTTCTCAATTTCATACTTTGCCGCCATTTTGTTGATAATACTGCACACAAGCTAGTGTACCACCTTGAATAGTTGTGAGTATGTGTGAGAATGCACACCAGGAAAGTTCCCAGGAAAGCCTGTAGGGGTCACAATGGTCCCACTTAAAACTCAGACTCCTTAGGCTCTTATCGCCTTTGTGACAAAACTTTCCTAGACATGTACAAAACCACATAGTTGATTTACTCACACCACTATTTCCTGCTTTGCACCGCAAAATTCTTGAATTACTTCCACCGTTTCACGTGAATAGTGCCGTATACGTGAATAGTATCGTATACGTAGACAAAATCGTATGCGTGAATAGTGCCCTTTCGTGAACAGTTCCTGACTCCAAAAATACAATCAATAGCTCTGATACCACTGTTAGGAATTTGGTGGGTGCAGTAGGACCGCAACTAAAATGAAATTGGAAATAAAATAAAGAACACGCACAATAGAGAACACTAGAAAATTACGTGGTTCGGCTTTTAGCCTACATCCACGGGCGAAGACAGAAAAAAATATTTTACTAGTGAAAAATGAATTACAAGTATTGTAGTATTTTAACTCACTACCCAAAACCCCAATACACCCAAACTCTCAAAATCACTGTAGTAAGAGCTTATACATTCAAGCTCTTAACTCTCTCTCAACTCCCTTAATTGTTCTCTAAAATGGAATGCATAAACTCTTCATCTGCACTTCTATTTATAGCTAACTAGTGGCCAAGAAAATCAACGATTTTAGCCCACCAATTATGCCTTCAGTTTCGTCAATCCGTATGGCTTCCATTTGTCAATCTAGCTTTATGAATTTTGTGGGCTATGTCTCCCACTTACTTTGATTCAATGGATGCAGCAATAACTGGATTCTTCTTCAAAATGGTGGGCACCACCTTCTAGAAAAAAGGTGATGCTATTTTCCACACCTCAAGTATGCATAAAGATAAAATTTGTTAATTTCTCTGCAAAACGTAGTTCAAATGTGAGAACTTATGCTTAATTTTGATCATTTTACAGAGTCTTTCAGTGACCATTGTGAGCTACATGGGAAAGCTAAGGATTGCCGTTGTAGGAGAAGATGGCTTCATAGATTCCCACAAGCTGAAGTCAAGCATTGAAAATGCCTTTGAGATGATGCTCAATGCTACATCATGAACAAATTTTCTGAATGGTCACGCACCATTTGCCTCATAATTAATCAAGTTTACATTTGCCAAAAATTCTATAATTTTGTATTTAATAGAAAGGGAGAATTATATCGGGTCAAAGATAGGCACATATTGTTTTGACTCGAACTAGATACACATCTAAAAAATTAAGAATAGTAAATGCAAAATAACCGCTTTAAATTTCTTTCTCTAGCTGTTGCCTTTATTTTCTTTAGTTTCGCACGTTAGGCTAAGGGGTTACAATTTTTCTTTTTTTCTTTCTTTAGTGTGATAAATCAAGAGATAATGTTGGTAAAGTCAACCATCTGATTATCATCCTTTAGCGTGAAAGTAAAATTTCTCTTTACTTAGAAGTAAACCTCTTTATCTTAAGAGCATACATTTGAATTAGGCTTTAATTATTATTTTGTTCTATATATATGTAGTTATAAATGATATTATATTCTTATCTGAAAACAATTAATGAACACATTACATTTAATTGTGAATAGACAACTCATATGAAGAGAGAATTTGATACCTATATTAAGCTAGCAACGACAAAATATGCACCCATCACTATTCATTTACAATTGCATGTTGAAATTAAATAGTATACGAGCTAACTGCATATCCCTTTATTGTGATTTTCCCTTTCCCTAAATGTCCATACGATTGAGACATTGAACTTGAGCCGGCATATATCATTGTTATTCACCATTAACGTACACAAATGTTTCTCTCTCCTCAATTTAGAAATTAATGATACATCAATTTCCAACAAACTCCAACTTTTTTAATTTACTTTTCTTCGGACTCGTCTCGAAAACTCTTCTCCCTATCAGACAGCAGCTACTGCAACTTCAATCCTACTTCACCCTTCAAGTTCTAGGTTTTAGATTTTTTTTCTCCACTCAAATCTAAATAAAAAGTATCATAAAAAAAATCTAAATAAAGAGGCGGTGGGTTATGATATTTTTGTTGCTTTTGTTTTTATTTTTATTTTTCGTGATAATATCGATATTAGTCCTAGATCTGTAGTCTCTATGCTTCAGATCGATAGAGAAACTATGTATCGGCAGCATATCAAGCCGCTGCGAAAAATCTATTACTCTATTAGTTAATTGGTAGTGAAAGTTGATATGAGTGAGTTGAGAAATATCCTTAGTAAATTCAAGTTCAAACTATATTACGTGCACAAAGGGTGAGTTTTCAACCGATACTAAAACTTTAGCACTTCACTGTGAAAATAATAATAAGATACCGGTGAGAGTGTTGTGGTATTCCTTCCCCCCCCCCCCCCCCCCCCCCCCACGTGTTTAATTATACCCCAAACATTTAGTAAATGAACGTTATTTATCATCAAATTAATCATTAGTGTAACTTATCTTTATAATCTCTTTACCATGTTTATGAATCCAATTTTAAGGCAAATATTGATAATTTGAGGCTGTTTTGGTTTCCATGATTTGAACTATTTCTTAATTTATTTATCTTTAAAAATTTATTAAATGTAACTTTTTCATTGGTAAAATAGTAATTAAAATAAATTGAGATTGTCATATCGATCCGAAATGGACGGTTACTTCATTTTCTGTGTGAATTTAATTTGCTTTAGAAGGGAATTCGAGCACGAGGGCTTATGGTCAAACCACTAAAACAATTAGCAAAGACCTAAGTAAATATAGAAAATTATATAATGTATTGTACAATTGGGCTTACACTTGGGCCTTATACTCGGGCTTCCTCTCTCTTTCTTGTGGGACAAGCTGCCTTGACTAATGCAACTCGAATTAAATTCGACCATGCCATCGTCGTCGAGGTGAGCCAACATGATGGCAATGTCTTCCTAATTGCCAACTCTTAAAATAATAATTTCTCCTAATTGATGGAGCGCAGATGACAATGAAAAATGAGAATGATCTGTTTATTTGCATATTATTATGACTTATTTTCTTCGGTGTGTGAATACAAGTAAAGTTGCTTTTATATAGTTATTGTTTTTCGTAGAAGTATTGATAGAAAGACTACTTTATCTTACCTCAACTTTACGTAAGAGTTACTAAAATTTAAAACAATAATAAATTTTCTCCAAAAATTTGTTTTGGTGGAGTTGAAGCGGAGTTCAATGGTGGCTAAATATACTTATTTTTTTTAAGGATATTATCATTTATCCACCTAAATTTTTTTGACATATTAAATCAATACCAAAATTTGGTATAAACACTAAATGTTTATGTTGTTATCATTTTACCACTATATTTAACGAAATATGAGATAAAAGTCAATTTTACCCCTAGAGCATAAAAGAAGATGTTTTTCTTTAAAAAAGAAAGAAATTACTAGAGATAAATTTATAATTTGTCTACCAGATTTTTTTTTTAACATATCAATTAAGTACCAAGATTTTCTAAAAACTATATTTTACCACTAAAAATAACTAAGAATTTAACCTAAAGTGTAATAGACACTTTTGCCATTTGAAAAGAAAGAAATTATAAAAAAGAAATTACCCTAGAAAAGTTGATGTTATATTTAAAAAAATGATTATATTTTTTTATTAGATAAATATGTTGTTGTGCATTCAAATATTAAATTTCGAGTAATACAAATCAAACACTTCAGTTTTGATAATATCATTCAACACCAGCAGTCCCAAGCCATTTTAAACACTACAATAACAAGCCAAATACTCCAAATTTAACATTTCGTCATTCAATAATTATGTTAATATTTTGGCTTCAATGTGAAATTCCTTAAATGCCCTTATGGCATGAACAAATTTTTAACAGTGTTAATGTTTTGGTGGTAAAATAATAACAACCGAAATGTTAGGCGATAAAATGTAGGTTTAAGGAAATCTTAGTATTGCATTGAAATATCATAAAACTTCTTGTGGACATATGATAATATGTCTTACACAATTGAATGGTACGTTTTGACTTTAACATGAAACTCCTTAAATGCCCTTATGACATTAGCAAATTTTCAACTGTATTAATGTTTTGGTGGTAAAGTGATAACAACTTAAATATTTAGGTGATAAAATGTAGGTTTCAAGAAATTTTAGTATGCATTGATATGTCATAAAACTTTTTGTGGACATATGATAATATGTTTTTCACAATTGAATGGTAAGTTTTGACTTTAATGTGAAATTCCTTAAACGCCCGTATAGCATTAGCAAATTTTTAACTATGTTAAAGTTTTGGTGGTGAAATTATAACAGTGTAAAATTTGGTGATAAGATACAATTTTCACCAAATTTTGATACTGACTTGATATGTTAAAAAAACTTCGGTGGACAAATGATAATATCTCTTTTTTTTAAGTGGTACCACAATCTCTATATCCTTTTTTGTCCTTTTGTTTTTTAAAGCAATTCTAATTGTAAGTGAAATACTAACTAGCCAACCCAAGAGAGAGGGTGAATTGAGTTTTTACAACTTAAGTTAAACAAAACACACAACAATTCAATCTATTCTCTTAATGAAATTAAAAATAATAAATTTAATAAATCACAATAATAAAAGAGTAAGGGAAGAGAGAGCAAATACAATAATTTTTACGTGGTTCAGCAATCCCTGCCTACGTCCACACCTTCAAGCTCACTCGACTTGAGAATTTCACTATTCAAACCTCTCAAGACTTCTAGTTCTTTACAATTGACTTGTAAGGTGTCAATAGATCTTCACAACAAGAGATTATCCTCAATCTCTTAACCCAAGTGCATCCCAACACTTAACCTCTCAACTTGATTTTACAAAAATAGTTACAAATAAATTTCTCTCACACAATGTGTTTAATTACAAATGAAAGCCCAATCTGTGTGAATGAATGAATACACAACGTTTATGCTCATATTGCAGAGGAATGCTCAACGATAACAATGGTTGTATTTGTCAAAATGAATTTGATTTGAGTCATTTTATAGTTAAAGAAGAAAACTAGCCGTTATTGACTTTCTGATGATAATCGGCTTGCCGCTTTGTGAATCCGACATGCCACTTTATGTTCTCATTACATTCAAAGATTTGAATTTTTATACATCTGGTTTGCCACTTTCTGAATCCGGTTATCCGCTTTTAAGACTAGGCTAACTCAAGTTACAGCCAAGGTAAGTTTTTCAGAAAAAAATTAGTTAATTATAGATTTGCCTTTATTAAAACTTATAGAAAAAAAATAAACCTTATAATTACAATCAATTTCTATTTCCCTAAATCACAAAACTCACCCATGTACCCAACTAGATTTAAAATCAAAGTTCCCCAAAACTCCACTATTCGAGTCATCAAGCACCTGCCTCATGAGTGATGTGCAATTGCAATTGCACGACTCGCATTCGCATGCACAATTTGTCATTGCACTTGAAATCTTGAATGCCCATTCTTTGTCTCTTGATGCACCACTTGGTATGAGTCATTTTGTACTTTAAATTTTATTGTATGGAATAGAATATGATAAATGATAATGATGGCATACAAAGTGGAAGGCCAGAAGCTGCTGATCCATATTTTTGAAGTTATAAAATAATAGATTAGCAAATTAATAGACTATTGACACGACTCAAAAGTGTTATTACTCCCAAATAGAAGAGTGTCTAGTTATAATATAACCCAGTAAGATAGGGGTCGAACCACAAGAAATTTAAAATCTAGTAGTCAATTTATTAAACTAAGAAAATTTAATGCGGAAAAAGAAATTAATCTGAATCAATCTAAAAATATGCTAAGGTTACGGATCTACTCTCAAATTTCAAATTATGGTTATGACACTCTCTCAAATTTTATATTTTGCATTTCTTTTACCAGTTAATTATTATGTCATTTAACTTTTAACTAACCATTAGTATGATAAATATGAGACTAAGTACCTAATGTGTCACAACTATATTGAAGTGTCGATATTATGTCAAAATACCATATAAATCTGTAGAAATTTATATTTATAAAGTAAAATGACATAAAAGAAACCGGTAAGGAAGAAAAATATAAATAAGTAAAATAAACTTTAAGACTCACTTGAGAGAGTAATTAACTCAATAGTTTGAATTTTTAAACTTCATCTTTCACCTCAACTTAGAAAATTTAGCTACTCATATTAGAAAAAAAATCATTCATTTTATTTAACAAATTTTTGAAACCCATTACATGAAGATTGATTACATAAGAAAACAAGAAAATAAGAAAAAAGAAAGAAGGAATTCTTCAGCTTTCTCCCTCGTCTCTCCAATTCAGCTTGCCTGCTCCACTCCCTTTCTTCGGCTTTTATAAGCAATAAATGTCTCCACCTTCGTTCCTTTTATTCTTATTTAATTTAATATTCTATTATTATTTTTATAATTATAGGGATGAGCAAGTGGATGGCGGTAGCCCCTTGCTCATCTTGATAAGTGGGTCAGACACACTTTTCAATTATTTATTTATTTATTTTTACGTTTTAAATATTTATTAATTACATCATCCTCAATGATGCATTTCAAATTACTCTAGCTTTTTGTTCCAGCTTTCAATTCCAGTTTCATCTTTGTTCCTGAAAAATATTTATAAGATAAAAATTAACATATTGTGAATTAATTTAACATAAAAATTTATTTGGGGAGCATTCTTATTATTTTTTAGCATATTAATCAACACTTTAAGTGAAAAACTAATAATTTTATTCTTATTACATGTACATTTTTAAGTGTTAATCACACCCTCAACCAGCTTATTACTAGACACTAGTAATTTAAGTGATAAAAATTTACCGAAATTTAAAAACCAAATTGAAATCTTTTTTTAAAAAACTGTGTTTACTTCTTTCATCGGATCAATGACAACAATCGAATAAAAGTATAAGCATTATCTTCAGCGTAAAGAAAATCACACTCACACAAATCATGCAAGTAAAATCATGTAAAATGATCAATTATTAAAGCTATATTAATCAAGTCACTTTTAAGAACGATACATCAAACCCCAAAACCCTCACAGTTAAAAGTGACTTTCTTAATAGAAAATAAACCCCAGAAAAACTATCACTTTAAGAAGTGATAGATTGTTAGAATAGTAAAATAATATTACACGTTCTCATCAAGATGAAAGAATAATACCCACAACTTAGAAATAAAATGATCTCAACTCAAGGGAATTATTAGCCAAACTAATTTATTTATATTTTTATGCATCACCACATCTTTTAGTCCATATTACTAGCTTTTACTTCAGACTAAAATTTCCTAAAATCGAGAAGGATTTTCATTAGGACGTAATATAGGCTAGGTTCATAGCTAACAAGAAAAGGGTAATAGAAAAAAATAAAAAATATATATTTGAAAAAAATGGGAGTTTTTGGAAATTACAAGGTGCTTTTTGCTTGGAAATGTTTTTTTTTGTGTTTTTTCTTTTATTTATTTATTTATCTTTTTTTTCATAGCACCATTATCAGTAATATATAACCGTCCCTATTTTCAAACATAATTGGATGGTGAAAAACATAAAACATAAGGTGGTACTCCATATTGGAGTGGGATAAGATGATAGGTTACCAAAGAAAAAATTATATATATATGGGTTAACTATGGATGCTTTATAATATGGTTGTCTAGAAAGGTTTAAACGGATCAAAGATGACTTTATGTCATTCTTTTAGGGATCTAAATAATCTTTCATATCCACTGGTTCAATGGACTTTCAGATGTGGCTGCAATTTTTTTTTTTACTTTGAAGAAAATATATAGATCTTGTATAATAAATTGTGAAGTTGTATAAGTACACAAGGTTACTCTTCAAGGATAATAAGCTCAAAAACTCACTTAGACTTATTATGAAATGTATATAACTCCAAATGGCTTAATCAGTTTCACTCATCAAATTTCTCGATTTACATTTCAACATAAAAAGGGAAAAACATTGTGTAACATAACTTAATGCCAAAGATAGTACAAATACCAAAATTTTCAAATCATCATGTTATCCAATGTTAAAAGATCACACACAAAAGAGAAAAACTTTTTTTTGTAGTTTTGTAATTTTTTTAAGTTAAAGAAAACACAAAAAAATTGGGATTGATTGTAGAAACTTAAAAGAGATGATTAAGAGAAAAGGAGAAAAAGAAAAAGAAAGTTAGAAAACAATTTTTTTTAGAAACAAAACTCTAAAATTAAGGAGATGCGTTTCTAAAGACACTACATCTATATTCTATCATCTTCAACTCAAATTTTTTTTATCAAAAGTTAGTCTTTACAATAAAAATTAGTAAAATCATCACTATGACTCAGACATTCCATAGTTATCAATTATTCCCTCCTCCTAACCTGAAGTAGACATTGTCTTCAATGTTGAAGAAGAAAGTAGCAGCGTTTAGAAAATATCACCTGGCCACTGCTATAAAATATTTACAAACGGATAAATAAATCTAATTTACACTTTTTTCAAGGGTTACTGCCATCATCATCAGTTGCCCAATCCAACCCCAAAGTCATGGGATCTGGCTCTGGTTTGTAAGCTTGCAAAAAATCATTTAACTCATTAACAATATGAGCACAAATAAAGAGTTTTTTCGCTGAGAGTGGAATGAAATAATTTTTAATTGCATGATTAAGAAATGTTATTAAGTCACCATAAAAATTATTAACATTTAATAAACCAATGGGTTTTTAATGGATATTCAGATGGGCTCAAAAAGCAAATGTGATTAATGCCTTTAAAGTTATAAGATCTCTTGGTAAGAAAATGAAAGCATCAACATGATTTAACATTTTCAATTTTCTTTTTTGCATACTTAAGACAACTAACTCTTCTCCAGTTGGTGGGTTGGGAAGAAATCCTAAAAGTTTTAAGGCTTTTGGAATAATGCATAGCACTTGGTTTGTTGAGGTACTCATGACATTTATTAAGGCTTTTGGAAGAAATCCTAAGTGTCTCAAAATATCATAAGATATCATAAAATGATTCTTTACTCATGTCATTCTTAACGAATTTGACAACATGGTTTGTTGCAAATAAGTCTTACACAATGAAGACATTTAGAGCCAAGCCGCTTAGCTCTTTTTTTTATAGCAAATGTACTTTTATCAAAACAAGGCATGTAGAAATAAAATGGATCAGAAAACTCACTTGTCAGTCGGACCTTTGCTTTCAATTAACCAAAAATGTCAGCAAGAATCCCATTGATTATTAACAAATGCAATCGTTTACAATGTTCTTTGTAAATCTTCTTAAGAGCATTTTGAGGGAGAAAAGGAAAACGTTTATGCAATTTTGAGGTTTCAGTTATTATGGGAAATTGAAAATACCGACTTAAAAAATCATGGAATACCATTAGCCACCATTTTTACGGGAGAGTGAATCAAAACATATCAAAGAAACAAATCAAATCTACAAAATCAAATTAAAAGTGAAGAACAACAACAAAATAAAAACACACAATGAATATAATATGTAACTTACCTTCTTCTTTTTATTGAATTTACCTCTAGTTCTAATTGCAATTCATAAATATCATCCTCTATTTCTTTGAGTTGTCTTTCTAGGCTTCAAAGTGGGATACTAACATTGGTGGTTGTAGATCCCAAATAGGATGTGATTTAGAATCTCAGAGCAAGTTCCTCAGGTGAAATTTTACATGTAAAAGTTCTTTAAGATATTTGAAAATAATCCTTCTCGTGGAGGTACTCATGACATGTATAAAAAATGGTGAGCTAAAACACAATTGTCAAACAACACACTTAAACAAGAAATAATGTAATGCACTTCATTCGAGACATAGCAAAGAAAAAAAATCAAACAATTCAAACGATGAAGTAATAGTAAAACAAATTCACAAAAAGTAAATTAAAAAAAAGTTAAAACAAAAGGCTCAATCCAGATTTAGTGGGTCACTCAAATTGATTTCGGTATATACTTCACATGGTTGGTGTTCTAGATATAGTTTTAATTTTTGATCATTAACTTTAAATGTACATTATCCTTTATATTCTCAATTTCTACGACCCCATATGGATATACATTTTTTAGAACAAATGATCCACTCCATTTTGACTTTAACTTCCCTGGAAACAAATGAAGACGAGAATTATAAAGAAAAACTTTTTTATCAATTTCAAATGCTTTCTGAAAAATTTTTTTATCATGAAAAACTTTGGTTTTTACCTTAATAATTCTAAAATTCTCATATGCATAATTTCTTAATTCCTCAAGTTCATTCAATTGCAATTTACACACATTACCAGTGCCATCAAGATTTGAATTAAAAGCTTTAATAGTCCAAAATAATTTATGTTCAAGTTCAGCTAGTAAGTGACAAGGTTTACCATAAACAAACCGATAGGGTGACATTCCTAAAGATGTTTTAAAAGCAGTACGATATGCCTAAAGTGTAGCAATTAGTTGAAGAGACCAATTTTTATGGTTTGGGTTAATCATCTTTTCTAAAATTTGTTTTATTTCCCTATTTGCTAATTCAACATGACCACGTATTTGAGGGTGATAAGGGGTAGCAACTTTATGTATAATTTCATATTTCTTCATTAAGGACGCTAATGACTTATTACAATAATACTTACTTTCATCACCAATAATGGCTCGAGATACTCTAAATCTCCTCAAAAGATTTTCTTTAAAAAAGTGGATCATAATCTTGTGATCATTGTGCCGACAAGGAATTACCTCAATTCATTTTGAAACATAATCAATAGCAACCAAAATATATACAAATCCAAATTATGATAGAAAAGAGACCATAAAATCAATTCCACAACAATCAAATATTCCAATCACAAAGATAGGGTTTAAAGGCATCATGTTTCGCTTTGAAATAGACCCTATCATTTGACAATTTTTATACACTTTTCAGAATGTATGTGAATCTTTAGATAATGTAGGTCAATAAAATCCACACTGTAATATTTTTGCAACTATTGTTTTTAACAAAAATGGCCACTGCATGCTTCAAAATGACATAATTGAATGACCCTATTTACCTCGTTATCCAGTATGAATCTTCGAAAATTTTGATCAGAACAATACTTGAATAGGTACGGGTCAGCCCAGTAAAGGTTTTTCACTTCTGTTAAGAAATTTTTCTTGTCTTGGGAACTCCAGTCACATAGCATTTCACCTATTACAAGATAATTAACAATATTAGCAAGCTAAGGCATTTTGTTTATAGAAAACAAAAATTTATCGGGGAAAAAATCATTAATGGGTGTTGTTTCAATTGAAAACTCATTTATAAGTCTTGAAAGATGATCTGCAACAATATTTTTGGTGCCCGTTTTGTCCTTGATTGTTAAATTAAATTCTTGAAAGAGGAAAATTTATTGTATCAACCTTGGCTTAGCATCCTGTTTAGACATTAACTATCTAATAACAACATGATTAGAATAAACAATGGTAGATGAACCAATTAAATATGAACGAAATTTATCCACGGCAAATATTACAGCAAGTAATTCTTTTTCAGTTATGGTGTAATTCATTTGCACACTATTTAAAGTTCTACTTGTGTAATAGGTAACAAAAGACTTACCTTCCTTTCTTTGTCCCATAACAACACTAACGACATAATCACTATCATCACACATTAGCTCAAAAGATAAAGACTAGCCAGGGGGTTGTATTATTAGAGCTGATGTCAAAAGACTAATTATCTTTTCAAAAGCTTGTGGACAATCTTTAGTACATTCAAATGATGTGTCTTTTATTAGGAGGTTACAAAGTGGTTTAGATATGACACTAAAGTTTTTTGTAAACCTCCTATAAAATTCTGCATGTCCTAAGAAGTAACAACTTTCTCTTATTGTTTTTTGTGAGGGTAATTTTAAAATGACTTCAAATTTGGCTTTGTCAACTTTAATTCCTTTTAAAGACATGACATGGCTCAAGACAATTCTTGAGGCAGTCATGAAATGACATTTTTCCCAATTTAAAACTAGTCCTTTTTCTTTGCACTTTTTTAAAACTTATTCTAAATTATCAAGATATGTATCAAAAGAATTACCAATTACAGTTAAATCATTTAAAAAAACCTCTAGAAAATTTTCAACTATGTCACTAAAAATGCTTAGCATACATCTTTGAAATAGTACATGAGCATTACAAAGTCCAAGCATTGTCTTAAATGCAAATGTTCTAAATGGGCATGTAAATGTGGTCTTTTCTTAATCTTTTAAGGCTATAGGAATTTAATAATAGCCAGAGTAACCACCAAGAAAGCAGAATTAGGGGTGTCCAGCTACTCTTTCAAGAATTTGGTCTAGAAATATAAGGAAAAAATGATCTTTTCTAGTGGCATCTGTCCTCAAGTAATGACAACAACTCAATTACACAATCACTCAATCATAACATAGCTCTGCCACTAAGTTTGCATGAATTCTTCAATCTTCAGATCACACTCTTAATCACACAAAATTGCCATAGCAGTTCATTTATAGACTTAAACATCATTTTATCCCAAGTGTGTGTGTGTACTTTGATCAAGTCTCAGAGTTGCTGCAGCATTACTTAGGCATCAAGTGCATTTCATAGATATAAAACAATATAACCAAATCCATCTTATGGGGGAGATAAAGATCTTAACATAGATTCAAACTGTGCCACCACAATTATCCTCAGTTTTTTTTTTTTTTCAATGCAACATTGAGCTTTCATGTGAATTCCTATCACTTGTCATTATGACACCCAATTACTCACTCAAAGTACATGCTACAGTCGCTATAGTACACACATCCATGATGCTATATCCAGGTCTTACCTTTGGATGCCTTTGACTTAAGGCTGAACATGGGGTTTATGAACATACCTGGTTACTCAGTATCCTAGGCAGCAGACTCAGTTTCTCTTTTCGTTTTCTTTTTTTAATTTACTGCAGCACTGCTAATAAATTTTATTGCTTTTTGATTCAAGTCTGCATATGGAGTGCATACTCAGTAACTTAAACCATTGGAGTAGAATTTGTTTCATAAAAAGCACAGTTCAACAAAATTTTTCCCCAAACTTGAGATATTTTCTGGCCTTTTTGGTTTTCCTGACTTTGCTACAGCATGCTTATAAAACCCAATCAAAGTCTAAGTGTCTGGAGAAAATTTCAACATCCATCTATAACTACCCCTACTTTGGCATTCTCATAAATTATGACTGACATTCACTTTAGCTTCATTGGGTTCTTATCAATCTCAAACACAACTAGATAACAGAGTTGCACATCGCACAAAACACACAATGCACAACACAAACACATGCACTAATATTAACATGACCCCCCCAAAAACGTGAGAGATATTGTGTTCTCACAAGCACATATAAAACAAAACACGCAAATCTAAATAAATTAACATGAAAGAGATGCAATGTAAATAAAGAAAATTGAAAAAATGTTGCAGAATTTGAAAAAAAAAGGAAAATGAGCTGGTAGGGGATACTCCCTTGTTTTTGAATGAGTTGCTGTAGCAACAGTTGAAAGATTCATTGTTTTTTGGAGGAACTTCGTAGGCGGTAATTGGGTGAATCCTGTGGTAGGACAACTGGTCGCTTTTTCCTTTTTGCTTGGAATTGGGCTAGTTAGTGGTGTTCCAGTAGGTACAATATCTTTGAGTTGAACAGGTCTGGTTCGTTTTTGCTCTGGTTCTTTTAGTGTTGTAGCGCCTCTAGAGATGGCTCCTTTTCGCTTGCTGGATCCCTTGGGAGTTGTGGGAGTAGCTCTGCTGAGAGTTCGTTGCGAGGCAGCTAGAGCAGATTTTGCTGCAGTAGAGCCCTCACTAGTGATTTCGGCAATAATGTCTAGCAGGCTCTTCTTCTCTATAGTTGTATGAGTAACTCTTGTAGCTGCAGCTTCTAGTTCGACATTAATGTCTTCTATATTTTCCTCAGATTCGTCTGAATTGATCACTTTTTCCTTGCCATTTCTGGAGAGGATTGGGACTGGAGGCCTTTCCTCTAATTCCTCTTCATTATCTCCAATGATGTGCCTTCTTCGTTGTTTGGGAGGTATCATTTGGGGTGGTTCCTTTTGTCCTTCCTCTAGTTCTCCTTCCTCTTTTGCTGGTTGACACGACTTAAAAGTGTTTGATTTACTCTCAAGTATAAGAGTACTTAGTTATAATATATCTCAGTGAGTCCGAGGTCGATCTACAGAGAAAATATTTATTTTATTTTATCTAAAAATTGAAAATAAAACTTAAATATAAACAACTTAATTTAAATAAAATGATGAAATTGAATTAGTTAGGGTTTTGGATTCACTCTTAGTTGTAAATAAAATTTAATAAATTCTTTTTGCCATTGATTTTAGATTTATTGCCCAAAAGATTAATTATGTAAATTATTATTATTTTTCCTTTAATTTTATGATGGATTAAGTATTCATTGTGCCAAAATTTAATTTATCTACAAAAGTCAAAATACCATTTTACCATACCTTATATTTACATAAAAAGAATTTATTGTGCCAAACTCCCTTATTTGTCTACAATAAATCAAAATCACATAATATAAAATATGTATAAAATTAAATAGAAAATAATTTAATTTATAAAATTAAAAATAGAATTTCATTAAATCATATTATTTCCTACGAGTTTCACCTTTCCCTAACTATTAATATTTAGCAAAACATTTTTTTATAAAGGAAATTACTAAAATTGAAAAACACATAATTATAAATGGAATTTGAAATTGAAATAAAACTAATTTTATTGATTGAAAATAAATTACAAAGAGAGATGAGAAGATTGAGGGAAAAGAAGAGAAGAGAAGGTGTGGAGAGGTGTGTTCATCCCCCTCTATTTATACTAATACATGGTAAATTCACACTACACAAATAAAAAAATCTAATTATATCTTAACCTTACATTTATCCCACTAATAATCCCACTAATAAAACATAAATCTAACTTATCCACTCAAGCATATCCAACACATTCCACTAACAATTACCATACTTAATATGATAAAAACTTATAATTTTACAATTACCACATTTGCCGTGGTAAAAACGTAAAAAAATACAACAAAAGTCTTGGATCCTCCCGACAATGACATAATTTTTCAGACTTTTGGAATCTAAATTTGACATCCATGCATTTGAGGCTCTGAACAAATATGACATCCATGCAAATATGAAATAATTAAAAATTAAACAAATATGAAAAAATCAAATATTTAGAAAAATAATTAAAAATTCACAATATGTTACACAATTACAAATATAAATTACATTAATAAAAAAAATAACATTTTTATCTCTTAATAAACATACAATTTTTAAAACTAATCACACCTCCCAACTAGCTTATTGCTAGCCCTTAGCAATTAAAACGTTATATTAACTTAAGATTTATAAAATTCACATGCAAGTTAATAGTTGTTCATCTATCCTCTAAACTACCAAATAAATAAATTCTCCAAAAAAATTTTTTTTAACTCTTGGTCATCCACTCATTATCCAAAATATCATAAACCTTCTTTTGTGCTCAACTAATTAATACAATACTTATGGGGTTTTATTAAAGGAAAATAACATTTTCATTCTAAAACTCGTTAGAAATTCTATCTTCAGGCAGTAGATTATTCAAGCTTTTTTTTTCTTCTTTTTTTTTTTACATTTTTAACCCATGTAGCGAGCTTTAGGTCAGCGACTCCCAGACCAGTTGACCTTAGGGCACTAGGTGTTGAAACATCTATACGGACTTAATTACTTGGGTTTTTAATAAATAAGCAAACAATATATCTATAACCCATGTAGCGAGTTTTAAGCCAGTGACTCCCAGACCAGTTGACCTTAGAGTATTAGGTATTGAAACACCCCTACGGACTTAATTACTCGGGTTCTAGATATAACAAAATTAAATTCATTCAATTTTTTTCTTTTTTCTTTTTTTTTGGTTTTTGTTTTTTGTTTTTTTTGGCAATATACACTTTCTACCACCTTAGATATTATTCCAAATAAATCAAAAGAACTAAATGCTGTAAAAACTTTAACTTACAACCCACTAGTATGTGTTAGTGTGTGTGTGAAGAATGATTTAATAATATTTGTTAAATGAGTAAACAACTAAATAACTTTATAACCAAATGGAGGAGAGTTCACAAATTTGAGTAATTAAAGAAAAGGGAACAAAAACAACTTATTATGAATTTTAAAATCAAAATATAATACAACAAAACTATTAGGATGTTGTTTTACACAACCATCCTAGACACACAAAACAAATTGTTGTTTTTGGTTTTTTTGGGGTTTTTTTAAAAACAATTAAACACACATATTTACAATTACGTCAATTATCCCTTCCCCCCAACCTAATTTAAACATTATATACATGTAGAAAGATGAAAAAGATAAAGAAAATATTGTGTAAATTTTATTGAACTCGCAAGTGCACGAATTTATTGTAGTATAGACTAATGGTGATGAGTGTCGATCCCACGAGGAGGTGGATTTTAATTATAAGTAGAATTAATTTTGTATGAGGTGGTTGGATTTTGTGGTGAAAGTGACTGAGATTATCCTAAAATTGGAATTGAAATGACAAGAATAAATTGAAGAGAAATCTATTGAAATGTCGTACTTGGGTATCTGGATCCGTATCAACATGCATCATGGGCTAAATAATCCTTATTAATGCCAATTAAATCATGAGAGGGGAATCCACACCTCATGAACCACATTCTAATCAATATAGTGCTAAGGGATTATCGTGCCAAATAATAATAACCTTGTACTAGGGAGCCGATGAAACCAGGGCGGTACTAGACAAAATTATTATTATTTGTCAACGAAAAGTCAAAACATCCACAAAAACTAGAGGGGAAGAGAAAATAAATTTACCAAATAAAGCCCATGACACATGTTGAGACTTCACCTTCAACCCAAACTTGAAAGAAAATTAGCCACTCATAATTGAAATAGGAGCAAAATGTGAATTTATTAAAATACGTAGAAAATACAAGATGGAGAAGGAATTACAGAAAATAGAGCCCAAAAATGGATTCAGAGATACTAAATTAGAGGGGAGAGGTCCCCTTTTTATAGATACATTAAGTAAATTATGGTCATCGGATTAAAAACAGTTTGGACGCTCAGGATTGTGCAACGTCATCAATCAACAGTACCGGTCAACAGTGCACCTGAACAGTATGCGGTTTGACCACGCGGTTTGAACAGTAACACGGTTTGACCACACGGTTTGAATAGTAACGCGGTTTGGTTGAAAATAATCCCATGTGTTGCATGTACCGTATGCGCGTTTTTTAGTCCACTAATATGCTACCATGTCACCATCAACAGTATATAAGAATTTTAGTCCAACAGAATCATGACACCTCATCAGTTAATGCCACGTCATCGGTCAATGCCACGTCATTGATCCGTCTATGTGAATAGTGTTGTGAAGAGTAACATAGACAATACTATTTTTCCTTTTATGAATTCAAAGTGATGTCTGTTTTGCCGTCTGATCTCTCGTTTATTATGAAATGACTATGATGCCTCTAAAATACATAAAATACTTAATTGAAATAAAATACACATAATTAAATTATAAGATGCTTAAATACATAAAAGTAAGGGTTGTTAGTAAGACTTAAAATGTAAAATGACGATTTTCTCCTTTGTAAATATACATTTTCTAACACTCAACACACCCCAACCAGCTTATTGCTAGTCCCTAGAAAATAAAGTTAAAACAAAATTCAAATCCAAAATGATTTTTTTTTTTAGAAACACTCGTATTTATTCAATCAGATTAATGATAGCAATCAAATAAAAGTATAAGCATTATCTCCAATCTAAAGCAACATCACACCCACATCAACCATCCACATGAATCAGTTCAATAGACTTTGTCATAGCTACTTTCAAGAATGACATGTCAAACCCCAAAATCTCACTGGAAGTAGTGACACTCTCACAAAGAAATTAAGCCCAATAAAAATAGTCACTCCAATGAATGGTAATTGAGAGAAAATAATAAAGAAGTGATATCACATACTCTCACCAAAATAAAAGAAATATATCGTCAGCTTTGAAATAATATGATCTCAAGTCAAACAAAAATGCTAGTCACCCCAATTTATTTATTTATTAATTTTTTTTATGTACCACTACATCTTTTTAGCGCATATAACTAGTTTCTAATTCAAATTATAATTCCCTAAAATCAAGAAGGACTTTTATTAGAACGTAACGTATGTTAGATATATGGCTAACAAAAAAGAGAAATAAGGAAAACAAAGTGTATGTTTGAGAAAAATACAGAAGTGAAAAACAATATCTTCTCTTTTTTTTTGAAACAACAATATCTTTTTTTTTGTTGGGCATAACTTCACTGTACAAAATATTTACTTACATTTTTCTCAAACATAAATAGGTATGGAAATTGTAAGATATTCGGTAATACTCCAAATCGGAGTGGGTCAAGATGATAAGTTTGACAAAGAAATTTTTTTTTTTAAAGCTCAAAAGGGTTAACTATAGATATTTGATAAAAGGGATGAGTAGAAAGGCTCAAACGGATCAAATATGGCATTTCCATCGTTTTTTAGGGCTCTAAATAATCGTCCATATCTACTAGTTAGATGGGTCTCCTATTGTAGCAACACACATTTTTTTTTTATTTTACATTTTTTTTAAGGGTTAACTCAAAAGAAATCTAGAGATCGTGTATAAAATAATAAACTGTTAAGCTATATAAAGAATGGGCAAAAGGGTTACTCTTCAAGAAAAATGATAAGCTCAAAAACTCACTTGGTACTTATTATGACATGTTCATTCCTTCAAGCAACTCATATTTGTCTCTAATATCAACATGTAGAATAGCAAACATAGTGTATCATCACTTAAGATCAAAGATAATACAAATACTAAAATATGAAATTAATCATGTCATCCAATGTTAAAACAAATCACACAAAAATATTTTTTTTGTTTTTTTAACAACGATATACCCCCCAACCTATCCTAAAAATGAAAGAAAAATATACATGTAGAAATGTGAAAAGGATGCATAAAAACTAATTAGAAAAGTTACACTAAATATGATAGAAAAAGAAATTTTTTTTTTTTACTAAGAAGATGCGTTTCTAGAGGCACTACACTCCATATTCAGCCTTCTTAAACTAAAAAATTTAAAATTGTATATTTATAAAGGAGAAATTAAAAAGAAGAAGAAAAATGAATATCAAAGCTTAAAAAAAATGTCTGAATTTTTTTTTGAAACGATGAAGATGCGTTTCTAGAGTCACTACACTCCATATTCAGCCATGTTCAACACAAAAAGTTAGCAACAATTAGCTTCTACAACAAAAAAAAAAGTAAAAATTTAACCAAGATTCCACAATTGTCGGCTATTCCCTCACCCCAACCAGAACGAAACATTGTCCTCAATGTTTGAAAGGAAAAAAATAAAGTTTAGAAGACATCACCTGGGTGGTGCAACACAGAAGAAAATATTTACAAGCGGAGAGTTAAATCTAATTTGTACTTCTTACTACAGCTACTGTTACCATAATGATTTGGACGCTCCAACACAAAGGACCAGGGGTCTGGCTCCGGTCTATAAGCTTGTAACAGATCAAGTAGCTCATTAGCAGTGTGAGCACAAATAAAAAGTTTTTTCGCATTGGAAGGAATGAAATAAATTTTTATTGCATGATTAAGAAATGCGATAAAGCTATCATAAAAGTTATTGACATTTAACAAACCAATGAGTTTATGGTGAATGTGCAGATGGGTCCAAGATACTAGTGTGATAAGTGCCTCTAGTGTTGCAAGATCTCCGAAAATGTATGTACTTATTTAGGAGAGCCCATGACTTATAAACTAATCTAAAAACTCACTTGCTAGTGACATCAAATATATCACATACTCCCTCTTTGAGGACCTTGCGTCCTCATGAGGGTTGTAAAAAACAAAACGTGATGAAACCATATCATTGATAAATTCATCCATACAATTCGGCGTCTGAGTCTAACAACCAAGTAAATATTATTCACTTCATTAAAAAATAGAACGAAACAAAACCATATCATTAACAAATCCGTTCACACAATTTGGCGTTCGAGTCTGACCAAGTAGATATTATTTTCTTTGAGTACAGAGTCTATCATGATTTAATTATTGAACTTTACAACGCAAAATGCACCTGCTTAGTTAGAAGAGCTCATAACTTATAAACTAATCCACAAATTGTCTCACTAGCAATGTGGAATATTACAATATATGTGAACACAATATTATTATTCTTAAAAAATGTTCCACGCTTCACTTAAGTTTAGTTTTGACATAAACTTTATGAACCTATTTTATTAATTTTTTTAACAGGGTTATTCATAATGTATATTTTAATTTATTGAGGTGAAATTCATTAAGCATGTGATCGAGTCAACATATGCTGTTGATATATATTTATAACTATACTTTCTTTTATTATGTCAACAAAGCTTTGGCCAGTGATCAATATAAATATGAGATGAATAAATCATGTAATCATATTGTAACATATGAAAATGGAAAGAGAAATTGAAGCAGAAAAAACTAGAATGGAGCTCAAGGAAGAAGAAGAATCCGAACCTGTGAGCCCTACTGCTCAGTACTTGAGCAGCTCAACTCTTTCGCTTTGTATTCTGGCTATTCTGGAGTTTGAACAACTACTTGATGATTCTCTACTTATGCAATGGGTTAAGGACGTTTTACTCTCCATCAGCCCCCGTTTTTCCTCAGTAATGGTAACGTCTCTCTATCTATCTTTTTAATGTTTCTATGTGTATTATTCTGTGTTTCACTAAATAATTAATTAAAGCCTTGGAACTTGTCAGGTTAGAGATGAAAACGGAGCAAAACAATGGAAGAGAGTTGAAGTGAAGCTAATAAACCATGTCAAATTTCCTTTTTGCCCTTCAGGATTGTCACCAGAGTCTTATGACAAGTACCTTGGTGACTACATTTCGGAAATTGGAATGCAGCAGCTTCCGCAAAGCCAGCCTTTATGGGAAATTCATCTAATCAGATCCCCTACAAGCCATGCAGCTAGTACTCTGATATTCAAACTTCATCATTCACTTGGCGATGGATTTTCTTTGATGGGCGCTCTTCTTTCATGTTTACAAAGGGCTGATGATCCTTCTCTTCCATTGACATTACCTTCTGTTCGTTTGCCCTCGAAGGCAAAGGATGAAAGCAATGGCAGCATTTTCACGAGGGTGCTTAAGATTTTTTCTACGGTTTCAGACACTGTATTAGATTTCTGTTGGAGCTTCGTGAAGAGTACAACGGTTGAAGATGATCAAACTCCGATACGATCGGGGGATGATGGAGTGGAGTTCCGGCCAGTCAGGGTAGTACCAATGACCTTCTCTCTTGATCACGTCAAACAAATTAAGACCAAAGTCGATGCGGTATGGTTATTAATTACTTTTCACTGCCTTTTTAGATACCAATTACCAATAATAATAATTAACGAACTAATTTTAATTAAGTTCATTGTTATCGTATAAATATATGATTTAGTTTGTGGACGCCCTATACCCTACACATCTCATCCTTTGAAGAGAAATAATCGAACCCATGTTTTATAGAAAATTTGTATTTAAAAGCAAATACGTAAGTTGCATATGCAAGGCTCCTATTTTACTGGTCATTTGAATTTGAATTCTGAAGGAAGCAGTGTTTAAAAATTGATTGGAATTTTGTCCACCACTTTAACTTTTAAAAAATAAACTAAAAGGAAATTGTATAAAGAAAGAAAAAATTGTTACCAATATCCATTGATTAATTGTTATCACTAGCAGAAAATGTAACTTGTGTTACTCAGAGATGATGCAACATAGTCATGTCAAGGAGAAATTCTTATATATATGGTGGTAACAGTACATGTCTTCTTGCCACTATGCAGTAGCATTCACTGCACATACACAATGTATTTACATTAATTTTTTCGATTGCAGACTATAAATGATGTTGTTACTGGAATAATCTTCTTGGGCACTCGGTTGTACATGCAAGAATTGAGGCATGATTCAAGCAATGCAAAATCTACTGCACTGATATTGCTCAACACAAGGGTTTTTCGAAGCTACGTGTCCGTTAAGGATATGCTCAAACACGACGCTAATGCACCATGGGGCAATTATTTTGCTTTTCTACATGTGTCCATACCTGAGCTAACGGATGATTGGTCTTCAAACCCACTCGATTTCGTCGTGAAAGCACGACAAATCATGAATTTCAAGAAAAATTCTTTAGCTGTTTATCTCACTGGTAGGGTTTTGGAGATTTTGAAAACATTTAGAGGCCCTGAGGTATGGAATATTAATTATTAATTTTGTCCTGTGCGAGTTGTGCATATTAATTACTTTATTTCGATCCCTAGTCAATAGTTTAATTAGGTATTGAGAGTATCCTATCTTTATTTGAATTTAAATTTTAACAATTGCAGGCAGCAGCTAGATATATCCACAGCACACTGAAGAATACGAGTATGGGGATGACAAATCTGATTGGACCGGTGGAAAAAATGGCTTTAGCTAATCATCCAGTTAAAGGCCTATACTTTGCGGTGGTCGGTGCACCTCAGGTATTTATATAAATTGATCATTTTGGTTAGAATGCATGCATATTCAAGACCCAAACAAATACTAAATGTTCAAACTTGAATAACTGATGCTTGATTTAATTTGATTTGTTGACAGAGTCTTTCAGTGACAATTATAAGCTACATGGAAAAGCTAAGGGTTTCTGTAGTAGCAGAAGATGGCTTCATAGATTCTCAGAAGCTGAAATCATGCGTTGAACATGCCTTTGAGGTGATGCTCAATGCTACAGTCGACACAAGATTTCCAAATAGTCATTAACCGCTTGCCTAGTAATAATTTGGCGAAAATTTCGTGTATTATACCCGAGTGAGATCTGAGGCAGAAATGAGTCTATATTTGTTAGCCTCGATCGCCCAATTCTACTCACTTCCTTTATTATATTTCCATATTCTTAAATTAAAGCAAAAATAATGTCATTTTGCTAAAATTTCTCTCTTCTTTTGCCTTCCATTTTACTTAATTTCTCATTTAAAAAAATTACAAGTTGAGTAATAGATAAACATATACACACACACTTATAAATATATATTAAATTTTTTGTGTAATAATAGCTTGGGTGACAAATTGAAGTCCAAATAAGTCCCCGTAGGGGGACTTAAAAAATTAATTCGTTGTGAAGTTATAAATATTTACGAGTATGTGATAAATCGCGTCCTAATTAGACATTATGTTAGAGCTGTATGTACGTTATGCTATCTACACTATATGATATGAATTTTAGCCCTTTATTGTACTGCTATATACTATAATCAGGGTAAGTGTCTGTTTAGACTTTATATTTTGAATTTAGTACTCATTTATTCCATATATTTAATAAAAACACCTTAAGATATCCTAGTAGTTTTCTGATCTGGAATTTTAAAATGTGGGAAAATTTGGGAAAACTTTAAAACCGCACAGTTTTAAAGCATTATAAAATTAATATTTTAAAACTACAGGATTTTAAAATTTTTCCAGACTTTCCCACACTTTAAAATCCTAAATTGAAAATTTTCTATAAGATAGCCTTATTGTTAAATATGTTTCATGCTTATACTTATGTTTTCTTTCCTTTTACAATAATACTCTTGCAATAATATTTTTCGGGATATTAATAAATAATAATAATTTATTAAATTAATCTTAAAAGTAACATAAAAATTCACAAAAACTTTGTATTATTATTTTACTTTTAGGATTAATTTGGTAAATTAATTTTTATAAAATAATTAGTAGTAACATTGCTTTAAGTTGACTGATGTTAATTTATTTATAAACAGTTATTAGTAAGATTCTTGTATGGGTACAAAAATATTAGTTCTTTCTCACTAATATTTATTAGTTAATTTACTAATAAATAATTATTGGGTAATTTTGCTAATTATTTTTTATAGATAAATTATTTAATGTTAAGAATATTGTTGAAAGGGTATTATTATAAAAAAAGAAAGAAAAAGTACGAGTAAGAATATAATATATTTAACTATTGGAGTTCTTTGAGGAATTTTTTAAAATAAAAATATCTATAATCACTTAAATCAAAATATAAAGATTAAATGAATATTTACTCACCATAATTATATATGGAGTTCGCTTAGATGAATATTTACTCACCATAATTATATACGGAGTTCGCTTAGCATGGTTATATTGTAATATATTTTAGGAAAAATGCCTATTCAATGAATATGAACAAATCTTTATTGAAGGTCACTGGTTCTCCATTCCATATTGAAAGTTCTCCATACCATATTAAAATTTGATGATATGGGCTGAGAATTTTGAAGGGATTCAAATATCTAGGGCCATGCAGATGCATACCCACCCATACCTACACCCATGTGATTTCTTAGCGGTGCCTTTCCACGTCAATCTAGATCGTTTACTCTTTTGCCACCAAGTTAACAAACAAAAACAAAATTCCCATCATTCTTCGTTAAATCATTTACTCCATTTATAATAGCGATTAGAAAGTCAATGCATTGAAGATAAGCCACATTGGGCTTTTACAGTTGTAGGAGCTAGTTGCGTCTCTTTATTTATTTTTCAAGCGTGTCCATGTGACTGAGCTTGAGAGTTGAGACAAATGTTATTCACCGTTCAGGTAGTTGCGTCTCTCTTTCAAATCATTGCTCATTGGTAGAAATGTTGATGACACTCAATTTCCAACAAACTCTATCCATATTGATTTTATAATTAATTCTTTCAAACTTCCATGATCATTAATAATTTCTCATATTGCCTCTAATGTATAAACTAAACTTAGGGTTTAGATAATACTAGATATTAATTAATTAGTTGAGAAGAAGCAAGTCTTAAATTTGATTAATTGTTACAGAGAATATTCAATTGAGTAATTATATCACTACAAAAAAACTGATAAGAAATAATAGGAAAGTAGTTGTCATTAATAGAGGTAGATGATAGAGAATCTATCTGCCATCTATATACTTGTCACTCTTTTATAACAGAGAAAAAATTGTCATAAAATTTATTATATTTCTACAAATCATATATCTATCATCCTATAATTCAATAAAAATTAATATTTTAATTAGTTTTTTGGAGAGAAAAATTATTTTTTTAATTTGAATTTTTTGGGAACAAAATTGATTTTAACATGAAAATTAGTATTAGGTTAATTTTTTTCTGGTAAGCTGTTTTGTTTGTGATAGATTTCTAATTGTTTCTTTTGTCACAAGATTCAAATTACGATAGAAATATGTTAATTAAATTTATGCATTCTTGTTTTTGAAATTAATTAACAAATTCAACATAAACTAAAAATTAAATTGTACATTAAATTCAGTTTAAGAACACTTGGTATTAATAACATCCAAATATCAATATACATAACAAGTTCTTTACTATCAATGCATATTTTAAATTACCAACAACATATTCTGTAATTTCCAATTCCAATCCAAAAGCAATAGCAAATGATAGACAATAAAATCAAATTCTAATCCATTCTGGAAGTTATGCCCAACCAAAGCACATTTGAAGTTTGCAAGTCAAATTCCAGCAACTACGAGCAAATATTCAAGATCTCACTGGCTAAGTCAGCAGAACTTCTCTCATATTTTTAGCAAAACACCCAGCAGAACTTCCATTCTCAGCAAAATACTCAGCAAAACTCCCAAGTTCAGCAGTAACATGAATGAATGATATCCAACATTATCATTTAAAAAAAAATTGTCCATTGAAGTAAAATTCTAAGTTTCTGATGCAACAAAACAGTTAAATTTCACATTGCAACATAAATTTCACCATTTTATAATAAATAAGTTACAATAAGATCGGTTCATAGTTTCACATGTATTCTAACAATTTTGTTGATGCACTAATGATTTTGAGAACAATGGTTAGTCCACTCCAAACAAACCTTGTCTATTTCAACTTCGACAGTATAAATCTTTCCATTGAAGTGATAGCCTAAATTAGCAAATTAAAGGCCAGAAGGATAGGGAGATATAATTAAAGAAAATTACAACAGAATAACTTGGTGGCTTTTTGACTGCTTCATGCCACCAATTTATGTAGATTCCAAACAATCACAGATGGAAATATGAACTGTACATCAAAAGAAAAAAAATTAGAGGAGATAAGAGGACTTACCTTGTTTCAGTACGGAAAAAAGATGCCACAAAAATGGAATTGAAAGAAGCTGTGAAACGAAACTCCATCGTATCAATACGCATGAAATGGCCTTTGAACAATATGAGGAATTATAAAGCTCAGCACATGCTTCATTGATGAAATTATCCAAGATGAACTATGAATCTCCATTTATACCTTCTTGCATAACGTCAATAGCTAAGCAAAGATATCGGAATGTTAGAGTGCACGAAACTCTGTTAAATAACTTCTTCGTAAGAAAACCATGCCAATTCAGCATTTTGCCTCATATATGTGAATTTTTCCACGTGGGAAGAAAAAACAAAAAAAAAATTATATAATTGACATCAAACACCACGAAAGAGAAAACCATACTTTTCAAGTTATTTATGAGTTTAGAATTCTACAATATTTTCCATAATACTAAAAAGGACAAGTGTCACCACCGTGAGTCATGGGGGCCAACTGTGTGGCTTGGCTTGGGGCCTTGTGCTGAGTCTTGGCAGCATATGGGCGTGCTTGTGGTGAGCACGTAAACAAGGTAGGGCTGGCGCGTTAGCTACAACACGGCAGCAAGGCGCACGCTTCGGCATGGCGCAAGCAATGTTGGACAGTGCACGCAAGAGTGTGTGTGGGTGGTGTACATAGTAACTCGCAAGACTGAGGCGCAGTGGGCGCAAGGCACAACAGCGTGCGAGCGCGTTGCTGGATTGCGTGGGCAATTACGAGATTGTGGCTTAGTGGCGGGCTGGAGTGCACGCTAATGTGCACCGATATGAGGCATTCACGTGGGGGCCAAGTCATGCGAAAATGAGAGGCGTCGTATGTGGACTGTGGGCGTACAGTGGCCGCGGGTCGTGGAGCATGATTGGTTGTGATTCTCCAAGAAGTGGGCCTAAAATCAAGCATGAGCGGGACACATGGTCTTGGAATGCTAGAAATGTGGAGACATGGAGAGTGGGTAGGGGCGGTTACACACTAAGAGAGTGGGCAGGGGTGGTTACGCCCCATAATTTCTTTATTTCTAGAGTTACAGGCAGCGGTTGCCTTGTTCCTTGGGGGAGTAGAGATATGCTCCCTTGTACATGCTTAGTGGGTGCCTAAAAACTTGGGGAGGGATTTGAGGTGGCGTGTGGGTGGGGTGTCACCTAACCTTAGATAGTGAGGGTTTCACTTGCAAACCATATATATAGATAGTGATGGGGTGTATGTGGGAGGCGTGAGTTTTGTGTGAGCATTGCGTCCTTGTGCAGACATTACTTGAACTATCTGTAAATCCTTTCTTGTTGTGGAATAGAAAAGCTAGGGTTGGTGCCTCCGTAAAAACCTATACTTATGTTCAGTGTTTGTGTGTGTGATTGTTCTTTGTGTTGGCGAGAAATCACTCTTCTGTAACCTCCTTTGTACGAATGTTGACGCGCTTCCTACAAATCGCTTACGTTGTGTTTTTGGGTTGGCTGGTTTAGTAGAGTCATAGCGCCATCACGCGAGTTACTAAACGCATTTTAAGAAAAGCCCGGTGACAATTTGGTATCAAAGCCAAGTTTGTTTTGGAATTGGAAACAATTTGGTATCAGAGCACAGTTTACTCTATTTTCATAGGAAGCTTTGGGGTCAAAATAGGCTCGACAAATTAGTTTGAGGACAACCGATTGTGTAGTTTTAGGGTGAAACTATTCTGCAAGAGTATAATTGTGCAACTTCGAGAAAGTCATAACAGTGGAGACCAACATGACGGGGGAGTTAATAAAGGTAGATTGGTACACTTGGAGTCCATCATGGGCACTATTCAACCGGAACTAGAAGTTTGGTAAAAACACGAAAGTTAACTCCATTGAGATAATGGGAATAAATCTGACTTGTGCGGAGTTTGTAGGCGAGTTTTTGGACAAGCTGAATAAGGTCATTGAGGATGTTACTGCACCGGTAAAGGTGTTGAAAGGTGACATTGAAGATCTTGAAAAGAATGTGGGTTTGCTGAAACGAGCAGTAAGCAAGACTCCTCATGGGGAGGAGGGACCTTCGAAAGTAAAGGTGCCCGAACCCAAGGCTTACGGCAAAACTCAGAACACCAAGGAGTTAGAGAATTCTATGTGGGATATGAAGTAGTGCTTTCGAACTGCTCATGTGCTTGAAGCGGAATGAGTCACCATTACTAGTGTTGTGCAAATTTTATTGAACTCGCAAGGGCACAAATTTATTATAGTATAGATCAATGGTGACGAGTGTCGATCCCATGAGGAGGTGCATTTTAATTGTATGTAGAATTAATTTTGTATGAGGGTGGTTGGATTTATGGTGAAAATGATTTGAATTATTCAAAAATTCGAATTAAAATAGGAAGAATAAATTGAAGTGAAAATCTATTAAAATGACGTACTTGGATCCGTATCAACATGCATCATGAGCTAAATATTCCTTATTAATGCCAATTAAATCATGAGGGAGGTTTCCACACCGAATGAATCACGCTCTAATCAATATGGTGCTAAGGGCTTATCGTACCAAATAATAATAACATTGTAATAGGGAGTCGGTGTAACCAGGGCGGTTTCTAGACAAAATTATTATTATTTGTCGACGAGAAGTCAAAACATCCACAAAAATTAGAGGGGAAAAGAAAATAAATTTACCAAATAAAGCCCATGACACATGTTAAGACATCACCTTCAACCCAAGCTTGAAAGAAAATTAGCCACTCATAATTGAACTAGGGGCAAAATAGAAATTTATTAAAATATGTAGAAAATATAAGATGGAGAAGGAATTACAGAAAATGGTGCCTAAAAATGGATTCAAAGATATCAAATTGGGGGGGAGATCCCCTTTTTATAGATACATTGAGTAAATCATGGTCATCAGATTAAAAACAGTTTGGACGCTCAGGATTGCGCCACATCATCAGTCAACAGTACGCGGTTTGAACAGTAACACGGTTTGACTCGACTTGAACAGTGACGCGGTTTAGTTGAAAATAATCATGTATAATGCATGTAACGTACGCGAGATTTTTGGTCCACTGATATGTTGTCACGTCACTAATCAACAGTGCATAAGAATTTTATTCTAGCAGGATCGTGACACCTCATCAGTCAATGCCACGTCATCGATCCGTCTATGTGAACAGTATTGTGAACAGTAATGTAGACAGTACCGTACATGTTAATAGTACCGTATATGTGAACAGTGTCATTTTTCCTTTTATGCTCCTTCTAAAGTTTTCGACCGTCCTGAGTTCAAAAGTGATGTCTGTTTTGCCATTTGATTTCTTGTTTATTGTGAAATGACTATGATGTCCCTTAAATACATAAAATACTCAATTAAAATAAAACACACATAATTAAATCACAAGAAGGTTAAATACATAAAAGTAAGGGTGTTAGTAAAACTTGGAGTATAAAATGACAATTTTCTCCTTTATAAATATACATTTTCTAACACTCAACAACCAGCATGTACCTCGAGGGGGATGCAAAATTGTGGTGGTAGAGTAAGCTTCAAGAAGACGAGGAAGCACATCAACCAGTAATCGAGACATGAGATATGCTCAAAAGAGACCTGAAGGGTCTGTTCTTGCCGAGGAATGCTAGTTGGCTCGCGAGGGAGAGCTTGAAGAACTTTAGCATATTGGTTCAGTGAGGGATTGCGTCAAGGAATTTTAGTTCTTTGATGCTCGACATCAAGAACATGGCAGATGAAGACAAACTTTTTAACGTCATTTTGGGTTGCAGCTATAGAGGCAAACTGTGAGAGATCTACCAGAGACAATAGTAGTTGTCGACGACTTGGTTGACTTTAGATTCGTGAATGCTTCTTCTTCCAAATTAAAGAAGTCCAAAGAGGGTAAGAAAAGCCATTCTTTGTGTGATGGTGGGAAAAAGAATAATAACCAGAGCAAAATCAAGCAAGGGAATCCATAGGGGACAAAGAGTTCGGGGTGCTTTATTTATAACAAACCACATTGGGCCAGAGAGTGTCCGAAGTGCGAGAAACTGAACGCTTTGGTAAAAGAGACTGAAGGTGGAGTCTTTAAAACTTTCAGAGTCCAAAGTAGCAGCGGCACGCATGAACCCATTACAATTATGAAATAGAGGTGAGGGCAATGATTGATATGGGTGCAATGACAAATCTTGTAGAGGCAAATTTAGTACCACGCTTTGGACTGCAAGTTGCTAGAGCCAATCTCAGTGTGGGTCTTACTTCACACCATCAAGTCGTTCCGAATAGCGTAACAGTGGCCAACATGAGTGTAAGAACTTAGGTGCTGGACACATCATTTATGGTAATGGCTATGTCAAGGTATAACGTGATCCTAGGAATGGAATTCCTATACAATGCCAAAGTGCATGTACATCTTCACTTATCTTGCATCTAGATCGAAGGCATGAAGGAGCCTTGTATGGTCGAATGCGAATACTTGAATATGAGTAAGCTGAAACCATCACTCTAGGCTATAAATAATGGTTTAGTTAGAGGGAATTCAATAATGATGTCGTTCGTTGAAGAGCGCATTCAAGTTACGGAAGGGCTTGACGAGTATACCATGACATCTAGGGGATTAATGGCTAGAGAGTCACAAGGACCTCCACTAAACAAGTTGCTGGATGAAGACGTGAACCAAGATGAAGGGGAATTGGAAGTGAAGACCCTAGCAAAGGGTTCCGGTTGGTAGAAGACTCATTACAGTGAGAATGTGGGGAAGATTCGGAGTGGTACCAACTGTAGTGAGTTCTTGCTGAACAAGAGGAGTGGCAGGTGCTTTAATAAGGAAGCGTGGGGCTTCAAGCACTACAAGTCAGGAAGCTGAATTCTAGTGATAACTTCACAATAGGCTGTTTGGTTAGTAGTGGTGCTGTTGGGGGTAGCAGCATCGTTCCCTATTCATGAGCATCGTGAGTTGGCTGAGGAATTACGGGGCAGTAGGTTAGAATAGAGGGGACATGTGTGGCTGTTAACTCCATGGGTGTTTCAGCCTTCCTCGACCACAAGGCAGTAAGAATGTGGCTTTGTTGCAAAGTATGCGATGTATACAAGCAAGGGCTTAGACAGGCACAAAGACTTGGGAGAAGTCAAGAGGGAATAATCGACAGCAAAGGAAATGGTCATTGAGAGAATAGCCGGTGGGCGTGTCACTGGCATAGAGTCATTGCATGCAGGAAGGATAATTCCAAATGGGTAGAACATCCGAGGGACCGAGGAATGGCACATCAGATTCGTAGTGAGCCCAACATTGGCACGCGGGTGTGTGTCAAGGAAAAGGAAGCATTGACTTTTATATGGCTTTATGTGAGGGAAGTTATGGCAGACGAGGTTACCTTGCCGACAAAGACGTCGCACTTTTTAGGTGGGGGAGGTTTTTCACTGTTGGTTATTTTTATAAGCAATTACTACCTTGCCGACAAAGACGTCGCACTTTTTAGGTGGGGGAGGTTTTTCACTGTTGGTTATTTTTATAAGCAATTACTACCAATGCCAATGTGCAAGTATACACAATAAGTAATAAAGTGATAAGTATTCAAGATCGCCTCCACAGTGATTGATGTTACTTGAAATGTTAAAGCAATCACAATAATGCAACTCAACTTAAGACCAAAGCAAACAATTGTCAAGAAATTTCTATCGTAATCAATGATTGAGACAAGAATTAAATAAAACAATACCATAATGAAATAAACTAGGTTAAGTGTGTCTAAGATTCAATTGAGATTATGGTAGTTGAATGATCAAACTCTTCTTAGGGATTGACTGTTTTTCATCAAGTTAGCACTAGTTGTTACGACCAGTACTACAGCACTGGGCAGAGTTTATCTGTATCCTTAGCTATCGCATATTGGAAGTCTCATACCCTTAAATCTATTAATAATGACCAGTTGCTAATCTACTTATGGTATGACATTATGATCTTTAGCATTTCCACCCTACAAAGTGAACACCTATGTCTAGAGTGTCACAAATCTTAACTTCAAATATTGCCCTTATGGGATTCAAGATAACTTAATTCAGGAAACTTGACTTAAGATCAAGTAATACTCTAATAATATCTGCTAAGACATGCCCTTTTGCTTCTTTATCTTAACTGAAACTATTAAATGGGTGATCAACTGAAATAACAGTTATATTTATAAAAACTACTAGAGTAAAATGCTACAGCAATGCCATAACAACATATAAGAGCAGTCAAGAACCCATTGGATTGTTTGTCACTCAGCTACAAGTAAATTTAGTTCATATTCTGAATGAGAAAAGTAAACATAAATATATTGATCACGGAATACATTAAAACAATTAAAAGAAGAAGAGAAACATAAGTTGAGCACGGTGAAAGACAAATAATTCTGCACGGTTCTTCAATGTTGCTGAACAGCACTCTCTAATTCTGATCTTCTTATTCTTTCCTTTGTAATTATTCTAATGATAATTCTTAGCCGCCTCCCTTTTATATTGCAAATTAGGGTAAACGAAAGCGCATGAGCGTGCATGCGTTAAATTAGGAAACATGTAGATTACGATTTTGTGACTGACCCGCGCCTAGGTTTTCTCCCGCATTACTCCCGGATTGCTACAGCACTGGTTGCTCTGAAATCCACATCAACACTGCATTATTCCCGATTGTGCTTTACTTTTTTTGTGGCCATCTTCTTTTCTCCTCTTGCTCTTCTAATGTCTCAACATCTCCTTATGAATTTAGACTTTCTGAAAACCTACAATTGTGCACCTGTTTTTAGTGCAAATTACTTTGATTCAAGCAAAATTTGTTAAGACTCAACTAAAATGAATGTTTATGCAAAATGTAACCAAAATTTAATAAAAAAATACCTTATTTGTTCTCTAAGTGATCTTAATTCAAGCATAGAATTGATGCAATAACTCTCATTTCTTAGAGTTATCACACCTTCAAACTTAAACCATTAATTGCCCTCAAGTAATGACACATACTAACACTTCACCCAAACAATCATGCACACAATTTTAGCTCTTTTATCAACTTTGCAAGGATTCTTCCACCTTCATATCATACTCCCAATCATACAAGATGACCATAGTAAATTAGTTCTAGACTTAAACTTCTTTATGTTTATAATGTGTGTGCTATTTCGTTTGAATTCCAGAGATGCTATAACAATACTAAGGGACTGCATGAATTTCAGTGTGACAACAATTCATTCATAAATGGGGTAATATAGCTTTCACATATTCAAACTGTGATGATTTTAAGATTGATAAACTAAGGAATATTCATCCTCCTCACTGTAACATTTATCTTTCATGTGAATGCCAATCAATTGTAAAGATGACACCCAATTAATCAAACTATGCCCAAATCAGAGTTGCAGCAACAATATCTGTAATGTAATCTTATTTCGAGGTATCTTTTACTTAAGGCTGAACATGAGGCTCATGAACAGACCTGGCTACTCAATGCCTTAGACAGAAGACTTTTTTTTTTTTTTTTTACATATGTATGCTTCAACATTGCTCATAACTCTCACTACCTTTGAACACAATTCTGCATATGGGGTACATACTCAGATCTTGTTACTCAGCAACTTGAGCCATTGAAACAAAGTGTATTTCGTAGATATCACAATCAATCAAACTTGCTTCTCCCCCCAAACTTTGGATCTTTTCTATTCTTTTGGCTCTGCTCTAGCAGTCTCATACAATTCAAACAAAGTCTAAGTGTCGAGACAGAATTTCACTTTCATCTATAACTATCTCTACTTGATATTCTCATAAATACTAAATAACACTCAATTTATCTTCATTAAGTTTTCAAATCCATACACAAATATTAGATAACAAAGTTTCACACAACACAAACATAAACACATGCATTTCGAAACACAACCCCCAAACTTAAGAGTTGTTGTGTCCTCACAACAGATATAACAAAGGCACACAAGCTGACAAAGATATGAAAGACCGTAGAAAATACCACACGAATTGACAAACAAATTTAAAAAAGAAACTAGTAAAGAAAGAAAACTTCCCTATGGTGTGAACTGCAGCACATGACAAGTCACTATCAGCGTTTTTTGGATGCACTACGCAGCTTGTTCTTTAGTGAAGCTTGTAGGGAAGTAGCCGGCAACGTTTTTATCTTTTTCTTTACGGGGCTGGTGATAAGAGTTGTGGCTGGGGTTGCTATAGCAGTGCCTTTCGACATACTGCCTTTTCGTTTGCTAGATTACTGCAGACTGGTACGAACAGGCTGGCTAGGAGTTTGCTATGGAGGAATTAGAGTCGATAAATCAGCTGCCTGGCCCTCAGTAGCGATGGCAGCAATGATAGTAAGTAGTTGCTTGCCTTGCGCAGGTGTAGGTGTAACTCTAGCTGCTGCAGCAACCAGCTCGGTATAAACTTGCTCCATTTTATCTTCAAAGGCTAGAGGTGTTGCTATTTTTGCTTTACCCTTGTCCTTTCCCTTGCCTGCAAGGGCTGGAACAGACGGTTCTTTTTTAAAGTCGTCATCATCTTCTTCTTAAATAATGTGCTTTTTCCTGGTTTTGGACTGGGTGGGTATGGAAGGTTCTTCACATTCTTTCTTTGAGTTGTCCTTTGCCTTTGTGGGTGAGCTATCAGTCTTAAACTTGTCACATTCTTCCTCTGGTTGATTAGATGGTTCAACATCTTCTGATTCTACCTCTATTTGTGGTTCTACTGCAGCTCTTCTGCTGGTTCATCTATAGTAGTGGCTTCTTCACTGGCTTCTACTAGAGCATCTATGGTGTTGGTGCCAAAATTGTACTGCTGGAGCAATGAGCCAAGGAATTTTCGGTGAGTGCGTTTCATGTACTGAGCAAATTGGTGTAGTTGGTTGTCTAGGTGTTGTACATAACTCTAAAACCGATTGTTTTCCCTCTGCTGAGCTTCCGCACAATGAGTTATACTGGTGCTGAGAGCCTGGATAGCCTGTTCTAAGCCAATAGCTCATCTTGCTTCTGTTACAACAGTTGGTTTAGTGGTTGTTCCAGTACTTTCACCAAACACTCTCTCAATGGTACGTGTGTAAAGGCACCATCATTCTTGACATGTTCATCTCTGGCGTCAAGACGAACACTGGAAACTACACAAATGCTGGTGATGAGTGAAGAGAATAGCAAGGCAGCAGTTCGGTGAGTCTTAACTGCACAATCCTAGATTTCTTTTGCGATGATGCTACCCACATCTATGAGAAGCCCATGACCAATAACATATAACAAGACCAACCTCTCTTGTGAAACCATAGTAGTGTGAGTGGTGGGCATAAGCCTAGATTTTAGAAATTTTACCCATACCTTAGCAATAGGTTTCAAATCTATCCTATTAACTACGCGCCCTTTCTCGTTAGCCCATGATGCTCATTTGATTGTAAGAGTTGTGAAAATGGTGTTACACTTTTTCGGGGTCGATTTATCAAGCAACATGGCATACTCACAATTAGTTTCAGCAGGTAAATTATAAAAAGCATTTATAACGCGGGAGTCTAATGGAACAAGTGTGTTTCTTACCCAAATGTTGTGCTGATCAGGGCTTACTAAATTGGCGTAAAATTCTTTGACTACTAGTAGCACAAGATCTCGAGGATGGTTACAAAAGTCTAACCATTCGCGCTTTACTGCAGCATTGTGAATTGTTTGCACAATTCCAGTGAATTGTTACCCTTTTTCTTCTACAATCTTACGCGGCTCTATGAATTCTTCATATTTTTCTTTGGCGTGGTAGCTTTGGAAGCGCGACGGATCTTTGAGGCGGTTGGCTGCTTTCTTATACCTCTGCATTGTTGTAGCAGTAACAAATTGAATCTAATGTTCCTGAAAGTAAAATGAGAAGAAGAGGATAAGAATTAAGAGAGTTGTACTTGCGAAGGAGATGGGGAATAGTGTCGTAGAGCACTAAGCACAATGACTCCTTTTTATAGTGGACTTTAATTGAAGATAAATACGGTAACTAGAGATAATTAAGGGAATAAAATATTTTGAATTAAATGTGCACATCCCAAAAACATCAGCCAGTGAAATTAAGGCCTTAATTTCATAGATTTGTTTCCACAATTTCTATCCACATCTATGCATCCATTTGTCACGATTTTATCTCCAACGGTAAGTGAGAGGCTTCATCTTTTAATTTACTGTAACGGTAAAATTGGTTGCTACAGCACCCATTCGCTTGCTCTAGCAATGGATACATACTCTACACTAAAGCTTCTGACACGTGGCTCACGTCTGCATTTTGCCACCATACACTCACTTGTCAATATGGAATTCAATTGTCACACATACTTCCCACAAACTAAAATTAATTTTAAAATTATTTGAAAATAAATAGATCAAATGATAGCAAAAGTAAAGAATGCAATAATGTGAAAGGATAAAATTAAATGGCTAACATAGAAAAACAAAATTAAATAAGATGGTAAAGAGGGAGAGTTGTCAACAAAACCAAAGGAGATCAAAGTTAGTTTGAAATGGCTATCTCCACAATGGGTTGCCTCCCATAGAGCGCTTGATTTAAGGTCCTTCAGCCTGACCTTCTTTCATTATTCAATAGCTGGGTTCTTTAAGGAGTAACACCTCCTTTGAATAATCTACCGCTGGATGTATGTAATGTTTAACCCTGTGTCCATTATCCTTGAATTCTTGACCTGTTTGTTCATTTAAAAGATCAACAGCTCCATGAGGATAAAATTTTAATAGCTTAAACGGGCCAGACCATCGTGACTTGAGCTTTACCGGAAATAATCTAAATCTTGTATTGTGGAGCAACACTAATTGACCAGGGCTAAATTGCCTGTGTTGAATATGCTTGTCATGCCAGTGTTTTGTCATCTCTTTATAGATTCTTGCATTTTCATATGAAAATGGTTGTCATTCATCAAGCTTACAAAGTTGAAGCTTTCTCTACTCTGCTGTAGTATGAATATCCCAATTTAATTTCTTTAATGCCAGTGTGCTTTATGCTCTAGCACTGCAAATGGCAAGTCTTTCCATAAATAATTCGATAAGGGGACATGCCGAGTGGAGTTTTGTATGTTGTTCTGTAGGCCCATAGAGAGTTATGTAAGTGTAAAGATCAATCCTTCCTCGTTGGGTTCACCACTTTTTCTAAGAACTTTTTAATTTCTCTATTGGACACTTCAGTCTGACCATTAGACTATGGGTGATATGTTGTTGCTACCTTGTGTCTGACTTCATATTTTTCATTACTGCAGCAAAGACTTTGTTGCAAAAATATGTACCCTCATCACTAATAATTGCTTTAAGAGTGCCAAACTTGAAAAAAAAAATTCTGAAGAAAAGTCACTATTATTTTAGCATCATTGGTAGGTAATGCTGCAGCTTCAACCCACTTGGAGACATAATCTACAACAATAAGGATATATAAGTTCCCAAAGGATGGTGGGAAAAGTCCCATAAAATCTATTCCACAGACATAAAAAACTTCCACTTTTAGAATGTTAGTAAATGGCATTTCATGTCTTTTAGTTATGTTTCCTGTCCTTTGACACCTGTCACAACATTTAACAAATTCATAAGCATCTTTAAAAATAGTTGGCCAGTAATAACCTGATTGCAGTATTTTAGCAGCTGTTATGTGACCAGCAAAATGTCCTTCATATGTTGCAGCATGACATGACTCCAATATGTGAGGAATCTCTCTTTCTGCGGTACATCTTCGTATTACTTGATGTAGGCGCAACTTATATAAATGTGGGTCATCCCACTAATAACTTCTAACATCATGAATAAATTTCTTTTTTTCTTGAAACTTCAGCTTAGGTGGTAGCAACCCACTTACTAAACAGTTAGCAAAGTCTGCATACCATGGAGAGTCTGACTGCTGTAGCATCTGTACTTGCTGTACCACCAACAGCTGTTTATTAGGAAAAGTTTCAGTGATGTCTTTTTTTGTCAATGTGCTTGTGTCAGCTTCCAGCCGTGACATGTGGTCTGCTACTTGATTCTCGGTCCTCTTTCTATCTTTAATTTCCAGATAAAATTCTTGTAGCAATAAGATCCATCTGATTAATTTTGGCTTGACATCTTTCTTTGAAATTAAGTATTTGATGGCTGCATGGTCTGTATATACAGTCACTCTAGTGTCTACCAAGTAGGCTCTGAATTTGTCAAAAGCAAATACTATTGCTAGCAATTCTTTCTCTGTAGTGGTGTAATTGATTTGAGTTTGAGTAAGAGTTTTGCTTGCATAGTATATGGAGTGAAAAACCTTATCCCTTCTTTACCCTAATACTGCTCCCACAAAATGATCACTAGCATCACACATCAATTCAAATGGTAAAGTCTAGTATGGAGATATGATTATAGGAGCAGTGAATAGAGCTTTCTTTAATTCTCCAAATGCTTGATGACACTCTTTGTCAAAGTGAAAGGGCTTATCATGTTCCAGTAATGAGCATAATGGTTTAGCTACCTTGGAAAAATCCTTAATGAATCTTCTGTAAAATCCAACATGACCCAAAAAGCTCCCAATTACCTTTACTAAAGTTGGAGGTGGCAGTTTATCTATTACCTCTATCTTGGCTTTGTCTACTCAATGTCATTCTTGGATACCTTGTGACCCAACACTATTCTTTCTTGCACCATGAAATGATATTTTTCCCAATTGAGTACTAAGTTGGTCATCTCATATCTTTTAAAAACTTCTTCCAGGTTGTGTAAACCATCATTGTATGTATCTCCAAAAACTGAGAAGTCATCCATGAAAACTTCTAACGTCTACTCTACTATATCAGAAAATATAGACATCATGCATTTCTGAAAAGTTATTGGAGCATTGCATAACCCGAAGGGCATTCTTCTGAAGGCAATATTCCATAAGGACAAGTAAATGTAGTTTTCTTTTGATCCTCTGGAGCTATACCAATCTGGTTGTAGCCTGAATACCGATCTAATAAACAATAGTATTGTTTTCCAGCAAGTCTATCCAACAACTGGTCTATAAATGGCAGTGGAAAGTGGTTTTTCCTTGTAATTTTGTTGAGTTTCCTGTAATCCATACATACTCTCCATCCAGTCACTGTCCTTGTAGGAGTAAGTTCATTCTTCTCATTAGCTATTACTGTTATCTCTCTCTTCTTTGGAACACATTGAATTGGGCTCACCCATGAACTGTCTGATATTGGGTATATAATTCTAGTATCTAACCATTTGGTGATTTCCTTCTTCATCATTTCTTTCATAATAGGGTTCAACCTTCTCTGGTGCTCCACCGAATTACTGGAGCAATCTTCTAGTAAGATTTTATGTATGCATATTGATGGGCTTATCCCTTTTATATCGGCCATGGTCCATCCAATTACTCTTCTGTATTTTCCAAGTAAATCTACTAAACTCTGTTCTTGACCTACATCCAAAGTAGAAGAGATGATTACAGGGAGTGTGTTGTTTTGACCAAGATAAGCATACTTCAAATGTGAAGGTAACAGTTTTAATTCAAGACTATGAGGTGACTCAATAGACGGTAAAATTATTTTTACTTCCCTATCTAAAAGATTCAGATGTTCAATAAACATGTTGTGCCTATCATATCGTTTTTCTTCCATCAAATCTGTCTATATTACTACAACATCTTCCTCTTCTACATCATCAAAGGTAGTGACTTTGTTAAATGCATTACTACAACATCTATCCATTCTGTCTGCTATAACAAAATCCACTACACTTAGGAAATTGTAGTCATCTACTTCGTTAGGGTTCCTCATAGCCTCTAGTACATTAAATGTGACTTGCTGATCATTCACTCTTATGGTGAGCTCTCCTTTCTGCACATCTATCAAAGTCTTTTCCAGTTGCTGGAAAAGGTCTTCCAAGTATAATGGGTACTTTTTTATCAGCTTTAAAGTCCAGTATAATGAAATCCACCAGAAAGATGAATTTGTCAACCTTCACCAGTACATCCTCTATTTTTCCTTTAGGGTATGCATGAGATCTGTCAACTAATTGCAGAGTGACTGTTATTGGTCTGCATTCCCCTACTCCCAGCTGCTTAAATACAGATAATGGCATCAAATTAATACTAGCTCCCAGGTCACAAAGTGCTCTGCCAGCATACCTAGTTCATATAGAGTAGGGTATTGTAAAACTCCATGGATCTTTCACTTTTGTAGGAATCTTATTTTGGAGCATATGACTGTTTTCCTGTATTAAAGCAATAGTTTCAAACTTTCCCAGCCTTCTTTTTTCGTGCCAAGATGTCCTGTAGAAATTTCACATAATTTGGCATTTGCTCCAAAGCTTCCATAAAAAATATGTATATATGTAATTGCTTCAGCACTTCTAGGAATATGCTGAACTGCTTGTCTTGTTTTTTCTTCTGGAACCTTTTTGGCAAAGGTGGTGGATGTCTAAATTGCTGAGTAGTTTCATGAGGTATCAAACCCTGTTTGTTTGGGTTGGTGCAGGTTGTGGCTGTTGAGTGTTAGAAAATGCATATTTATAATGGAGAAAAATCATCATTTTACATTTCAAATCTTACTAACAACCCTTACTTTTATGTATTTAACCTTCCTGTGATTTAATTACGTGTGTTTTATTTTAATTAAGTATTTTATATATTTTAAGGGCATTATAGTCATTTTACAATAAAGGAGAGATCAGACGGCAAAATAGACATCACTTTTGAACTCAGGACGGTCGAAAACCTTAGGAGGAGCATAAAAGGAAAAATGGCACTATTCACATGTACGGTACTATTCATGTGTACGGTACTGTCTACGCTACTGTTCACGACACTGTTCACATAGACTGATCGATGACGTGGCATTGACCGATGATGTGGCACTGACTGATGAGGTGTCACGATCCTATTACACTAAAATTCTTATGTACTGTTGATGGTGACGTGGCAGCATATCAGTGGACTAAAAATCTCGCGTATGGTACATGCATCACACAATATTATTTTCAACCAAACCGCGTCACTGTTCAACCCGAGTCAAACCGTATTACTGTTCATTCGCGTGGTCAAACCGCGTACTGTTGACTGATGACGTGGCGCAATCCTGAGTCCAAACTGTTTTTAATCCGATAGTCATGATTTACTCCATGTATGTATAAAAAGGGGGCCTCCCTCCCCTAATTTGATATCTCTGAATCCATTTTTTAGATCCATTTTCTGTAATTCCTTCTTCATCTTATATTTTCTACGTATTTTAATAAATTCTCATTTTTCCCCTAATTCAATTATGAGTGGCTAATTTTCTTTCAAGCTTAGGTTAAAGGTGAAGTCTCAACATGTATCAGGGGTTTTATTTGGTGAATTTATTTTCTCTTCCCCTCTAGTTTTTGTGGATGTTTTGACTTCTCGTCGACAAATAATACTAATCTTGTCTAGTACCGCCTTGGTTTCACCGGCCCCCTCGTACAAGATTATTATTATTTGGTACAATAAGCTTTTAGTACCATATTGATTAGAACGCGGTTCATGAGGTGTGAATTCCCCTCTCATGATTTAATTAGCATTAATAAGGATTATTTAGCGCATGATGCATGTTGATACGGATCCAGATACCTAAGTACGTCAATTTAATAGATTTTCTCTTCAAGTTATTCTCGCAATTTCAATTCTAATTTTAGAATTTATTCTTGCCATTTTAATTTAAGTTTTAGCATATTCCAAATCATTTCCACCATAAATGCAACCACCCATTTACAAAATTAATTCTATACACAATTAAAATCCACCTCCTTGTGGGATCGACACTCATCACCATTAGTCTACTATACAATAGATTTGTGCGCTTGCGAGAACATTAAAATTTGCACAACAAGTTTTTGGCGCCATTGCCGGGAAGGTAAGTAATTTTAATTCATTAAATTAATTTTTGTGAATAATTTCTTTTAATTGTTTTCTTGTAATTTGTTTATTAAAAAAAAGTGAATATACATTTAAAGGTTAATATTCTTTTCTTTTTCTCTTATTTAAAATTCTATAATTTAATTTTCAATTTATTTTTCTTTGTAATTTTTTTTTGTTTTTTTGTTTATCTTACTAATTCTTTTTAGTTAATTTGTTTCACGTATTTATTTTTAGTGTGTTTTTATAGAAAGATAGTAATAGTGCAATAAGGTTAGTATCGTAATTTCTCTCTCTTCTTTATTTTTATTTATTTTGTTCCCATCTTTATTTTTATTTTATTTGTTTTGCATGCATGGTCGTAGCTCATTATTTCCTAATCTTGAACCTATAGAACTTGAATTAGAAAAAACATTTTGCACACACAAACAAGTTAAAAATAAAATGGATTTGCAACCACAAGAGAGGCCATTTAAGGACTATTTTAGTCCCTTAGCTAATTTGAGCACATCATGCATAAGATACCCAAATGTAACTGTTAGAAGTTTTGAATTAAAACCTAGTGTGCTAAATTGTCTCCCCACATTTTATGGCCTAGAAATTGAGAACCCATATAATCATTTAAATGATTTTCATGCCATTTGTCAAACATTTAAATATGAGAATTTTTCAGATGATGATGTTAAACTCAGATTATTCCCATTTTCTTTAAATGATAGAGCTCGTTCATGGTTAAATACTTTACCTGCTAATAGTATTTCATCATGGGAACAAATGGTAACGAAATTTTTAAATAAATATTTCCCAGTGCATAAAAGCAACTAAAGTTTTACAATGTGGTTTTTATTGGCCAACTATATTTCAAGATACTTACACTTTCTATTCTTCATGTGATAGGTGTCAACGAATGGGGAGCATTACACGAAGGAACATGATGCCGCTAAATCCAATTTTAGTGGTTGAGATTTTTTACGTATAGGGTATCGACTTCATAGGACCTTTTCCCCCTTCTTTTGGCCATTAATATATATTGGTTGCTGTTGACTACATATCAAAATGGGTAGAAGCAATTCCATGCAGAACCAATGATCACAAGGTGGTGATAGGATTTTTGAAAAGCAACATTATTTCACGCTTTGGATTCCCTCGAGCGATAATTAGTGATGGTGGTGCCCACTTTTGTAACAAAGCATTCAAAGCTCTTTTGACAAAGTATTCAATCACACACAAAGTGGCGACCCCGTATCATCTGCAAACTAGTGGCCAAGTTGAGATATTCAATCGAGAAATAAAGCGCATATTAGAAAAGACAGTGAGGCCAGACAGGAAAGAGTGGTCATTAAGACTTGATGATGCATTATGGGCATATAGAACGGCCTTAAAGACCCCGATTGGGATGTCACCCTACAGGTTAGTGTATGGAAAAGCTTGCCCCTGTGGAACTCGAGCATCGTGCGTATTGGGCTATCAAGAAATTCAACTTTGACATGCAGCAAGCCAGCTCAGAAAGAAGATTACAACTGGCAGAACTTGATGAAATTCGCAATGACGCATACGAAAATGCCAAGATTTACAAGCAACAGATGAAAGTCTTCCACGACAAGCAAATTATGAGAAAATCTTTCACTCCAGGTCAGAAAGTGCTTCTATTCAATTCTCGCTTGCACCTATTTCCAAGTAAGTTACGCTCTTGATGGTCTGACCCATTTATTGTTCATACTGTTTTTCCACATGGGGCAATTGAAATTAAGGATCCAAAGAACGGTGTTACGTTTAAAGTTAATGGTCAAAGATTAAAGTCATATCTAGAGTACCAACCACATGGAGAAGACACCGAAATAAATTTGAGTGATCCACTAAATTTGAATTGATTTTTTTTCTTTCTTTTCATTGATTTTATTTTTCTTTCTTTCTTTTTATTATTATTTTGCTAATTGAAATTGTTTTTGCATAAGTGTGTTTGTTTTACCATTAAGTTTTCTCTTATCATTTTTAATCGTGAGTACCATACTTAGATCATTCCTCCTGAACATTCTTAATCCACTTCAACGTGTCAAAACTCATCTCAAAAGGCAGATTCAATTTTGTAAAACACAACGCATTTGGGCTCTACAACCACTAGAGTTAGTAGCCTTTGTTGAGAATCTAGAAAGCCAACTCAGAGATATTGAGAGAAGTGTTTACGAAATCCAGTTGGAGCTTGAGGTAAATTCAATAAGAGGATGATTTTAATTTTCTTTGTGTGTTTTAATTTGTTTTTCTGTTTGTGTGCTTTAGTTTGTTACCTCGGTGAAGTGGCGGATAACGGTACTCCGTGACAATCAAGTTGGTTACTTCAGTTTTCCCATAATAACTGATATTCTAAGGCGAAGGTATGAACAGAAATGAGATCTTCGCGAATCTTCACAAGCGATTCCCTTCACTTCCTCAGAATGCCCTCCTTACGATCTACAAAGTTTGGTCTGAACGCATGCGATTACTCATGAGGAATAACATACCTACTGACATCTGTTGGTTAATCGAGGTTATTGAATACATGCCTGATTGTGGTAAAGGAAATTATGCAAGAAAACGACGAGCTCGAAGAATTTTTGTTGCTTGTCATAAATGTGCCAGAATGAGATGCGATAAAAACCCATGTTCTTTAGGAATGGTGTCTGATAACAGGGAAGATAAGATTCAATTCATTAGGGATGGCTTGAATAAGGAGTCATTGGATGATATCCTTTTGTCCCTTGAAATGCATCCCAGTGGATATGTGCAAGGAGCGATTCTCCAGTTATGTGGCCATTATTCTAGAAAGAGCATGCACGATATAGTCTCGAGAATCTGACTATAAACACCCCTGTTTGTCAGTTTATAAGAAAACTGGATAGGAAGCCTATCCTCGACCCATAGAGGGCACTCAAGCCGTTTCTGGACGTAAAACCAGAGGAAGATGTGAGCCACAGTCGCAACTACCTGTAAATATCCTTTTACTTTATTGTTATTTTATTCCACTGTTGTTTTATTGTTTGCATTATTGTCTTTAATAATTTTATTACTGTTTGCTTTTTCCTTTTTACTGTTTCCTTTTTGACTCGCGAGCCATGTGCTTTACATGTTATTAGACACTGACACATTACCTCATACACAACTGTGACCCACTGTCACCAACACTCTTAAATGTGATATTTTTTTTGTCAAGCACTCATAAATTATTTTTGAAAAGTATCCCAATAGCAGCTACTCCAAATAGACAATTCAAGAACATTTGTGTGCTTTCTGGATTTAACTATGGCAAACATAAAGAGTTCGTTGAGACATCCATCGATCTTGGTCGAAGTATAGCAGAGAGAAAATTACACTTGGTGTATGGAGGAGGTAATCGAGGATTATCAAAAATGGTCTCAGAAGCAGCTTTTATTATAGGAAGTCAAGTGTTAGGCATCATCCCAAGAGTCCTAAAATCATTGGGCAGTTCGTCTGACTCATCAACTGGAGAAGAGTTAGTCGTCTCAGGTATACAAGAAAGAATAACTGAAATGCTTAATCATGCTAATGCTTTTATTTTCCTTCCAGGAGATCTTGCAACACTAGAGGCACTTATCACACAAGCATCTTGGGCCCATCTGCATATCCACCAGAAACCTATCGGTTTGTTAAATGTCAATAACTTTTATGATGGCTTTATCGCATTTCTTAACCATGCAATAAAAAATTATTTCATTCCTTCCAATGCGAAAAAACTTTTTATTTGTGCTCACACTGCTAATGAGCTACTTGATCTGTTACAAGCTTATAGACCGGAGCCAGACCCCTGGTCCTTTGTGTTGGAGCGTCCAAAGAATGATGGTAACAGTAGCAGCAGTAAGAAGTACAAATTAAACTTAACTCTCCGCTTGTAAACATTTTCTTCTGTGTTGCACCACCCAGGTGATATTTTCTAAACTCTACTTCTTTCCTTTAAAACATTGAGGACAATGTTTCATTCTGGTTAGGGGGAGGGAATAGTCGACAATTGTGGAATCTTGGTTAAGGTTTTACTAATTTTTTTTTGTAGAAACTAACTGTTGCTAACTTTTTGTGTTGAAGATGGCTGAATATGGAGTGTAGTGACTCTAGAAACGTATCTTCTTCGTTTAAAAAAAATAATAATAAAAAATAAAAAAAATTTCTTTTTCTTTATTAAGTTTTGATGTTCTTCTTCTTTTTAATTTCTCCTCTATAAATATACATTTTCCAACTTTTGAGTCGAAGATGACTAAATATGGAGTGTAGTGCCTCTAGAAACGCATCTTCTTAGTAAAAAAAAAATCATTTTCTTTTTCTATCATTTTAAGTGTAACTTTTCTAATTAGTTTTTCTACATCATTTTCACATTTCTGCATGCATATTTTCCTTTTATGTTTAGAATAGGTTGAGGGGTAGAATGTTGTTTGAAAAAAAAATTGTGTGATTTGTTTTAATATTGGATGACATGATTAATTTCAAATTTTAGTATTTGTATTATCTTTGGTCTTAAGTGATGTTACGCCATGTTTGCTACTTTACATGTTGATGTCGGAGACAAATATAAGTTGCTTGAAGGAATGAACATGTCATAATAAGTACCAAGTGAGTTTTTGAGCCTATTATTTTTTTTGGAGAATAACCTTTTTACCCATTCTTTATACAGCTTAACAGTTTATTATGTTACACACGATCTCTAAATTTCTTTTGAGTTAACCCTTAAAAAAATTTATAAAAAAAAAAGAAAAAAATGTGTGTTACTACATTTGGAGGCCCATTTAACTAGCAGATATGGACGATTATTTAGAGCCCTAAAAGATGATGGAAAGGCCATCTTTGTCCCGTTTGAGTCTTTCTAGCCATCCCTTTTATAAAATATCCATAGTTAACCATTTTGAGCTTTTTAAAAAAAAAAAACCTTTTACTTGTTAAACTTACCATCTTGACCCACTCCGATTTGGAATATTACCCGATATCTTATAAGTTCCATCACCTATTTATGTTTGAGAAAAATGTAAATAATTATTTTGTTCAATGACGTTATGCCAAATAAAAGCAAAAAAAAAAAAGAAAAAAAACAAAAATTGTTGTTTCAAAAGAAAATAATATATAAAAGGTGAAATCTACCTTGTAACTTCAAAAAAAAAAATATTTCTCTGCATTTTTTCTCAAACATACACTTTTTTTTTCCTTATTTCCCTTCTTTGTTAGCCATGTCCCTAGCCTACATTACGTCCTAATAAAAGTCCTTCTTAATTTTGGGGAACTATAGTCTGAAGTATAAGCTAGTTATATGGGTTAAAAAGATGTAGTGATGTATAATAATAAAAAAAAAGAAAAAAAAGATAAATAAAGTGGGTTGACTAGCATTTTTGTTTGACTTGAGATCGTATTCTTTTTAAGTTGAGCGCATATTTCTTTCATCTTGGTGAGAGCATGTGATATCATTTTTATTATTATTTTTTCTCAATTACCATTCATTGGAGTAACTATTTTTATTACGTTTAATTTGTTTGTGAGAGTGTCACTACTTCCAGTGAAATTTTGGAGTTTGACATGTCATTCTTGAAAGTAGATATAACAAAGTTTACTGGGCTAATTCGTGTGAATGGTTGATGTGGGTGTGATGTTGCTTTAGACTGGACATAATGCTTATACTTTTATTTAATTGCTATCATTAATCTGATTGAATATGTTAACATATATGTTTCCATGATATTGATTTTGATGATAACAAACAAGATTAAGAATGATTAATGTTTTAAGCTCAAATTATTGAAAAATATATTTTAAATAAATCATTATTTTCATATTATAAATGTTTTATATTTAATGAAAAATGATTTTATGAAATTGATTGTTTTTAATCTTTTTAAATAAATCATTATTTTCACATTATAAATGCTTCATGTTTAATGGAAAAATGATTTTATGAAATTGGTTGTTTTTCAAAGTTTATGGTTTAATTGAAAGAATTTTGAAAACTTTGAAATAAACATATATTGCTTGAAATTTTGGTAAAGGACCTATTTGAAAAGTGTCATAGCGTTTTGGGCTATATCATAATTTCAGAAAGTTGTTGGGATTCATAAAGTATTATTTAGAAATTCTGAAATTGGACCTATTTGAAATTATTTAAACATTTTTGGGTCATTCTATAATTTCACAAAGTCTGGGCGAAATCATAATTTCAGAAAGTTTTGGGCTTGACAAAGCATTATTTAAAATTCTAAAATTAGGACCTATGTGCAAATGTTTACAAACTTTCTGGGCCTTACTACAGTTTTATAAAGCTTCGGGGTTAAAACTGAAATTTCGGAAAAATGTCACTTGTAGCAGGTACTGTAGCTATCCGGCTTACCGGATACGAAATCCGGAAAACCGGTTACGGGGCAGCGAGTCTTCATTGCGAATCCGGCTTACCGGATTCCAAAAACGGCAAACCGGATATGCCCAGAATGTGAGTAACGGCTAGTTTTTGAGTTCAAACTATATAAACTCAAAGCCAATTCATTTTTGGGAACCCAAGCAAGCAAGAACAAGAGCACACAACATATATTGAGCTTCAACTTCGTGAATCATCATTCTTTAAATCATCTTTGTTCTTCAATTTGTATATCTACTCTTAAAGAGAGATTTATTGTTGTATTTATCATTTCTCATCAATTTGTGAGTGTACAAGTGTGGGAAACACTTGGGGTGAAGAGATTGGGGATATAATCTCTTGTTGTAAAGGTTCATTGACACCTCGAAGTCAATTGTAATCGTTGAAGACTTGGAAAGGCTTGGATAGTGAAATCCTCAAGCGGGTGAGCTTGGAGGCGTGGACGTAGGCGGGGATAGCCGAACCACGTAAAAATCCTTGTGTTCGTTTTCTCTTCCCTTACTCTTTTAATATTGTGTTTATTTGAATTTATTGTTTTCGAATTGATTAAGGCATTAGATTGAATTGTTGTGTGGATTTGTTAGGATAATTTTTAAACATCCAATTCACCCCCCCTCTTGGGTTGCACACTTATATTTCATTTGGTATCAGAGCGAGGTGCTCTTGTGTAGACTTAATCGTCTAGAGTTAAAGATCAATAGCAACCCAAATTAGTTCAACTTTCATGGAAGGCCAATCTACCACTAGACCTCCATTCTTTGATGGTAATGATTATCCTTATTGGAAAATTAGGATGAGAGTGTTTTTACAAGCCTTAGATTATGAACTATGGGAAATAATTTGTGATGGTTCAGTCATTCCTAGGAAGAATGTTTTAAGTGAATTGGATAAGAAAAATATGTCTTTAAATTCCAAGGCTATGAATGTCTTATTTTGTGCCTTAGATAAAAATGAATTTCATAGAGTTTCAAATTGTTCTAATGCTTATGAAATTTGGAGAAAACTCGAAATTGTATATGAGGAGACTACGAGCGAGGAGGAATTTCACGAAGTGTCGAATTTGGCACTTATGGCAATTGGAGATGAATCGGATGATGAACTTGACGAGGTAAATGATCTTCCTACTTATAATGAATTACATGATGCGTTTAAAGAATTGTATGATGAGTGGATGAAAATTGGTAAAAAGAATGCATGCCTTAAGAAGAAAATGCTAGAACTTACAAATGAAAAGGATACCAAGCAAAAATGTATTGATTCATTGAATGAGAAGATAATAGAATTAGAATTAGAGAACAAAACATTGCATAATGAAGTTGCGTCATCAAATGAGAAATTTAGTACTTCACATGAGCATTTAGAATCATATGTAGATGACTTGAAAAATGAAATTGATGCTTTACAAAAATACAATGATTCATTAAATGAAAAAATTAAAGGACTAGAGTTAGATAATAAAATGTTGCATGATAGAATTGCATCATTTAAATGTCAACAAAGTATTTCGTATGAGCATGAAAAATCACATGTTGATAAATTAATGAAAGAAAATGATGTGCTTAAGAAAAAGAGTAATAAGCTCAATGAAATTGTTTTGAAATTCACAAATGGGCAAAAGATGTTGGATAACATGCTTAATTCACAAAAATGTATGTTTGATAAAGGAGGACTTGGGTATAAGCCTTACTTGAAAAAAAAATATTATAAGAATTATTTTGTTAAGGCTGCCTCCACAAATGATAAAGTTGTATGTCATTATTGCAATCAAAATGGTCATATGAGTTTTAGATGTCCAGTTAAGAGAAATGCATATTATGGAGCAAAATGTATTTGGGTTCTAAAAGGAACCATTTCTAACACTCAAGGACCCAAGAGCATTTGGGTACCAAAGGGCACAACGTGAATGTTTTCTTTGTAGGTACCACAATCAAGGAATGGTGGAGAAGTTCCTTGATGAAAGCTTGTGAGGATAATCACTTGAGTATGATCTAGGAGAAAAAGATGAGGCAAGATAATTTAATTATTTTGGTAACAATTCTTGCCATATTAATTTTGTTGAATGAATCATGATAAATGAAATTGCGAAAGTATGCTTGTATGTTTACATGATGGAATTATCATTGTGTGTAATATTGAATGATTTATCATGATGGATTTGTTTGATGTTAATGTTTATGAAGTGTTTAAGCATGATAGTTAAGTGGTGTGTTTGATTTATTCACTTTTGAATGATTATATGTTTAATCGTCGTTGAAAATCTCTAGTCTGCACATGCTGAAATGAATCGGTCATAACTTCTTCTAGAGAACTCCAAATCTAGCTATGTAAAATTTATTGGAAAGCTAACTCAATTATCTTTCCAATGGTATATAGCATGCACGTTACTTCTTGCTCAATCAATACAGTTTTGATTCCGAATTTGACATTTCTGCATTTTATCTTGAGTCTGCACAGGCTGTAATGAATTGGTTATAACTTCTTCTAGAGAACTCTAAATCAAGCTCTGTAAAATTTATTGGAAAGCTAACTTAATTATCTTTCCAACGGTATATAGCTTGCATGTTAATTCTTGCTCAATCAATACAGTTTGTATTTTGAAATTGACATTTCTGCATGTTCTTAAGTTTTGAATGCTTATATGCTTCATGATTGTATGCTTGTTGGATGCTTATTGTTTCATGACTGTGATGAATGAATTATATGCATGAATTCTTGTGTCGTTAATTATGTTATATCATCATCCACTTATAAAATTGACATCATTTTTTTGATACGATTTCATATGTTTAGTCTTGTATGTATATATGTTTCATACACTAATTGGCTTATTGAAAAGTTGAATGATTTTTTAACATTGATCGATTTCTAAGCCAAAAATAAATTTGTGTTTATAATACAAGTCTAAGAGCTTACAAAATTTCAAAAATATTTTCCAACGCTTAACCGGTATACCACTTTTAATCAACCGGAAAGCTATTTTTTTATTTTGGAGCTCTCGGGTTGAAATTCGGATAAACGGATTTTCAATCCGGAAAACCGGATTTGCTAAGCCTCCTCTCTGCTTCATAACCGGTCTACCGATTTCTTAATCCGGCAACCCGAATTTGGAAGGCAACTCACTGCCTCACAACCGGTCTACCGGTTAGCAAAACCGGAAAACCGAATTCGCATGGAAGTTTGCTGGAACAAAACCGGATTTCCGGTTCTTCAAAATCCGGCAAGCCGAATTTGTGGAGTCACAAATCTGTCTCGAATCCGGCCAGCCGATTATGCAAACCGGCAAGCCAAATTCATGCTTCTTGCTTTCGGGTCAATTTCCGGTCAACCGGATCACTCATCCGGCAAGCCGAATTCGAAGGTCTTTTAAACTGTTCATCTTCTTCTTCATTTCGGCAAACTGGTTCTCACTCTCTCTCTAGATTATTCCTCACTTGATTTCATTCCAAAATCCATTATTCTCATTCGTTTTCAATCTAAATTGATTCATATAAATTATTTCTCATCCATTCTTGTGTTTAAAATCGTTTCAATTGATTCAAACTTATTTTTTACTCAATATCTTGAAAATCCGAATTTGCTTTGAGAATTTGCTGGAACAAAACCGGATTTCCGGTTCAAGACATCCGGAAAACCGATTGTTTTTGAAGGATCTCGAAACTGGCCAGCCGGTTAAGGAAACTGGCAAGCCGAATTCATGGTTATAGCTCTCGGGTACATATCCGGTCTACCGGATTTCTTGTTTCCCGAGCTAACCGGCAAGCCGTTTATAGAATTGTGAGTTGCTGCCCATTAACCGGCAAGCCGGTTAGTAAATCCGGCAAGCCGGATTCGTGAGCTTTGTTTTGCTTCTTCTTCCTCTCTCGTGAGTTTTCTGCACTTGTTCTTCCTCTCTCTCTCAAAACCGTGAGCCACCCTCATCCATTTCCAATCAATTCCTCTTCATTTCTCAACCATTTTTATGTCAAGATCAATCTCTTAAACCATTACCAATGCATTTCATCTTCATTACACATTTCTCCATCATGATTTCTTCACTTATTTTTCATCATTTCATCATCATCTCTCACGCGTGAACAGTAACTCTCTGTTTCTCTCTCTACATTTTCAAGCTTCCTTTAGACAACTTTTGATCCAATCTACATCATATATTAGCTTCATTCATCTCTAGGATCGATTTTCTTTGCTCAAACAAATCCATTTCACTAAATTTTTGTAAACCCGAAATTGGATTTTTAAGCTTGTTTTTTTTTGTTCCAACAATGGTGGATGGTAATAAATCATGAGCAAACAAGTTGTCAAGAGATGTAAGAACAATTATGGAGACAATACGGAGTTTATATAAACACTATCCATTATCTTAAATCATCTCTTGGATTTTACAAAACCGAATTTGTGCATTTTGGGTATTTTAAATTACCATGGTTTCTTATTAAATTATGCACCTACATTTTCATATGCATAATTATTTTAATTGTGGATTGATGATGATTATTGTTTGATATTTGGTTGCAAATGTTATATTTTGAACACAAGAGATAATTTTGGCAAATTTGATCCAAAATTTGATGTTGGTATTTTTCTTGGCTATTCAAACACAAGCAAAACTTATTGAGTGTATAACAAAAGAATTTTGATTGTGGAAAAATTTATACTTGTTATATTTGATAAGTCTAATTCTTCCTCTATGGAGAAAGTTATTTTTGATGATAATGTAGATGAAGAGCTACAAGAAGAGTATAAAATGAGAGCTAATTGAGTGTATAAGTTGAAAATCAAGAGGAGCAATATGAAGAAACAAATGCGAAGTAAAATGAAGGTAATTCTCAAATACTCCCCAAGGCGTGGAGGTATGTTTCTTCCCACCTTAAGAACTTAATTTTGAAATATCCATCACAAGGTGTAACTACTAGATCATCACTTAAAAATATATGTGAGCATTTGTAATAATGGATTTGAGCACTTGTTCTTTAGCTCATAATGATGGCTTTTCAGCTATGTTGATTTTGATGATCTATAATCGCATATGTTGATTTTGATATTGTCATTATGTTCTTATGCTTTGCTTAAGTTTTGATGATAAAATTTGTGATTTGATGATTCCATTGCATTTGATGAAATTTGATCTTATGGAATCTATGATTGGTGAATGGATACATTTTTGTTTGTGCTTTCTTGACGCATTGTTAAATATGAGAATTTTTTTTTTTGTCACATTAGATCTTTGATGTGTTTAGTTGTCTTTATTTATAAAATGTGACTGATAATTATGGAGCTTGGATAGTTGATAATATGCATGCCAATTTGGTAAAGAAATCAAAACCTTTTTGCGAAGAAGATTTTTCAAAAATTCGGCATAAACTTAGAATAATTTGATTTCTTGATGATTTTGGGAATTCATAATGATTGATGATTATATGTGCGTTACTTGATGAATCGAAGGAATTGTTGGTTGGTTATTATTGTTCAAGCTTATATGGAAGTGTTTTTAACCATGTCATGTATTGGAGGATTTGAGCATTTTAAGGGGAGACTATGCCGAAACTTTTGCTCTCACAAAATTGGTAATATCTTTATCGAATTATTTTTTATGCTCTTGTTTCGATTGCATTTTTTTTCTCTACTCTTTTGAAAGGGGAGATAAATATGATATATTTTTGGATAAAATCTTTTTGGTTAAAATTTTAAATTGGTCATATATTTAGGGGGAGCATGTAATATGATTTTGGAAAATATGCATTTTGAACTTTTTTTGTTGTCCAAAGGGGGAGACAAAGGATATATCATTTCTATTTTGTCAAAATGAGGAGAATAATATGCATTTTGAGTAATGGTTTTGATAATTGGCATTTGATTATGATGATGATTTTGATGATTTTGAGATATGATGATAATTTATGAGTAATATTACTAAATTTGTTTTTGAGATGATGCTTGTTGTTAGGGGGAGATTTCGTCGAAATTTCTATTTGGACAACATGGGTAACAAATTTCCTACTCTAATTCTTTTCCTTTACGTTTTTCCTTTTTATGATGAAGGGGAGAAGAATACATGTTTTCAAATTTATTAAAAAAAAAAAAAATTTTTTTTCTTTGCCAATTAAGTTTTTCTTTTTGATGATGAGGGGGAGAAAAATCCATGTATTTAAATTGTTGGCAAATTGTAAAAGAAAATTATTTTTAGGGGAAGCAATTTTTGGAATCATTCTTTAAATACATGAAATGTTTGTCATCATCAAAAAGGGGGAGATTGTTAACATTTATGTTTTCACAATATTGATTTTGATGATAACAAACAAGATTAAGAATGATTAATTTTTTAAGATCAAATTATTTTTTATATATTTTAAATAAATCATTATTTTCACATTATAAATGTTTTATATTTAATGGAAAAATGATTTTAAGAAAAATGATTGTTTAAATACATGAAATGTTTGTCATCATCAAAAAGGGGGAGATTGTTAACATATATGTTTCCATGATATTGATTTTGATGATAACAAACAAGATTAAGAATGATTAATGTTTTAAGCTCAAATTATTGAAAAATATATTTTAAATAAATCATTATTTTCATATTATAAATGTTTTATATTTAATGAAAAATGATTTTATGAAATTGATTGTTTTTAATCTTTTTAAATAAATCATTATTTTCACATTATAAATGCTTCATGTTTAATGGAAAAATGATTTTATGAAATTGGTTGTTTTTCAAAGTTTATGGTTTAATTGAAAGAATTTTGAAAACTTTGAAATAAACATATATTGCTTGAAATTTTGGTAAAGGACCTATTTGAAAAGTGTCATAGCGTTTTGGGCTATATCATAATTTCAGAAAGTTGTTGGGATTCATAAAGTATTATTTAGAAATTCTGAAATTGGACCTATTTGAAATTATTTAAACGTTTTTGGGTCATTCTATAATTTCACAAAGTCTGGGCGAAATCATAATTTCAGAAAGTTTTGGGCTTGACAAAGCATTATTTAAAATTCTAAAATTAGGACCTATGTGCAAATGTTTACAAACTTTCTGGGCCTTACTACAGTTTTATAAAGCTTCGGGGTTAAAACTGAAATTTCGGAAAAATGTCACTGTAGCAGGTACTGTAGCTATCCGGCTTACCGGATACGAAATCCGGAAAACCGGTTACGGGGCAGCGAGTCTTCATTGCGAATCCAGCTTACCGGATTCCAAAAACGGCAAACCGGATATGCCCAGAATGTGAGTAACGGCTAGTTTTTGAGTTCAAACTATATAAACTCAAAGCCAATTCATTTTTGGGAACCCAAGCAAGCAAGAACAAGAGCACACAACATATATTGAGCTTCAACTTCGTGAATCATCATTCTTTAAATCATCTTTGTTCTTCAATTTGTATATCTACTCTTAAAGAGAGATTTATTGTTGTATTTATCATTTCTCATCAATTTGTGAGTGTACAAGTGTGGGAAACACTTGGGGTGAAGAGATTGGGGATATAATCTCTTGTTGTAAAGGTTCATTGACACCTCGAAGTCAATTGTAATCGTTGAAGACTTGGAAAGGCTTGGATAGTGAAATCCTCAAGCGGGTGAGCTTGGAGGCGTGGACGTAGGCGGGGATAGCCGAACCACGTAAAAATCCTTGTGTTCGTTTTCTCTTCCCTTACTCTTTTAATATTGTGTTTATTTGAATTTATTGTTTTCGAATTGATTAAGGCATTAGATTAAATTGTTGTGTGGATTTGTTAAGATAATTTTTAAACATCCAATTCACCCCCCCTCTTGGGTTGCACACTTATATTTCAGAATAAACACGAATGTTTCTATAAAAAAAATCATTTTGAATTTGAATTTTGTTTTCGCTTTATTTGCTAGGGACTAGCAATAAGCTGGTTGGGGGGTGTGTTGAGTATTAGAAAATGTATATTTATAAAGGAGAAAAATCGTCATTTTACATTTCAAGTCTTACTAACAACCCTTACTTTTATGTATTTAACCTTCTTGTGATTTAATTACGTGTGTTTTATTTTAATTAAGTATTTTATGTATTTTATGGGCATTATAGTCATTCCACAATAAAGGAGAGATTAGACGGCAAAACGGACATCACCTTTGAATTCAGGATGGTCGAAAACCTTAGGATGAGCATAAAATGAAAAATGGCACTATTTACATGTACGGTACTATTCATGTTTACGGTACTGTCTACGTTACTGTTCACGACACTGTTCACATAGACGGATCGATGACATGACATTGACTGATGAGGTGTCACGATTCTGTTGGACTAAAATTCTTATGTACTGTTGATGGTGACGTGGAAGCATATCAGTGGACTAAAAATCTCGCGTACGGTACATGCATTTAACAGGATTATTTTCAACCAAACCGCGTCATTGTTCAACCTGGGTCAAACCGTGTTACTGTTCATCCGCGTGGTCAAACCGCGTACTATTGACTGATGACGTGGCGCAATCCTGAGCGTCCAAACTATTTTTAGTCCGATGGTCATGATTTACTCCATGTATCTATAAAAAGGGGGCTTCCCTTCCTAATTTGATATATGTGAATCCATTTTTGGGATCCACTTTCTGTAATTCTCATTTTGCCCCTAGTTCAATTATGAGCGGTTAATTTTCTTTCAAGCTTGGGTTGAAGGTGAAGCCTCAACATGTGTCATGGGCTTTATTTGGTAAATTAATTTTCTCTTCCCCTCTAGTTTTTGTGGATATTTTGACTTTCCGTCGATAAATAATACTAATCTTGTCTAGTACCGCCTTGATTTCATCGGCCTCCTAGTACAAGGTTATTATTATTTGGCACGATAAGCCCTTAGCACCATATTGATTAGAGCGTGGTTCATGAGGTATGGATTCCCCCATCATGATTTAATTGGCATTAATAAAGATTATTTAGCCCATGATGCATGTTGATACGGATCCAGATACCTAAGTACGTCAATTTAATAGATTTTCTCTTCAAGTTATTCTCGCCATTTCAATTCCAATTTTAGAATTTATTCTTGCCATTTTAATTTAAGTTTTAGCATATTCCAAATCATTTCCACCATAAATGCAACCACCCATTTACAAAATTAATTCTATACACAATTAAAATCCACCTGCTCGTGTGATCGACACTCGTCACCATTAGTTTATTCTACAATAGATTCGTGCGCTTGCGAGTACATTAAAATTTGCACAACAATGGCTACTGGTGTTGCAACTTCTTTTTCATAAGCTTTAGTATAAGATGCAATCCATTGTAGAAAGTTTCCAATTGAATGCAACAGGGAATACTATGATGAGGACACCTTCGGAGTAATTCTTTGAATCTTTCCCAAGTCTCGTACAAACTCTCATCTTCAAGTTGATGGAAGGAAGTAATCTCATTCTGCAACTTTACATTTTTTATCGGTGGGAAATATTTCATTAGGAATTCATTAGCCAATTCATTCCATGTAGTGATGGAATCAGACGGTAATGAATTTAACCATGCTCTTGCTCGATCTCTTAAGGAATAAGGAAAAAGCCTCAGCCTTAAGGCATTTTGTGTTACTCCAGCAATCTTGAAAGCATCACTTACCTCCAAGAACAATTTAAGATAGAGATGAGGATCTTCATTTGACAATCCATTGAATTGACCAACTGTTTGCAACATTTGAAACATTACTGGCTTCAACTCAAAATTCACAGCTTCTACTTCAAGTCTGATGATCCCAGGGTGTACAACTTATGAAGTTAACACAAAATAGTCTCTTATAGCTCTATCTCTGTCATCAGCCATGTAAATAATATTGTTATTGCCTGGCTGTCTCTCGTTAGCATGTTTATTCTGCTCTTCTTGCATGTTGACTAGTTGTAAGGGCCCGTGACGGTTCAAATTTGCCTCATCCTGCAAATTATTCATACTTGAACAATTTTTGAATTCCTTTGTTCTCTTTACAATCTCCTGACAGTCCTTAATCTGGCGATAAATAGAATGAATCAAGTCAAGTTTGGCACTATCAAGATTTATTTCACACTTCAAAAATAAACAATCAATCTCCAGCAACGGTGGTAAAAACTTGTTGGTTATTTTTATAAGCAATTACTACCAATGCCAATATGCAAGTATACACAATAAGTAAGATAAGTATTCAAGATCGTCTACACAGGGATTGATATTACTTGAAATGCGAAAGCAATCACAATAATGCAGCTCAACTTATGGCTGAAGCAAACAATTTTTAAGTAATTTCTATCGTAATCAATGATTGAGACAAGAATTAAATAAAACAATACCACAATGAAATAAAATGGGTTAAGTGTGTCTAAGATTTAATTGAGATTATGGTAGTTGAATATCAAACTCTCCTTAGGGATTGACTGTTTTTCATCAAGTTAGCACCAGCTGTTATGACCAGTGCTGCAACACTGGGTAAAGTTTATCTGCATCCTCAGCTATCGCATATTGGAAGTCTCATACCTTTAAATCTATTAACAATGACTAGTTGCTAATCTACTTATGGTATGGCATTATGATCTTTAGCCTTTCCACCCTACAAGGTGAACACCTATGTCTAGTGTGTCACAAATCTTAATTTCAAGTATTGCCCTTATGGGATTCAAGATAATTTAATCCAGGAAACTCGACTTAAGATCAAGTAATACTCTAATAATATCCGCTAAGACATGCCCTATTGCTGCTCTATCTTAACTGAAATTATTAAATAGGTGGTCAACCGAAATAACAGTTATAGTCATAAAAACTACTAAGTAAAATGCAAAAGCAATGCCATAACAACATATAGGAATACTCAAGAACCCATTGGACTGTTTGTCACTCAACTACAAGTAAATTTAGTTCATATTCTGAATGAGAAAAGTAAACATAAATATATTGATCACGGAATACATCAAAACAATTAAAGGAAGAAGAGACATATAAGTTGAGCACGGTGAAAGACAAATAATTCTGCACGGTTCTTCAATGTTGCCAAACAGTACTCTCCAATTTTGATCTTCTTCTTCTTTCCTTTGTAATTATTCTAATGATAATTCATAACCGCCTTTCTATGTGGTGCACGCCACACTTTTATATTGCAAATTAGGGTAAATAAAAACCTATGAGCGTGCATGCGTTAAATTAGGAAACGTGCAGATTGCGATTTTGTGACTGACCCACTCCTAAGTTTTCTCCTGCATTGCTTCCAGATTGCTACAACACTGGTTGCTTTAACATCCACAACAACACTGCATTATTCCCGATTGTGCTTTACTTCTTTTGTGGCCATCTTATTTCCTTCTCTTACTCTTCTAATGTCTCAACATCTCCTCATAAATTTAGACTTCCTGAAAACCTACAATTATGCACCTGTTTTTAGCACAAATTACTTTGATTCAAGCAAAACTTATTAAGACTCAACTAAAATGAATGTTTATGCAAAATGTAATAAAAAATATCTTATTTATTCTCTAAGTGATCTTGATTCAAGCCTAGAATTGATGTAATAACTCTCATTTCCTATAGTTATCACACCCCCAAACTTAAACTATTACTTGCCCTCAAGTAATGACACATTCTAATGCTTCACGCAAACAATCGTGCACACAACTTTAGCTCTTTTATCAACTTTTCAAGGATTCTTCCACCTTCAGATCATACTCCCAATCATACACGATGACCATAGTAAATTAGTTCTAGACTTAATTTTCTTTATGTCCATAGTGTGTGTGCTCTTTCGATTGAATTCCAGAGATGCTATAACATCACCAAAGGACTGCATGAATTTCAGCAGTGAGAACACTTTATTCATAAATGGAGTAACATAACTTTCACATACTCAAACTGTAATGATTTTAAGATTGATAAACTAGGGAATATTCATCCTCCTCACTGTAACATTTATCTTTCATGTGAATGTCAATCAATTGTAATGATGACACCCAATTACTCAAACCATGCCCAGATCAGAGTTGCAGCAGCAATATCTGTAATGTAATCTTATCTAGAGGTATCTTTTACTCAAGGTTGAATATGAGGCTTACGAACAGACCTGCCTACTCAATGCCTTAGATAGAGGACTTCTTTTTTTCTTTTTCTTTTTTTCTTTTTTTTATAGATGTATGCTACAACATTGCTTATAACTCTAGCTACCTTTGAATACAATTATGCATAAAGGGTACATACTCAGATTTGGTTACTCAGCAACTTGAGCCATTTGAACATAGTGTATTTCGTAGATATCACAGTCAATCAAACTTACTTCTCCCCCCAAACTTAGGATATTTTCTATTCTTTTATCTCTGCTCTAATAGTTTCATACAATTAAACCAAAGTCTAAGTGTCGGGACAGAATTTCACTTTCATCTATAACTATCTCTACTTGGTATTCTTATGAATACTGAATAACACTCAATTGATCTTCATTAGGTTTTCAAATCCATACACAAATATTAGATAACAGAGCTTCACACAACACAAATATAAACACATGCATTTGGAAACACACCCCCCCCCCAAACTTAAGAGTTGTTGTGTCCTCACAAGCATACATAACAAAGACACACGATTTGACAAGGATATGAAAGACCGTAGAAAATACCACACGACTTGACAAACAAATTAAAAAAAATTAAGAAGGAAAGAAAACTCCCTTGTGGTGGGAACTGTGGCACATGACAGGTTGCTATTAGCGCTTTTTGGATGCACTGCGCAACTTGTCCTTTGGTAAAGCTTATGGGAAAGTAGTTGGGAATGTCTTTGTCTTTTTCTTCACGGGTCTGGTGATAGGAGTTGTGGCTGGGGTTGCTGTAGCAGTGCCTTTCGACGTACTGCCTTTTCAGTTGCTGGATTGCCGCTGACTGGTACAAACAGGCTGGCTAGGAATTTACTGTGGAGGATTTGGAGTTGATGCATCAGATACCTGGCCCTCATCCGTGATGGCAGCAATGATAGCAAGTAATTGCTTGGCTTGCGTAGGCCCTTGTCCTTTCCCTTGCCTGCAAGGACTGGAATAAACGGTTCCTCTTCAAAGTCCTCCTCTTCTTCTTCTTGAATAATGTGCTTTTTCCTAGTTTTGGACTGGGTGGGTATGTAAGGTTCTTCACATTCTTTCTTCGAGTTGTCCTCTACCTCTGTGGGTGAGCTATCAGTCTCAGACTTGTCACCTCTTCCTCTGGTTGATTAGATGGTTCAACATCTTCTGATTCTACCTCTACTTGTGGTTCCGCTGCAACTTCTTCTGCTGGTTCATCTGTAGCAGTGGCTTCTTCACTGGCTTCTACTAGAGCATCTGTGGTGTTGGTGCCAAAATTGTACTGCTGGAACAATGAGTCAGGGAATTTTCAGTGAGTGCGGTTCATGTACAGAGCAAATTGGTGTAGTTAGTTGTCCAGGTGTTGTAGATAACTCCAAAACCTATCATTTTCTCTCTGTTGAGCTTCTGCACAATGAGTTATACTGGTGCTGAGAGCTGGATGGTCTGTTCTAAGCCAATAGCTTGTCTTCCTTCTGTTACAACAGCTAGTTTAGTGGTTGTTCCAGGACTCTCACTAGAAACTCTCTCAATGGCACGTGCGTAAAGGCACCATCATTCTTGACATGTTCATCTCTGGTGTCAAAACGAACACCGAAAACTACACAAATGCTAGTGATGAGTGAACGGAATAGCATTGCAGCAGTTCGGTGAGTCTTAACTGCACAATTCCGGATTTCTTTTACGATGATGCTACCCACATTTATGAGAAGCCCACGAACAATAACATATAACAAGACCAACCTCTCTTGTGAAACCGTAGTAGTGTGAGTGGTGGGCATAAGCCTAGATTTCAGAAATTTTACCCATACCTTAGCAATAGGTTTCAAATCTATGCTATTAACTACCCGCCCTTCCTCATTAGCCCATGATGCTAATTCGATTGTAAAAGTTGTGAAAATGGTATTACACTTTTTCGGGGTTAATTTATCAAGCAACTTGGCATACTCACAATTAGTATCAGCAGGTAAATTATAAAAAGCATTTGTATCGCGGGAGTCTAATGGAACAAGTGTGTTTCTTACCCAAATGTTGTGCTGATCAGGGCTTACCAGATTGGCGTAAAATTCTTTGGCTACTAGTAGCACAAGGTCTCGAGGGTGGTTGCAAAACTCTAACCATTCGCGCTTTGCTGCAGCATTGTGAATTGTTTGCACAATTCCAGTGAGTTGTTTTGGAAATTGAAACCTTTTTTCTTCCAGAATCTTACGCGGCTCTATGAATTCTTTATATTTTTCTTCAGTGTGGTAACTTTGGAAGCGTGACGGATCTTTAAGGCAGCTCACTATTTTCTTATACCTCGACATTGTTGTAGCAGTAACAAATTGAAGCTAATGTTCTTGAAAGTAAAATGAGAAGAAGATGATAAGAATTATGAGAGTTGTACTTGCGAAGGAGATGGGGAATAGTGTCGTAGAGCACTAAGCACAGTGATTCCTTTTTATAGTGGACTTTAATTGAAGATAAATACGGTAACTGGAGATAATTGAGGGAATAAAATATTTTGAATTAAATGTGCATATCCCAAAAACATCAGCCAGTGAAATTAAGGCCTTAATTTCAGAGATTTGTTTCCGCAATTTCTATCCACATCCATGCATCTATCTGTCACGATTTTATATCCAACGGTAAGTGAGAGGCTCCATCTTTTAATTTACAGTAACGGTAAAATTGGTTGCTGCAGCACCCATTCGCTTACTCTAGCAACGGATACATACTCCACACTAAAGCTTTTAAGACATGACTCACTTCTGAATTCAATTGTCACACATACTTCCCATAAACTAAAATTAATTTTAAAATTATTTAAAAATAAATAGATCAAATGATAGCGAAAGTAAAGAATGCAATAATGTGAAAGGATAAAATTAAATGGCTAACATAGAAAAAAAAATTAAATAAGACGGTAAAGAGGGAGAATTGTTAACAAAACCAAAGGAGATCAAAGTTGGTTTGAAATGGCTGTCTCCAGAATGGGTTGCCTCCCATGGAACACTTGATTTAAGGTCCTTCAGCCTGACCTTCTTTCATTGTTCAATAGCTGGGTTCTTTAAGAAGTAACACCTCTTTTGAACAATCTGCCGCTGAATGTATGTAGTGCTTAACCCTGTGTCCATCTGTCAAGATTTTATGTATCTGTTTTTAGGACAAATTACTTTGATTCAAGCAAAACTTATTAAGACTCAACTAAAATGAATGCTTATGCAAAATGTAACCAAAATGTAATAAAAATCACCTTATTTGTTCTCTAAGTGTTCTTGATTCAAGTCTAGAATTGATGTAATAACTCTCATTTCCTAGAGTTATCAGTCACCACCGTGAGTCATAAGGGCCAATTGTTGTGGCTTATCTTGGGGCTTTGTGCCAAGTCTTGGCAGCATAAGGGCGTGCTTATGGTAAGCGTGGTAACAAGGCAGGGCTGGCGCGTTGACTGGGGCGTAGTAGCAAGGCGCACGTTGCGGCATGGGTGCTAACAATGCTGGGCAGCACGCGGAAGAGCGTGCGTGGGTGGCGTATACAGCAACTCGCAAGACTAACGCATAGTTGGCACATAGGTGTTGAGTGTTAGAAAATGTATATTTATAAAAGAAAAAATTGTCATTTTACACTTAAAGTTTTACTAACACCCTTACTTTTTTGTATTTAAGCTTCTTATGATTTAATTACGTGTGTTTTATTTTAATAAGTATTTTATATATTTTAGGGGCATTATGGTCATTTCACAATGAACGAGAGATCAGACGATAAAACAGACATCACTTTTGAACTCAGGATAGTTGAAAACCTTAGAAGAAGCACAAAAGGAAAAATGTCACTATTCATATATACAGTACTATTCACATGTACGGTATTGTCCATATTACTGTTCACAACACTGTTCACATATCCGGAATGATGATGTGGCATTAACTGATGAGGTGTCACGATTCCATTGGAGAAAATTCTTGTGCACTGTTGATCGGTGACGTGGCAGCATGTTAGTGGACCAAAAATTGTGCGTATGGTACATGCATATTCACAAGATTATTTTCAACCAAACCGCATCATTATTCAAGCCGGTTCAAGCCGCATGGTCAAACCGCGTACTATTGACAGATGACGTGGTGCAATCCTGAGCGTCCAAATTGTTTTTAATTTGATTGTCATGATTTACTCAATGTATCTATAAAAAAAAGGGGCCTCTCCCCCTTAATTTGGCATCCCTAAATCCATTTCTGGGCTCCATTTTCTATAATTCTTTCTCCATCTTGTATTTTCTATGTATTTTAATAAATTTTCATTTTACCCATAATTCAATTATGAGTAGTTAGTTTTCTTTCAAGCTTGAGTTGAAGGTGAAGTCTCAACATGTATCATGGGCTTTATTTGGTAAATTTAATCTCTCTTCCCCTTTAATTTTTTAGGATGTTTTGAATTTTTGTTGACAAATAGTAATAATCTTGTCTAGATACCATCCTAGTTTCACCGATTCCCTAGTACAAGGTTATTATTATTTAGCACGATAAGCCCTTAGTACCATATTGATCAGAGTGTGGTTCATGAGGTGTGGATTCTCCCCTCATGATTTAATTAGTACTAATAAGGAATATTTAGCTCATGGTGCATGTTGATGTAGATCTAAATACCCAAGCACTTCAATTATCATAGTTTTCACTTTAATTTATTCTCACTATTTTAATTCAAATTTTAGGATAATTTAAATCACTTCCACCATAAATCCAACCACTCTCATAGAAAATTAATTATACACATAATTAAAATCAACCTCCTCGTGGGATTGACACTCGTTACTGTTAATCTATTCTACAATAGATTTGTGCACTTGCGAATTCAATAAAATTTGCACAACAGCAGGCATGTGGCGCAATGGGGGTGCAGGCGTGAGACCAAGGGACACGCATGCACGAGGCACAACAATGTGTGTGTGAGTTGTGTGAGTTGCTTGATTGCGTGGGCAGTTGCGAGATTGTGGCTTAGTGGCAGGCCGGAGTGCATGCTAATGTGCAGTAATGAGGCATGCACGTGGGGGCCGAGTCATATGAAAATGAGAGGCGTCGTGTGCGGATTGTGGGTGGACAGTGGCTGTGAGACGTGGAACATGATTGGTCGTGATTCTCCAAGCAGTAGGCCTAATATCAAGCATGAGTAGGAAACATGCCTTGGAATGCTAGAAATGTGGAGACTTAGAGAGTGGGTAGCGGGGGTTACACATTAAGAGAGTGGGTAGCAGTGGTTACGCCCCACAACTTCCTTATTTCTAGAGTTATGGGCAGCAGTTGCCTTGTTCCTTGGGAGAGTGGAGATGTGCTCCCTTGTACATGCTTAATGGGTGCCTAAATATTTAGGGAGGGATTTGAGGTGGCATGTGGGCGGCGCGCCACCTAGGCTTAGCAAGTGGGGGGTGTCACTTGCAAACCATGTATATAGATAGTGATGCGATGTGTGTGGGGGTCATGAGTTTTGTTTGAGCATTGTGTCCTTGTGCATGCATTACTTGAACTATTTGTAAATCTTTTCTTGTTGCGGAATAGAAAAGTTAGGGGTTGGTGCCTTCGTAAAAAACCTATACTTGTGTTTGGTGATTGTGTGCGCCATTGTTCTTTATGTTGGCAAGAAATCGCTCTTGCATAACCTCCTTTATATGAGTTGTACGAGTGCTAGCGCGCTTCCTACAAATCGCTTCCATTGCAATTTTGGGTTGGCTGGCTAAGTAACGTCTTAGCGCCATCACGCGTGTTGCCATATGCATTTTGAGAAAAGCCTGGAGCCACAAACGACCATATAATTATTTAATTTACATTTTTTAATGGGACAAAACTACTCTACAACTGTTGTACCGAACACCCAAATTTAGTATTTTCTTTAGCAATTCTTGTTGTTTTCTGTGAATAATACAAACTAAAAGTTTTTAAAAAAATTATGCAATAAGCCCCATGTAAAATATAATAATTTGAAATTTAAAAAAAAATATTTGGCATTTTCTTTAGCAATCCCTATTGTTTTTTGTAAATAATAAAAACCATATGTTTAAATAATTCTATGTAATAAGCCCCAATTAAAATATAATAATTTTGAAATTCTAAAAATGTATTCTCTCTATCTCCTTCTCAAATCAATTTGTCCTACTTTAAATCTTAATTTATTCATTATCAAACATATAATTCTTCTAAAACATAAAAAAAAGAGTCTTCTAACTACATAAATTAGACTAATTTCTTAAACACAAAACCTCAGAAAAATAATACTTGCATTTTCTCAAAAGAAATATATTGCGTTTATGTTTTCTTCTTTATCATTGTAATAAGAAAAGAGTTATATCTTACTTTCTATAATAAGATCTAATCAATTAGGGCTTGCTGAATGCGATTAACGATGGTGTGATGGGTTTACTTTACTAAAATTTAACCTCAATAAGGTGTTTGACATGAATAAGTAAACTACAAATAATACCGCTTAGGCTACAAAATAATAAACTACAAATGATTTTTCTTTTACCCTAAGGAGACCTTAGAATAAGTTTTTTAGACTACATTTTTGTCTTACGTTAACGACATAAAATAAAAATGTTACGTTAGAAGTATAAAAGTTAGATAATGTTAATTTTTTTTAAAGGTATTCTCCCATAATCTAATAATTTAAGTTATTATTCATTCTTTACAATTTTAAATTTAAGTTTCATTCTTTATAATTTTAAATTTAAGTAATAGAATAAATATTATACAATGCACTTGTTTTCACATGAAATAAATAATTGATTAGCTTCATACGTCTAATAAGCTATAAGTAATTTTACATAATTTCAAATTTACATATAGAAATTTATTATTTTGAAAATATTATTTATAAACTCTATAATGAAATTTAAACGACTCTCCAAGCATTTATTTAATATTTATTTATTTTTCATTTTAATATTGTCAAAAGTTTTATAAAACCTTCTCCAATCTTGGACTACACTTAAAACAAGTTAATATTATTATAATCCAATTGGTATTTTAAGTAAATGGGAGTGGAGAGTATTTTAGCAAATTAAAATAATCCATCCATATTTTTAGTATATAAATATGTTCATTTACTAAATTACCTTTGACCCATATAATAAAATATTTTAATGGACTAATATGTCAAAATTTTGAAACTTAATCTTTTTTTAGTAAGTGCATCCATGCCGTTGGAATATCTTTCACAACTCTTGGGTGTTGGATCACAAAAAGAAAACAAAAGCTACAAAGGACAAGTAACATGAACCATGCCACCAAGGGCGTGGTCGGGTTGGTTGCAGTGAAGCTGTAGCCTCTACCAAAACCCGGGTTCGATTCTTGGGGAAAGTAAGGGGGATTAAAAATGTATTTGGGCTTGCCCACCCCCCTTACCTTTTAAAAAAAAAAAAAAAAAAGTAACATGAACCATTGCACACCCTCGATATGAATTTCGCTTCCATGTATTTTAAGTCTAAAGATGCTATTTGCAAACGACTAACACGAAATTGTATACAAAAATAACTATATGGATTAAAGGAAAAAAATATCTAGAGTTAGAAACATTACATTCCCTATAACAATAAGCTCCCTGAACAGAGTGAATACATTACTTCCGTCGAGATAACTTACTACTTAACTAGTCCACGGAAGCTTAGAATCTATCAACAAGATTACTACTTCTAGCAAGAGGGTAAGAGCTGGTGGGTTCAATTCTTCTAGAGTCAATAAAAAGTTGATTTTTAAATTTAACAAATAATCGTATAAACAAATATTTCATTGCAACTCAACTTTCAGAGAAAAAGTAGCTTGTTTTGAAAATAGTTTAACTGACTACAGTAATTAAGAGTATACGATATTAGTTGTGGTAGCGGCATCTGCATCAAGGTAGAAAATTCTATAAACATATTTTGATGGAATAAACAACAACAACAAAAGTATATAAAATAAATGTGGACAATGGTAGAAAACAGCAATAAAAAACTAGTAAAATAGAACCAAAACAGTGGGTAAAATTAGAGTAAATAATAGCAAAAACTAGTTGTAGAAAATAAAAAAAGAGCAGCAGGAACCAACCAAAAAAAAAAAATAACGCAGCGTAAAAAGGTAAAATAAGTAGCAAAAAATAGTAGCTATAAGCAGCATAAACTAGTGAATCCATAATACATGCTCCATTTGACTGAGATGTTTCTTCCTAAGATGGACTGGAAGATTTCCTTTACGTTGCAGAGATCAGACCGAGCTGATCCCTGATGAAGCACTAAATCCATAGTAATGCCTTTTGTTTTCCTTTTCCTTTTTTTATTTTTTTTGTGGTACCATAACTATCTACAATTGAAAGATTTACTTGACCATATATTAGAATCAACATATGTAAATACATTGATTTACGCAAAAATTAAATCTTATTAGAACACTTTAAGTCAATCATAAGTTTTTATATAAAATAAAACTAAATTAGTATTCTCTCGCAATTGGATCCACACAGGAAATATGACAAAAAAAATTAAACATTATTCATGAGTAAGAAACTTTTTTGAGAAAAGTGAACTCTAAAATAGAAAGAAAATAATCTGAATTGATTGATACTCATAAAACTTATATCAATCTTAATACATTCAAAACGTACCTGAAATGGCTAGTGAGGTATATATAGCTAGGACAAATTTAGGTGCAAATATTAAATCATATCTGAAATGGCTCTCAAGAATCATTAGAACTATAACTAACAGCAGAATACACTAAATTAGAATTGACAAAAACAATGGAACCACAACCATTATTGGGCATGCATAACTATAAGTTATAGCCAAAAAATAAATTTACCAAGCATCATGCTTGATCAAGAACTATAAGACTTTGTTGTGTCAATATCTTCAACTACAACTTGCAGAACACGCTAGATGGTTAGCTAGTTGCTTTATGTCTCCCGCTAGTTTCAGATAATATAAGATCAATTAAATAATTTGATAGAAGTGATAAGCTTGATATTTTGTCCATGCACAAATACTAAAGGAAACCTTAAAACACGGACTAGAGCACATTAAATTTTGGGAAACCTTTTGAGTGTTCATCTTTTAAAAGTATTACATTAAGTTTGAAATACAGGTAACAAGAAGCTAACCTCCTTCCCATCATAATTGAAAACAAAGGTGTTACTCAACCCCATACGATGCAGTTTTCTAGCTAGAGACTTGAGCCTTGATGCTTTTATCTCATTTTCAGAGATTGATCTGTTGGATCATAAACTTGATCCATACAACTTTAAAACTTAAATGATCTTTGATCTAGCATATGAAAGTCGTTTTAGGTAGGTGGTATTAAATGTGGTAATGTGGTAAGTAGAATTTGTGATGTTGATTGTGATTGTTAGGTTTGATGTGTGGTTATGATTTATGTGGTAGTTAGGTTAATGTATGGTTGTGATTAAGTTGTAACAAGTATAACTACCTCTTCTCTTAGTTGGTTTAAGCAACAAAAAATAGTAAAACTTCTCAGTTCTAAAAGAGTTATAATCGATAAGTTGTATTGAATTCGTAACAAAAAAAAAGGAGTATTTTGAGTGTTTGATCATCCACATTTTCCAACAAAATGGTATCAGAGCTTGTAATATGTGCTTTAAATAGTAGTGTAGCATATCAAATGGAAGATCTCGACGAGAGGAATATGACTCCTTAAAAATCAACTTAATTAGAGTCGTTAGCACTTACTGCTAGAAGTTTCTGCCTCGAAACTGAGTCGACTCACCAAAGTTGAACCAAACTGAACCAAGGTGAACCACATGGAATCCAGCTAAACTATGATAAACTGAGTCAGAACTGACTCAAGTGAACTAGGACGAATTGATCCGTTGACCATTGATTGTCAGTTATTCACCGTTGACAGTTGACCGAAGCTTGAAATTTTGGTTCGAATCCCTCCCTTGGTTTTTTATGTTTCAGATCCATTTGTGCAATCAAAATTTTCAAATATTGACTCTGTAAAAAGGTTATGGCAAGTAGTTGCATTGAGTCATTAAAAGTTCCATCACCAAAGGGAAGCAACTTCGACAATTAGAGTATTATAATAAGAGCCCTCGTTGGAGCTCATGGAGCTCATGATGTTTGGAAATTCATTGAAAAAGGTTACAATGAGCCATATAATGAGGCTTCTTTGACTTAACAACAGAAGGATAATTTAAGGGATTCAAGAAAGGGAGACAAGAAAGCTTTTTTCCTCATCTTTCAAGTATTGGATGATGATGGATTTGAGAAGATTTCAAGTGTAACTTCAGCCAAGCAAACATGGGAGAAGGTTCGAACCTCTTATAAAAGAGAAGAGAAAGCAAAAAAAAAAATGTGCATCCAAACTCTTAGAGGTGAGTTTGAATTGTCGTATATGAAAGAAGTTGAGTTAATTTCTGATTATTTTTCAAGAGTTTTGGGCATTTCAGATCAACTAAAAAGAAATGGTGTAGAAGATCTAAAAATTATAGAGAACATATTTTGCTCATTAAGCCCAAGATTCAAGCATATAGTTATGACAATTGAATAGACAAAAGATTTGAAGGCCATGACAACTAAACAACTTTAAAGTTCGCTGCAAGCCTACATACAGGAGTATAAAAAGAAATAAAGAGTCAATGATCAACTCTACAAGATGCAAATCAAGAAGACAAAAAGCTAAGGTACTGAGACAGGACAATGGTCTCAAGGTAGAGATCCCAAAGAGAAGGTGGAGCATGCGGTCATGGACGAGGCTAGAATTCCAACAACAACAATTTCAACTATAAAATAAGAGAAAGCTCAACCAGAGGATGAGGAAAAGGCAAACCAAAATCAAGGTACAACAAATCCCAAGTACAATGCTCTAATTGTGAAAGGTTTGGGTATTATGCTTCAGAATGTAGAGCTTACTAGAGTTGATGAGAAAGTGAACTATGTTGAAGAAAAGAATGAAAAAGATGGTGCACTTTTACTAGCAAATAATGACACCAATGGTGGTCAAGAAAATACATAGTATCCTAATCACATGAGTGAAAACAAGAACATGTTTAGGAAATTGAATGAATCAATGAAAAAGGATGTCACTTTTGAAGATGATTTAAAAGTACCAATGATGGACAAAGGTAACATTTTTTTCATGCAAAAGATGGTAGCCATCGATTGATTTCAAATGTTTATTATGTGTGCAATAAGAAGAGGAACCTCCTCAATTTAAGTCCACTTTTGGAAAAGGACTATGATATTCACTTAAAAAATTATATTGTTTTCTAAGAGATGACAAAGGAAGCCTCATTACGATGGTGAAAATGTCGAAGAATAATTTTTTTTTTAAATATTCATAATGATGTTGTAAAGTTTCTCAAGACTTGTCATAAATATCCAACCTAGATTTGACATCTTCGATATGGGCATCTCAATTTTTTAGGACTAGAGCTATTATTAAAGAAGAACATGGCGAAATGCCTATCTTTAATTAATTATCCCAATCGATTTTGTGAAGGATAATTCCTGGCAAGTAGTTTAAGAAGAGCTTTCTAAAGGAGTCAAACTCAAGAGCTCTTAATCCACTTGAGCTTATTCATACTGGTGTGTGTGGTCCAATCAAGCCAAGCTCCATTGGTAAAAGTAATTACTTACTTCTTTATAAATGAATTTTTAAGAAAAAATTTAGTGTGCTTTCTGAAGTAGAAGTCAGAAGTTTTTGAAACTTTCAGAAAGTTCAAAACTGTAGTAAAGAAAGAAAATAGACACTAGATTAAAGCCATGAGATATGATCGAGGAGAAGAATTTACTTCCAAAGAATTCCAACAGTTTTGTGGAGCAAATAGAATTTGAAGTCTTTTGACTATTCCATGATCTTCCATTTCCACTTAAGTGTTTTTAGAAACATAGTTCATGTACATGTATTAAACAAGCAAAAAACTAAGTTGGATGAAAAAAGCGAAAAGTTCATCTTCATCGACTATGAAAACAATTCCAAAAGATACAAATTGCACAATCCAAATAATAGGAAGTTTCGTAATTTGTTGAGCTACAATGTTTTATAAAAAATAAGAATAGGATTTTATCTCTCATGTAGATGACTTTAATATTTTTCCTCTCCAAGAAAATGAATAGATAATGAATAAGCAAGTAAGAGAATAACAGCAAGAGCCCGCTACTCCACCTATTTCTCTAGCATCAACTGTTAACTTAAATATTTCTTTAATTGATTTTGGTGATAACAAACATGATTAAAATATACTAGTCTTTTAAAGAGTTCAAAATAGTTTTCATATATTTCTCAATCATTCTTATTTTAAAAAGACATTATATTTTGATCAAAGGTTTCAAATTGAAAAAGCTTTATGATTTTGTAAATGATAACAAGTATTGCTTGAAATCATGTGAATAAAATTAATTGACAAGTTTTCATAAAGCCTTTGAACCATAGTATAAAGTTACAAAGTTTTGGAGTCAAACGAAAATTTTGCAAAAACAGTTACTGTAGCAAACGGTTTGCAGACTTCTAGTGAACGGTTTGCCGACAATGAGCAGAATTGAAATTCAGTCTCTGGACACTAACGGTGATCCGACTTCTGGTTAACGGTTAACCGATAACTAACAGAAGATCCGACTTTTGGTTAACGGTTCGCCGATAAAGAGCAGAATTGAAGGTCAGTCTCTGGACACTAACGGCGATCCGACTTCTGGTTCACGGTTAGCCGACAACGAGCAGAAGTTCTGACTTCTAGTTAACGGTACGCGGACACCAAGCAGAAGTGAAGATCAGTCTCTGGACACTAACGGCGATCCGACATTTGGTTAACGGTTCGCCGACAACAAACAGAATTCTCTGGACACTAACAGCGATTCGACATCAGTTAACGGCGAGCCGGCAATTTGAAAATCCAGCCCAATCTCTTATTTCATATGAAGAGGATTTAGCTGCAGAAAAAGGACATGAAGAGAAGAAGAAAAGCATTGCTCTCAAAGCTTCAAAACATGAGAGTGATGGGGAGAGTGAATTGGATGATGAAGAGCTAGTCATGCTAGCAAGGAGGTTCAGAAAATTCTTCAAGAAAACCGGAGAGCGGAAAAATTTCAGAAACTTCAAGAACTATAGAGAGAAGAAGGAGGCAATCACATGCTATGAATGTAAGAAGCCTGGACATATAAGGTCGGAGTGCCCACTTATCAATAAACTCAAGAAGAAAGCAATTGTTGCAACTTGGGATGATAATGAGGAAGAATCAAGTGATGAAAAAGGATCGCAAGAAGTATCAAACCTAGCACTTATGGCAATAGGAGGGGATGATGATCTCAATGAGGTAAGTGATCCCACCTATGATGAATTGTATGATGCTTTTAAAGATTTACATAATGAGTTGATGAAGATTGCTAAAAAGAATGTATGTCTTAAAAAGGAAATGGCAAAGCTTAAAAATGAAAATGAATCTCTAAATGCTAGAATTGTATGCCTAGAAGTAGGGAACAAAACATTGCATGATGAAATTGCATTATCAAATGAGAAACCTAGCATCTTACATGAGCATTTAGAATCACACATAGATGAATTGAAAAACGAGAACGAAATGCTTAAGAAAAAGAGTAATGAATTAAATGAAATTGTTTTGAAATTTACAAATGGGCAAAAGATGTTGGACAATATGCTTAACTCACAAAAATATGTTTTTGATAAAGGAGGGCTTGGATATAAGCCTACTTAAAGCAAAAGTATTATAAGAATTATTTTATTAAAGTTACCTCCACAAATGATAATAAGATTGTATGTCATTATTGTAATCAAAATGGTCACATGAAATATAGATGTCCCGTGAAAAAGAATGCATATTATGGTGTCAAATGCATTTGGGTTCCAAAAGGAACTGTTGCTGACTCTCAAGGACCCAAAAAGCTTTGGGTACCTAAAACTTGAGATGTGTTTTTCATAGGGCTTGAAGAAGAAAAAAAATAAACGGTACTTGGACAGCGGCAATTCAAGGCACATGACCGGAAACTATGCATGGTTCTCAAGCTTCACCAAAGTTGAAAATGGTGGAGACGTATCCTTTGGAGACAACTCAAAAGGATAAATTCTTGGAATTGGAAATGTTGGTAAAGTCTCTTCAACTCTAATTGAGAATGTATGTTTGGTTGAGAACTTGAAACACAACTTAATTAGCATTAGTCAATTATGTGACAAAGGTTATAAAGTTATCTTTGATAAATTTAGTTGTGTTATTGAGAACTCATGTGATGGCAAAACCTTATTTGTTGGAAATAAATGTAGTAATGTTTATATCATTGACATAGAATGTGCATCTACTCTTGATAAATGTTTTTCGGCATTGCATGACGATTGTTGGTTATGGCATAGAAGGTTAGGACATGCAAGTATGGATTTGATTTCAAAAATTTCGAAAGATGATTTAGTTGAAGGTCTTCCGAAAATTAGTTTTCAAAAGGATAAGATTTGTGAAGCATGTCAATTTGGAAAACAAATTAAAACCTCTTTCAAAAATAAAAATCATATTTCTACTTCAAAACCACTTGAACTTCTTCACCTAGATCTTTTTGGGCCATCTAGATATGCTAGTCTAAATGGCAAGTATTATGCATTTGTGATAGTGGATGATTTTTCTAGATATACATGGGTATTATTCTTAGCCAATAAGGATGATGCACTTGATGCTTTTAAAGTACTTTATAAGAAATTACAAAATGAAAAGGGCATGATGTTATATGCATTAGGAGTGATCATGGATGAGAATTTGAAAATCATGCTTTTGAGAACGTTTGCAATAACCTTGGCATTGAGCATCAATTTTCATCACTTAGGACTCCACAACAAAATGGAGTTGTTGAGAGAAAGAATAGGTCTATTCAAGAAATGGCTAGGACCATGTTAAATGAAAACACTTTACCTAAATATTTTTGGGCCGAAACCGTCAACACCGCTTGCTATGTTTTAAATCGGGTGTTGATTAGACCTCATCTCAACAAAACTCCCTATGAGCTTTGGAAAGATAGAAAACCCAACATTAGTTATTTCAAAGTTTTTGGATGCAAATGCTTTATTTTAAACACAAAAGATAATCTTGGTAAATTTGATTCAAAATCTGATGTTGGCATCTTTCTTGGGTATTCAAACTCAAGCAAGGCTTATAAAGTTTATAATAAAAGAACTTTAGTTGTAGAAGAATCCATGCATGTTACATTTGATGAGTCTAACCCCTCCTCTGTGGAGAAAGGAGTTGTTAATGATGATGCAGATGGAGATTTACAAGAAGAATCATCAAAAGAGATTCAAGAGAATGCATCACAAGAAAATCAAGAGGATATACAAGAAGAACAAACAAATGTGGAGCTGGAGCAACAAGAAGGTATTTCCCAAACACTCCCCAAGGAGTGGAGGTATGTCTCTTCTCATCCTATTGATGTAATTTTAGGAGATCCCTCACGAGGTGTTACTACTAGATCATCTCTTAAGAACACCTGTGAACATAATGCATTTATCTCTCAAATTGAACCCAAATCCTTTGCAGATGCAGAAAATGATGAATCTTGGATTATGGCAATGCAAGAGGAGTTAAATCAATTTGAAAGAAACAATGTGTGGGAATTAGTTCCTAAACTAGAACATCAATCTGTCATAGGTACTAAATGGGTATTTAGAAATAAAATAGATGAATCCGGTATGGTTGTAAGAAATAAAGCTAGATTAGTGGCTCAAGGTTACAACCAAGAAGAATGAATCGATTTTGATGAAACTTTTGCACCCGTAGCTAGACTAGAATCTATTAGAATGTTATTGGCCTTTGCTTGTCATAAAGATTTCATTTTATTTCAAATGGATGTGAAAAGTGCTTTCTTAAATGGTTATATTATGGAAGAAGTGTATGTAAAACAACCCACTGGTTTTAAAAATGAAAAATTTCCAAATCATGTGTATAAGTTGTTTAAAGCTTTATATGGATTAAAACAAGCACCTAGAGCATGGTATGATAGGCTTAAAAATTTCTTGTTAGAAAATGATTTCTCCATGGGTAAAGCAGATACCACTCTTTTTGTTAAACATAAGAATAAAGACATACTTGTTGTTCAAATTTATATTGATGATATCATTTTTGGCTCTACTAATGAATTGTTGTGCAAAGAGTTTTCATCTTGTATGAGCAGTGAATTTGAAATGAGTATGATGGGAGAGCTAAAGTACTTCCTTAGGCTGCAAATAAAATAAAATGAGAAGGAATATTCATAAATCAAGCCAAGTATGTGAGAGATCTACTCAAACGATTTGGCATTGATGACTCAAAGACCAAAAATACACCAATGAGCACAACCACCAAGCTCGACAAAGATGAAAAGGGCAAAGAAGTGGATATCAAGATGTATCAAGGTATGATCGGATCTTTACTTTATTTGACTGCAAGTAGACCCGATATCATGTTTAGTGTATGTTTGTGTGCAAGATTTCAATCATGTCCCAAGGAATCACATTTACTTGCTGTTAAAAGAATTTTTGTTATTTGAGTGGAACCATAGATATTGGACTTTAGTATCTTAGAGGAACTCATATAGACTTAACATGCTTTTCGGATGTGGATTTTACCGGTTATAAAGTTGATAGAAAAAGCACTAGTGGAACTTGCCATATCTTAGGTCACGCACTTGTTTCATGGTTCAGTAAGAAACAAAATTCTGTTGCACTTTCTACTACCGAGGCTGAATATATAGCCGCTGGAAGCTGTTGTGTACAAGCACTTTGGATGAAACAAACACTTAGAGATTATGGCATTAATCTTGAACAAATTCCTATTAAGTGTGATAATACTAGTGTTATAAATCTTTCAAAGAATCCCATTCAACACTCTCGAACCAAGCATATAGAAATAAGACATCATTTCTTGAGAGATCATGTTCAAAAGGGAGATATTGCATTAGAGTTTATTTCTACGGAAAATCAACTTGCCGATATTTTTACAAAACCTCTTTGTGAAGAACAATTTTCAAACATTCGGCATGAACTTTGGATGATGAAATTTTCACATTAACATCTTTACTCATGATATTGAGTTTATTAACATTGGTTGATTTATGACTTGATACTTTAATATCTATGGAATACTCAATCGTAATATACATGTGGTGTATGTGTATTTATAAATATGTTTGATTAAGTGTTGGAATATATGTTCATGAATTATGCATTAAATTGGCACTTAAAACAATTTGGATCAATGAAATGATCTTAAAATGTTTTGATTGTTGGCCAAATAATAAAATAAATGTGCGAAATCATAAGTTGTAGAAAACGGATTGTCGTTATTTCAATAAACGGTTAACCGTTTTTGAACAGTCCTTCGTCTTCCCCTTCATTTCGTCTTCCCTCTCTCTCTCTCACTCTAACCCGCGACTGTACCAGTTTCTCTCTCTCTCAAATCCATTACTTTTCTTGCCATTTTCCACCAAATCGAAGTCTTACAAACAATCTCTATCATCTCTAGCATATTTCTAACCGATAAAAAACCTTCTTTTTCGTCAAAATTTGAAAATCCCATCTTGAAACCCTATAATCAGTCGAACCGCAGTTATTCAAATTTGACCCAAATTTCTTTTCTCTTTAATCACATTTCAACTTTCAATCACTCTCTCATCTCTCAAAACTCATTTCCTCCAACCCAAGTTTCGTCCAAAATCATCTATGGCTTCACGACCAAGACGTGCCCGAACCAAGCAAGCTGGAGATTTCTCCGATATAACTATTTGTGGTAGATCTTTACCTCTAATGCTTAGACAATGGGATGAAGCTTTAGGCATTGAAGAACGTATTTTTGAAAATTTAGTGAGGGTGTTCTACTGTAATATGAAGATTTCTACAAATCGAAAGGATAGAGTTGTAACACATGTTGGAGGTGTTAGGATTGAATTTGATACTTTCGAACTTGATCGTATTCTTGGTATATCTTATGAAGGGCTAAAGAGCTTCACCTTAATCAATTTAGACACAATGAGGGTGTTAGGAATGTCTGTAGACGTCGTGACCTATCTGATGATATATGCTCGTTGCTCTTTCGATCTTAATTGTTACATTTTCAAGTTCGTATTCTTTATAGTATTCTCCAGCACATGATTACACCTAGGCATGGACATGCTGATGAGGTAACTAGGTTGGATATTGGTTTACTTGACTCCCTCATTCGAGGAAGGCAAGTACATCTCTCATTTACGATTGTGCGTCACATGCTGTCCACTACTGCTGTGTCCAATAGATCACTTCCTTATGGAAGTATTATTAGTAAAATTCTCCGACACTTTCATGTTCCTTTGACTGAACCTGTTTTTGTGGAGACTAAAAAGCTGGGAAGGGAAATAATCTCGGGAATTGGCTTTCATTTGAAGTAAGGCCAGTGGTTCAAGGTATCCTCCTCTAAGAATGCGGATACTTTGGTGGCTCCAGATGATAACTGAATGCTTAACTATGTCTATTATGAGGAGGAGTTACCAGACTTTCGTCTTGGCACTCAACCACGCGCCCCTTGCCGAGCAGCAGCTACTCCAGCAGCAACAGCAGCAGCTCCTCCCACAGCCGCAGCGTCCTCACAGGATGACGAGGCCACTGATCCTGCTATGCCTCCTGCAGCATCGGCTGTTCCTGAGGATCGTTTCCAGTAGCTTCTCGACAGAGTGGATGTTCTGTCTCACCAACAGCAGCAGCTTCAATCTCACTTTGCGACATTTCGGCAGTAAATTTCAGATTAGCAGATGGAGTTACTGGCTGGGTAGCGTCGTATTCTTGGCTACTTTGGCTACGACCCCAGCAGTTCCTCTTCTCAGCCACCGTCTTAGTTTTTCTATCCCTTTGGTTTTCGCACAAACATTGCGCATTTCATGTGGTTTATTATGATATTTAGATTTTAATTATGTGTGTGATGCTTTTATAATGTTTTTTGTTGGATATGTGGATTTCATTTGTGATTGATTTTCATTTTGATGATATGGTTATTTGTTGCTCTTCATGTTATTGATAATGTGTTTGATTGTTGGAATGGAGGTTGGTTGAAAAGTTTGGTATATTTATATGGAAGTGTTATTAATTGTTTATCTTTGTTGAGGATATGTTCATTTTTCACGGGAAGCTCTGCCAAAATTCTTAACTTTTCTTTTTATTCTCTTCACGTTCATTTCTTTTTTATGATGAAGGGGGAGATAATATGTTACCAGCTAAATCTGTTCTGTGCTCAATTGATTCTGGTTTTTAAACTGTTTCAATGAGTTTAAAAAGTTTGTCATCATCAAAAAGGGGGAGATTGTTCACTTAAATATTTCTTTAATTGATTTTGATGATAACAAAAGTGATTAAAATATATTAGTTTTTTAAAGAGTTCAAAATAGTTTTCATATATTTATCAATCATTCTTATTTTAAAAAGACATTATATTTTGATCAATGGTTTCAAATTGAAAAAGCTTTATGATTTTGTAAATGATAACAAGTATTGCTTGAAATCATGTGAATAAAATTAATTGACAAGTTTTCATAAAGCCTTTGAACCATAGTATAAAGTTACAAAGTTTTGGAGTCAAACAGAAATTTTGCAAAAACAGTTACTGTAGCAAACGGTTCGCCGACAATGAGCAGAATTGAAATTCAGTCTCTGGACACTAACGGCGATCCGACTTCTGGTTAACGGTTAGCCGATAACTAACAGAAGATCCGACTTCTGGTTAACGGTTCGCCGATAATGAGCAGAATTGAAGGTCAGTCTCTGGACACTAACGGCGATCCAACTTCTGGTTCACGGTTAGCTGACAACGAGCAGAAGTTCTGACTTCTGGTTAACGGTACGCCGACACCAAGCAGAAGTGAAGATCAGTCTCTGGACACTAACGACGATCCGACATTTAGTTAACGGTTCGCCGACAACAAACATAATTCTCTAGACACTAACGGCGATCCGACATCAGTTAACGGCGAGCCGACAATTTGAAAATCCAGCCCAACGGTCACATTGTCCAGACAAACGGTGAGCCGACAGTGAGTAAAAAGTGAATAACGGCTAGTTTTTCAGCTCCATCTATAAATAAGCTCATTCAAATTCAAACAAGGTTGATCACAACACAACCACTGAGCTTACATCTGAGAACACAATCTTCATAGAGCTTTAAACACATTCTCTCTTCATCTATTCACACATTGGGCATTGATTTGTAATCTTAAATATTGCGTGAGAGAAAAATAATTTGTAATCTTTTACTTTGAGTGATTGTAAGTGTTGGGATACACTTGGGTTAAGAGATTGGGAATAATCTCTTGGTGTAAAAGGTCTATTGACACATTGGAAGTCAATTGTAAGCTTTTGAAGCTTTGGGTGGCTAGCTTAGTGAAATCCTCAAGCCCAGTGAGGTTGGAGGCATGGACGTAGGCGGGGATTGCCAAACCACGTAAAAATCATTGTGTTTGCTCTCTCTTCCCTTATCTTTTTATATTGTGATTGATTTATCTGTTATTGCTTTATAATTGTGTTGATTTTGCATTGAGTTTTGCTTTAGAATTGAATAATTTTTAGAATCTCAATTAACCCCCCTCTTGGGTTTGCCTAGTTAGTATTTCATCAACCACTCATGAAGATTTATCACCATCATTTAAAAAACAAAAAGAGATGTGGCACACATGGGAAGTTTACAACATCTTTATGAAGTAATTGAGAAACTTGACAACTCTACTCTTTTTTTCCTCTTTGTTAATTATGAGCTAGTGAACTTCCAAAACGATGTACAAGATGAGAAGTTGAGAAAAGTAATGAATGAATAAATCAAATCTATTACGAAGAATGACACTTGGGAACTTGCCACTCTTCTTAAATGTCACAAGCCATTGGTGTCACATGGGTGTATAAGATGAAGAAAAATGCTAAAGGTGAGATTGAGAAGCACAGGGCAAGGCTAGTTGCAAAATATTATAGTCTAAAAGTCTGCATTGACTATGATGAGGTCTTTGCTCATGTTGCTGGATTGGAAACTATAAGACTAATCATTTATTAGTAGCCTAAAAAAAGTGGAAGATTTTCAAAATAGATGTGAAGTCTGCTTTCTTGAATGGATTCCTTGAAAAAGAAGTCTACAAGGAACAACCATTACGCTATATGTTGAAAGAACATGAAGACAAAGTTCTAAGGTTGAAAAGAGCCCTTTGTAGGTTAAACCAAGCATCAAGGGCATGGAATAGTAGAATTGACAAGTATTTTAAAGAAAACGGCTTCACCAAATACCTATATGAAAATGCTTTTTACGTTAAAGGAAAAAATAAAGACATTTTGATTGTTTGCCTGTACGTGGATGGTGTCATCTTCACTAGAAGTAATCCAAGCTTATTTCAAGAGTTCAAAAGAGTGGTGATCAAAGAATTCGAGATGATTGATATTGGGCTTAAGGTGTATTATCTCAATGTTGATGTTAAGCAAAAAAAAGAAGGCACATGTATTTCCTAAGAAAGTTACGCAAAGGAAATACTCAAGAAGTTCAAGATGCATAATTGCAACGCCGTAAGCACGCAAATGAAATGCAAAGTCAAGCTATCCAATTATGATAAAAGCAAAGGTGTAGGTCCTATGTTCTTTAAGATTTTGGTCTAAAACATATGCTATTTGTTGTGAACGAGTCTATACATCCTTTATGTTGTTGGACTTGTGAGTCAATACATGAAAAATCTAAAGGCCACATATTTTAAAGTTGTAAAAAGAATCCAAAGAATCCTTTCTTACATCAAAGGTACAATTGATTTCAGCTTATTATACTCAATTTCTAATGACTAATAAGCTCGTTGGATATAGTAATGGGGATTAGAGTGGATACACAGATGATCAAAAGAGTATTATTGGTTTTGTATCTTTATAAAAGATATTGTTTTAATGGATGTTGAAGAAACAACTAATCGTTACACATTATACCTGAGTATGTAGTTACTGTATCAAGTATTTATAATGCAATCTGGCTAAGAAACTTACTAAGGAGTTGAGTTTGTTAGAAGAAAAACCTACTGAGATTTTCATCGATAATAAGTTAGTAATTACCTTAGGTAAGAATCTTGTCTTCCATGATCAAAGTAAGCATATTGATACTCATCATCATCTTAGATGAGAGTGCATTAAAAGAAAAGATGTACAAGCAAAATATGTCAAATCACAAGATCAAGCAATTGTCATCTTTACTAAGCCATTGAAATAAAAAGACTTTATCAGGTTGAGAATTTACTTGGTGTTACAGGATCAAATTTAAGGGGATATTGGATCATAAATGTGATCCATACAATTTTGAAGCCCAAATGATCATTGATATAGTTTATGGAAGCTTCTTTAGGCAGTTAAGATTTGTAGTGTTAAATATGAAATGTGGTAAGTAGAATTTGTGATGTTGAGTATGATTGTTAGGTTTGATATGTGGTGGTTCGGTTAATTTATGGTTAGAATTAAGTTATAACAAGTATAAATACCTCCTCTCTTAGTTGGTTTAAGCAACAAGAAGTCGTAAACCTTCTTAGTTCTAAACGAGTTGTAATTGAGGAGTTGTATTTAATTCAAAAGAAAAAAAAAGTGTTTTGAGTGCTTGATCATTCAAATTCTTCAACATGATCATGGTGACAAAGAAATTATCTTATACTAATTTTTTTTGTAAGAACAACTTGCTTTACCACCAGGTAAAGCACTCCACAACAGGTATAAATTGTCATTAATAGCAAGAATATAGTGATAACCTATGAAGATATTTTGGACATTTTTAATTTTTAATGATAATTAAACTTCATCTTTATTTTATGAACAAGTAGCACACTAGAAACACACATTAGTCTTGAGGAAAATCTTTAAACAACATGCAATACAGTATCCAAAGAAACTCAATCTAGAATAGGTATGTCTAAGGATGAACAGTCACAATGAAAGATTTATACCAATGCTTAAAATCCTTGGCCTCTGTTAGTCTACAAGAGAATCAACAATATAGCTAAAGAGTTTTTTTATTACTTTAAAGAGAAAAATACAAGAGCTTTTTACAAGAGTGCTTGAGTTACTTGTATTAGGTGTGTTGTGTGCGGTATGGTGTTGAGCAAAATGATAAGGGTCATGCTCTATTTATAGAGTCAGTTACCTAAGTTTAGAGTGTTCCTAGCAAGCGATGCAAGTTGCCTAAAAATCTACTTATTTACAAGTTGTAGAGAATTTTAGAATTGTGCCAGGCTTTATTTTATTTGGTTATCTGCTTGTTAAGCTTACCACGGCTCATTAGTTTTATGAGGCGGCCCATTGTTGAGTGCACCCTGCTGCTGAGCGTATCTTGTTGTTGAGCGAACTTTTACTGAGTGAACCCATGCCGACTAATGAGCCTCCATTTGTAGGAAATTTGAGCGGCCTGTGACATTTCTCCTCAATCAATGCTCGCGGTATCCTTATCGTGTTCTCATGTTTGTACCTTTGGATGCACTCCATGAATTGTCATAAGTCTTTTTTGCATTCCAAAGTGCTTTTGAAACGGTTTTTCCACTTTACTAAGTACTCGTTGTAAGCCGATATGTCCTTTCTACTAATTACTCGGTGGGCGAGGAGGTACTTCATATCTTTATCGTACACTATCACAACGTTGTTGGGGCACGTCATGACTCTCCTTAGTTTAGGTATTTCGTATCTCTGTGATACAGCTTAAGTAGACTCACATGAAAGGCTTGATGAATCTTAAGTCCTTGTAGAAGTTAAAGTTGGTATGAAACATGCCGACACTTTATACAACTTAGAAAAGCCCCTCATATCACCTAATTAGCCCCTTATGGACTTTCCACAAAGTCTTGAACTATTCGGGTAGGAGATCGATTATGACTTGATCACTTTCCTTGTACTTGATGTGGTGTCTTCTTGAGTCAGCACACTTTTTCATTCTATGTGTGCCTTTGTTGAGGTATGCCCATATGATGTCCACTTCTTCATGTCATTCGCATGTTGGAATCCCATGATGATCTCAAAAGGACTCTTCTCCGTAACCTCGCTCCGTTGAAGGTTGTACGAGAATTGGGAAACATCTAGCAACTTAGCCCAATCTCGTTTATGAGTGCCTCAAATGCATCTCAACGATATTCATGATGTGCTCGGTCTGCTCATTAGTTACGGGTGGAAGCTTGTCAAGAACTTGAGGTCAGTTCCTAACAACTTGAAGAGCTCTATCCAAAAGCAGTTAGTGAATCGTGGGTGTCGTTCACTTACAATGCTCTTCAAAGCTCCCCACATCTTTACAATATACTTGATGAAGAGGCGGGCAACTTCATTCGTTTTACAATCGGCATGTGTGACGATGAGTATCGCGTACTTGCTATGGCGCCATGATGCTTTTGCACTCTTCAGACTTTGGTAAGGCCATCATAAAGTCTATAGAGACACTCTCCCACGGCCTTGGTACTAGTGGTAACGACTCCAACAATCCCGCTGGAAGTTAGTGATTGATCTTATCTTGTTGGCACACAAGACAAACCTACAAGTATGCCTTGATATTGTCTTGCATGTGTGGCCAAAAGTATGAGACTTAGACTAGTGCAGTCTTGTGTTCTACTCCATGGTGGTTAGCTTACTTCGAGTAGTGTCACTCTTTAATGACTTCTTTCCGTAAATTTCCTCACCTATGCATGAACAACCGATCTCCTTTGGAGAGGAGGATGTCTTCATTTTGCCAAAATCACCTTGTCGTACCTTCAAGCACTTTCCCCAATATGTCTTTCACTATGGGTCTTGTTAAAGTCATTTATTGAAACGTGAGACAAATTCGGACTTTGGTTGGCTCCAGCTAAGAGTCGTTAATTTCACTTTACGATATAGTGCTTTCGTAATGACATTGGCTTTCCTAGGCTTTTACTCAATCCTACAGTCGAATTTAGTAAGGAAATCTTGCCACCTTACTTGCTTAAGGCTCATTGAGTTTGAAAATAACTTCTAGATATGTTATTCGTTAAGATCACAAAGTGTGAGCCAAACAAATAATGTTGACACACTCATAGGCAATGAATGATTGTAGTCATTTTCTTTTCTTGCACGATGTAGCGGCATCTGTGTCATTTACCTTCCGACTCTCGAGCATTATGAGGTGGCATTTACCAATGGCGAAGTTGAGGCATCTGTTTGAATTTCGAATGGTTTCTGTGGTTCGGAAGGACAAGGACAAGTTCACCGAATATAGACATATTTAAATCTTTGAATGCATGTTAGCACTCTTTGGACCAATGCCCCATTTGGTTCTTCTTGAACAAGTCAGTCAAGGGTGTTGCCTTGGTTGAATAGCCATTGATAAAGCGACGATAGTAGTTCACCAATTAGATGAAGAATCGCAGCTCAGACACTTTAGTGGGAGGTTCCCATTTAAGGATGACCTTCACCATGGAGTTCTCCATTATCAACTTCCAATCCGCAATTTTGTGCCCAAGGAACTCTACCTTTCATTTAGCAGATGAGCACTTCTCCATCTTGTGGCAGCATTCATTCTCTCATAGTACTTGGAGAACTTACCACAAGTGTTGGGGATGTTCTCTAAGGATAGTGCTCTACACTACAATATTGTCTAAGTACATGACAATGAAGCGGTTGAAGAAAGGATGGAAAACTTTATTTATAAGAGTACAAAATATGGCTGGTGCATTGGTGCACTGCAAGAAAACAGACAATAGATGAAGGGAAATAACTGTCATAAAGAGGGGTGAATGACAGACAATTCTTCTGTCATCTATGTCACTGTCATTAATTCATGACGGTAATTTATCCGTCATGAATTTATGATCGTTTTTTACTGTCATACATCTATCACACAATATTTTAATGTAAAAAATAATTATAATTTAAATTTAAATTAATTTAAATTTTCGCGCCATTTTTTAAAATTTTGGCGGGAAATTCAATTATCATTTGTTAATGTATTATACAATTTCGTGGGAAATTATTTATGACATTATTTGTGACAAATATTTCCTGTCATAAAATAATAAATTTTTATAATTAAATTTTATAATTATAATTTGTTTATAAATTCATGTTTATTAATACAATAAATACAATTAAAAAACCAGAAAACAATTAACACATTCCTTCAATCCAATAAATTAATTTTAAAAAATACATATATATATATATATATAGAAGGTCCAATGTGATACATATAATAGAGCATCTCAAAATTTAAAAAACATCTCAAAATATTAAACAACTATTAAATTACATTGCATGTACAACAAAAGCAACTAAAATTCCAACCATCAAGCTGGCCAAGTTTCTTAACAAAACTTGCAAAGAATAATGTAAGACTTTCAAGAGTTCTAGCAATCTTAACTCCAATCATAAAGCCAGGTTTGTCAACATTCTAATTCCAGCCACGCTAGCAATAGTCCAACCATATCCAGCAACCCACCACCTTCCAATCCAGCAACCCACCACCTTCCAACGATACTTCTAGCCATATATCCAGCAACAATCCAACCCAAACCCAGTAAACCATTCTATGTAAAATTAATCAAAATACCCAAAGTTATCAAATGCATAACATTTACAGTACAATCCTTAATAGCAACCATTATAATTTGATACTACAAATTCAATTTCAACAATTTGTAACATCTATTGCTTGTTTTCTTGTAGTGTCTAATATTTTTTATTAACTGTATTATCTGTCTCGTAGCGTAAATGTTTGGTTAAACACGTTGTTTTGATTCTCTTTGCCTTATAGGTAAAGACTTGACTATGTTTTATATGTGGGTAAAATTGAAGCTGCATGTTCTTCTAATATTTTTTATTAACGGTATTATATGTCTCATAGCATAAATCTTTGGTTAAACAAATTGTTTTGATTCTCTTTGCCTTATTTGTAAAGACTTGACTATGTTTTGTATATGGGTAAAATTGAAGCTGCATGTTCTTCTAATTATTTTTATTAATGGTATTATCTGTCTCATAGCGTCAATCTTTGGTTAAACACATTGTTTTAATTCTCTTTGCCTTATATGTAAAGACTTGACTATGTTTCATATGTTTCTATCATATGCACTTTGGTTTCTTCACTTAATTCTATGTTCATCGGTCTAGTTTTATCACGCTTTATGAGGCAGGTAACATTTTTTCTATTACTGTATATACCTCATATGCTTATGTGATTGCTCTTTGTAATAGGTTTGTTTGTTTCTTCAGTATTTTATACCAAACGCTTTGTTGTTGGGTTTAAATTATTAACAGTTTCATTTATATTTGTTTAATAACAGTTTGTATCTATTTTGATGGCATTTTGTTTGTTTTTGGAAATTGTGTTAATAGTGTGGGTACAATTCTGGATCAAACTTAGGTAAATATTTGTGCACTGAATGTGACTTTCCTGGAACATAAATAGATTTTTAGGGATTCACTGTATATAGGCAGGAAACTAACGACATATATTCTGTTGGTCAACCTGAATGGGGACTATATCAGTTTACACTGCTGGTGTAACAAGCCATGTACAAGTGTTTCCCTAGCACAACCTAGTCATCCGTTTGGCATAAGGCACCCATACATAATACCAGCTAAGGCTTACCTCACACCACAACAATTATTCCAGAAATATGGTACGGTCACTCAAAATGGGCTTTATCTAACTCAGCCTTAATGTATAATTTATTTCCATATCAAAATTTGAAGCCATTTAGACAACTCTACAATAGGGTCTCACAAGATTAAACTAAACCAATCAAAATTCCCTTTTAATTTACACATAAACATATGAGATTTAGTTTTTTATTAAAATTAAAATACTCAATATATTGGGATAAAACTTTCCAGAACATAGATAGATCTATGATTATATAACATATAAAAATTTCATATAATTTCGATATCATTGAGCTATTGTTTCATAAGATCAAAATTAAGAGAACACCTCTGTCAAAGGGGCTTACAATTTTTTATAACATATAAAAATTTCATATAATTCCGATATCATTACAATTGTTTTCTTTTAATAATATAATGTTATAGATCTCAAATAGTCCATGTGTTCTTTGCTGGAGCAAACCTGTGATCATGATATTTTTTGGACTTAAGTCTTATTCATATCAGAACAAAATATAGATAAGCATGTGCCAAGAAAAATTCAGTTTATATATTCTTCCATGTGTTTTTCATTTGTTTTTGGATGTTTTTCATCTTCATTTGTTTACGTTGCAGCGAAGGTATTTAAGCCATTGTTAATTTGTACCTACATGTATTGGTAATATATTATGATTTTTTATTTATATTCTACCTCCTTAATGTGTCAGGATCAGATCTAATTGAAACTAAACATGGATAAGTCATGGATGCATTGTAGTAAAATGGCAAAAGAGTATGAAGATGGGGTTGAAAATTTTATGAGGTTTGCTATTGCTAATGCCGAAGGCAGTAATGTCATTAGATGTCCGTGTACTAAATATATGAATCTATCTTTTCATACACATAAGGTTTTTCGTGAATATCTGTATTTTTATGGTTTTAATGTTTGCTACACAACCTGGAGTTGGCATGGGGAAGATGTCCATGACACACCACTTCCTAATGTAGAAGTAGATGTTCCGTTTGAGCTTATGGACTACGATAATGGTAACATAGTAGATACGGTTAACGATGCTTATAAGGATTGTGCTGCAGATCCTAAAGCATTTAAAGAACTTCTAGAATAGGTTGAGAAGCCTTTATACCCTGGATGCACAAATTTCACTAAGTTAGGCACTTTGGTTAGCTTGTTCAATATAAAAGGTAAATTTGGGTGGTCTGACACAAGTTTTACTGAGTTGTTATGTCTTATAGCCAAGTTGTTGTCTGAAAGTAATGAAATTCTTGTGTCTATGTATGAGGTCAAAAAGACAATGTTTGTTTTAGGCTTAGAATATGTGAAAATACATGCTTGCCCAAATAACTGCATACTTTATAGAAATGAGTATAAAGGCCTCTCTGAATGTCCTAGTTGTGGTTTATTTAGATGGAAAAAAAATGGTAGTGTTGACCAGTATAGGAAAGGGGTTCATGCGAAGCTTTTACGGTATTTTTCGATTTTACCTAGATTTAAGCGCATGTTTTAGTCCTCACAAACTGCCAAAGACTTGACTTGGCATGCAAATAAGAGATTAGATGATGGTAAGCTCCGACATCCGGCATACTCACCATCATGAAATTAGTAGATAACAAATGGCCAACTTTTGCATTAGATCCTAGAAATCTTCGCCTTGCCTTAGCAGCTAATGGAATAAATCCACATAATTCTCTTAATAGTACATATAGTTCTTAGCCAGTTATTCTAGTAACATACAATCTTCCTCCATAGTTGTGTATGAAACAGAAATTCATGATGTTGTCCCTACTGATTTCTGGTCCTCAACAACCGGGCAATGACATTGATGTGTACTTGTCTCCTTTGATAGAAGATTTGCAAACTTTGTGGGATGTTGGGGTGGAGGCTTATGATGCCTATAGAAATGAATTTTTTAATATGCGGGTTGTGTTATTATGGACTATAAATGACCTTCCGGCATACAAAAAGCTAGTTGGTTGTATTGTTAAAGGATATAATGCTTGTCCATATTGTGGTGTAGACACTACTAAATGTAGACTTAAACATAGTGGAAAAAATGCATATATCCGTCACTGTCGTTGGCTTCCTCATGATCACGAATTTCATGACCAATATAAAGCCTTTGACAACACAATAGAGAGAGAGTTTGCTCTACAACCGTTGAATAGTGAGGTTGTTTTAGGGCTGGTTGATTTTATTAATTATAAATGGGGGAAGAACAAGTCATTAAAATGTAAAAGTTCGGTAAATGATGACCGCATATGGTGGAAAAATATATATATATTCTATGATTTAGAGTATTGAAAGCATTTACTTATGTGTCATCAATTAGATGCTATGCACATTGAAAAGAATGTGTGTGAGAGCATTTATGGAACACTACTCCACATTCCAGGAAAGACCAAAGATGGTCTTAAGTCCAGGAATGATCTTGTGGACATGAAAATTAGGGATGAACTAGCACCAACTTTATAAAAAAACAAGCGTACCTTCCTTCCTGTAGCTTGTTGCACATTAACGAGAGATGAAAAGAGAAGGTTCTACAAAGCTTTGAAAAGTATAAAAGTTCCTGCTGGATATTTATTGTGCAAATTTTATTGAACTCGCAAGTGCACGAATCTATTGTAGTATAGATCAATGGTGACGAGTGTCGATCCCATGAGGAGGTGGATTTTAATTGTGTGTAGAATTAATTTTGTAAATGGGTGATTGGATTTGTGGTGGAAATGATTTGGAATATGCTAAAACTTAAATTAAAATGGCGAGAATAAATTCTAAAATTGGAATTGAAATGGCGAGAATAAATTGAAGAGAATGCTATTGAAATAACGTACTTGGGTATCTGGATCCGTATCAACATACACCATGGGATAAATATTCCTTATTAATACCAATAAAATCATGAGGAGGGAATCCACACCTCATGAACCACGCTCTAATCAATATGGTGCTAAGGGCTTACCGTGCCAAATAACAATAACCTTGTATTAGGGAGCCAGTGAAACCAAGGCGATACTAGATAAGACTATTATTATTTGTCAACGAGAAGTCAAAACATCCACAAAAACTAGAGGGGAAAAGAAAATAAAGTTACCAAATAAAGCCCATGACACATGTTGAGACTTTACCTTCAACCCAAGCTTGAAAAAAAATTAGCCACTCATAATTGAACTAGGGGCAAAATGGAGATTTATTAAAATACATAGAAAATACAAGATGAAGAAGGAATTACAGAAAACAGAGTCCAAAAATGGATTCAGAGGTGCAAAATTAAGGGAAGAGGTCCCCTTTTTATAGATACATCGAGTAAATCATGGCCATTGGATTAAAAACAGTTTGGACGCTCAGGATTGCGCCACATCATCAGTCAACAGTACGCGTCAACAATACGCGTGAACAGTACATTTTTTTACCATGCGGTTTGAACAGTAACACGATTTGCACAGTAACGCGATTTGGTTGAAAATAATCGATGTGTTGCATGTACCGTACGCGCGTTTTTTGGTCCACTAATATGCTGCCACGCCACCATCAACAATACATAAGAATTTTAGACCAACACAATCATGACACCTCATCAGTCAATGCCACATCATCGATCAATGCCACGTCATCGATCCGTCTATGTGAATAGTGTTTTGAACAGTAATGTAGACAGTACCGTACATGTGAACAGTGCCATTTTTCATTTTTATGCTCCTCCTAAGGTTTTCGACCGTCCTAAGTTCAAAAGTGATGTCCGTTTTGCCGTTTGATCTCTTGTTTATTGTGAAATGACTATGATGCCCCTAAAATATATAAAATACTTAATTAAAATAAAACACACATAATTAAAATTGCAAGAACTTTAAATACATAAAAGTAAGGGTTGTTAGTAAGACTTGAAATGTGAAATGATGATTTTCTCCTTTATAAATATACATTTTCTAACACTAAACAATATTCCTCAAACATTAGAAATCTTGTGTCAATGAAGGACCTTAAACTTCAGGGCCTTAAGTCACATGACTGCCATATTCTTATGCAACAATTTTCCTTACTGCCATTAGGTATATCTTACTAAAGCATGTGAAAGGAGCTTTGATCAGACTATGTTGTTTCTTCAATTCGTTATATTCCAATGTGGTTGAGGTGACAACATTGGATAAATTACAGGCAGACCATGTGGTGACTTTATGCTTGTTAGAAAAATGTTTTCCTCCCTCTTTCTTTGACATTATGGTGCACTTGATTGTGCATTTAGTCAATGAAGTTAGATTATGTGGCCCAGTTTATCTTCAGTGGATGTATCCCTTTGAGAGATACATGAAAACTCTTAAAAGTTATGTCCGAAACCGCAACCGCCTGAGGATTGTATAGCGAAGAGTTATATTGCAGAAGAAGCATTAGAATTTTGTGTAGAATACATGTTAAACATGAGTACAGTTGGGGATCCACTTGGACATGTGCAAAAGCTAGCAAAAGATAAGCCACTGTGTGGTGGGAAAGTGGTGCAAATTCCTGCAAATTTGCTAGATCAAGCACACCTGTACATCTTACATAACACACAAGAATTGGTACCATACATTAGGTAATTTGCTTAATTTGTTGATATCAAATTTTTTTTTTTTTTGCTAATCTAAAAAACTAATTTTTCATGTTCTGATTCTTTAGTGACCATATGGATTGGCTTAAAACATGTTATCCACATCAAAATGACAAATGGTTGCAAGAGGAACATAACCGTACATTTGCTGATTGGCTAGCTGATAAGGTTGAAGTGCATATATATCATTAATTTTTACAAAGTTTATTGACCCCTTTTTCCCCCCAACCTAGCAATATAAATCTGATTATAATTTTTCTCTTGCTAGGTATATGACTTAATTGAAAAAGGTGATCGCTTATCGTATACCTTACGTTGGTTATCACAAGGGCCTCTTTCTTTTGTAATTGAACATAATGGTTACCACACCAATGGTTTCCATTTTGTTACACGAGACCGAGACTCAAGTCGTGTAACTCAAAACAGTGGAGTTAGTGTAGTTGATTCTGAAGTATGTGACCTGACATATTATGGAGTTATAGATTAGATTTGGGTACTTGACAATCATTTTTTAACAGTTCCTGTATTGAAGTGTGATTGGGTTCAAAATAGTTGCGTCAAGAAAGATGAGCTTGGATTCATCATAGTAGATTTAAACAATTAGGATATAAATCTGATCCATTTATATTGGCTTGTCAAGCCAAACAAGTATTTTATATAAAGGATCAAATTCAAACAAAATGGTGTATTGTATGTCATATGCCTATTATAAGTAATCTTAATCAAATAAACGAAGATAAATTTAATAATGTAGTAGAATATCCTCTATTCACAGAGAATTACCAACTACTAATTTGTTATATTCCACTAATGGCGATCGAGTGATCTATGCATGTAACAGCAAATAGGGAATTTGGGTTACAAATTGATGATCTTTTTGCAATAATTTTTTTAACTATTTGCCTTCTATTATTTTTCAATTACGAATTTATATGATATTAATTTGATTAACCTTTTGTTTTTGTAGCTGATTAATTGTTATATAGGTTGATTAAATCATTTAATTTATGTTCTTTATTTATTTATTTCGGAGGCAATGTTGTGTAAATTTTATTAAACTCACAAGCGCACGAATCTATTGTAGAATAGACTAATGGTGACGAGTATCGATCCCACGAGGGGGTGGATTTTAATTATATGTAGAATAATTTTGTATGAGGTGGTTGAATTTTGTGGTGAAAGTGATTTAGATAATCCTAAAATTGGAATTGAAATGGCTAGAATAAATTCTAAAATTGGAATTGAAATGGCGAGAATAAATTGAAGAGAAATCTTTTGAAATGACGTACTTGGGTATCTGGATCCGTATCAACATGCATCATGGGCTAAATAATCCTTATTAATGCCAATTAAATCATGAGGGGGGAATCCACATCTCATGAACCACGCTCTAATCAATATGGTGCTAAGAGCTTATCGTGTCAAATAATAATAATCTTGTACTAGAATTGTACAAGATTATTATTATTTGTCAACGGAAAATCAAAACATCCACAAAAACTAGAGGGGAAGAGAAAATATATTTACCAAATAAAGCCCATGACACATGTTGAGACTTCACCTTCAACCCAAGCTTGAAAGAAAATTAGCTACTCATAATGGAACAAGGGGTAAAATGGGAATTTATTAAAATACACAAAAAATACAAGATAGGGAAGGAATTACAGAAAATGGAGTCCAAAAATGAATTCAGAGATGCCAAATTAGGGGGGAGAGGTCCCTTTTTATAGATATATTGAATAAATCATGGCCATCGGATTAAAAACAGTTTGGACGCTCAGGATTGCGCCTCCTCAACAGTACGAGGTTTGACCACGCGGTTTGAACAGTGACACATTTTGAACATTAACGTTGGTTGAAAATAATCTCATGTGTTGCATGTACCGTATGCGCGGTTTTTTGGTCTACTAATATGCTGCCACGTCACCATTAACAGTATATAAGAATTTTAGACCAATAGGATCATGACACCTCATCGATCAATGCCACATCATCGGTCAATGCCACATCATCGATTCGTCTATGTGAACAGTGTCGTGAATAGTAACGTAGACAATACCGTACATGTGAATAGTACCGTACATGTAGATAGTACCATTTTTCCTTTTATACTCCTAAGGTTTTCGACCATCCTGAGTTCAAAAGTATTATCCGTTTTGCCGTTTGATCTCTCGTTTGTTATGAAATGACTATGATACCCCTAAAATACACAAAATACTTAATTGAAATAAAATATACATAATTAAATTACAAGAACCTTAAATACATAAAAGTAAGGGTTGTTAATAAGATTTGAAATGTAAAATGATGATTTTCTCCTTTATAAATATACATTTTCTAACACTCAACACAAAATTCTTTTAAAATGCAAAGACCTAGGCTCCCCCACTATCTCATGTAGTATAGGGAACCACACAATTAAGAATACTTTGTTGGATTTAGGAGCTAGTGTAAATCTGTTGATTTACTCTGTATTCATGAAACTTAGACTGGGAGAATTACACTCAACTCCAGTTGTGTTATAACTTGCAGATCGGTCCACGAAAATACTTTGTGGTATTATAGAGGACGTGCTTATCTAGGTAGAAAAATTTTATTTTTCTGTTGATTTCATTGTAATTGACACTCAACCAATACAGAATTGAAGGAAGCACATCCCCATAATTCTAAGCCGACCTTTCTTGGCAACTGCGGATGCTCACATTCAATGCAGGACCAAAATATGCAGTTGTCCTTCGGAAACATGACTATGGAGCTGAACATCTTCAACATTTCCAAACAACCTCATAATGCAGATGATGAAATTGTTGATGTGGATTTAATAGAAGTATTAGTTGATAATACTTTTGTTTCAAACCTTAGTGATGATCCTTTACAAACATGTTTAACTTACTTTGGTTTGGATTTTGATATTGACAGATCGGTCGATGAGGTCAACGCCTTACTTGACTCAGTACCATCCATGGACACTAATAAATGGAAGTCAAGAGTTGAACAACTAGCACCATCAGAAAAGAAACTCATCCCACCATCAGAAAAGAAACTCATCTCATCATCAGAATCACCACCAAAACTCGAGCTCAAATCATTGCCCAACACTCTGGAATATGTATTTTTTGGGAGAATAAAGCAATCTACCGGTATTCATCTCATCATCCCTCAATGACGAACAAAAAGATAAGTTGTTGGATGTTTTAAAAGAGCACAAAGGAGCATTAGGATGGACCATAGCAGACATAAAAGGTATAAACCCAGTAAACTGCATGCATTACATTCTCCTTGATGAAAATACTAAATCTACTAGGGAAATGCAACGTCGATTAAATCCTAATATGAAAGACGTTGTTAGAATTGAAGTTCTTAAACTATTAGACGTAGGTATCATTTACCCAATTTCTGATAGTTCATGGGTCAGTCCTGTGCAAGTTGTCCCTAAAAAGCCAGGAGTCACAGTAGTTACGAATGCCGATAATGAATTGATACCCACTAGAGTAACTACAGGATGGCGTGAATGCATTGATTATAAAAAGTTAAATTCTGTCACACGTAAAGACCATTTTCCTTTACCATTTATCGATCAAATGCTCGATAGATTAGCAGACCATGAATTGTATTGCTTCTAGATGGCTACTCAGGATATAATTAGATTCCCATAGCACCAAAAGAATAGGAGAAAACTACTTTCACTTGTCTTTTTGGCATTTTTGCATATAAGAGAATACCATTTGGATATGTAATGTAATTGCTACATTTCAACGATACATGTTAAGCATTTTTTCTGATATGGTTGAACGATTCCTTAAAGTCTTTATGGATGACTTTTCTGTTTTTGGTGACTCATTTAATCAATGTTTACATCATCTAACACTAGTTCTGCAGGATTTATCGAAAAGAACTTAGTCTTAAATTAGGAGAAGTGTCATTTTATGATAAAACAAGGTATTGTTCTCAGTCACATCATTTCAAGCAAAGGTATTGAGGTTGACAAAGCCTAGGTGGATCTCATTTCTAATCTTCCTCCACCCAAAATAGTCAGAGAAGTAAGATCTTTCGATGGGTATGTTGGTTTCTATAGACGTTTCATTAAAGATTTTAGCAAAGTTTCTAAACCCTTATGCAATCTATTTGTAAAGGATGTACCTTTTGTCTTTAATGATTCATGTCTTGTGGAATTTGAAAAATTAAAGCAGTTGTTGGCATCATCACCCATCATCCAGCCCCCAAACTGAAGCTTACCATTTGAGCTCATGTGTGATGCATCTGATTATGCAGTAGGAGCAGTATTAGGACAAAGAGTTGATCGAATTCCCCATGTTATTTATGACATTAAATGATGCACAGTTGAACTATTCAACTACTGAAAAAGAAATGCTAGCAGTAGTGTTTGTATTAGAGAAATTTTGATCTTATCTCATTGGTTGTAAACTAATTGTATTCACAGATCATGCTGCCCTTAAATATCTTCTCACAAAGAAATATGCAAAAGCTAGACTAATTCATTGGGTGTTACTTTTGCAGGAGTTCGACTTGGAATTCAAAGATAAGAAAGGAAAAGAGAATGTTGTGGCTGACCATCTCTCTCATCTCCATTTTGACATAATTATGGAATCATTACCATTGAATGAGTCATTTCCAGATAAACAATTAATGAATGTGGAAGTATTACCTTAGTAAACTATCTTGTTACAGGTAAACTTCCAGAGCATCAGACCAAGCAAGATAAAACTAATTTTTTTGCGGAAATAAAGAATTTCTTTTAGGATGACCCTAATTTGTTCAAGTATTGTTCAAATCAAATTGTTAAACGATGTGTCCCAGAAAGTGAAATTCAGAATATCCTTTAATTATGCCATGAACAAGCTTGTGGAGGCCATTTTAGTGCTAAGAAAATAGCAACTAAAGTTTTACAATGTGGTTTCTATTGGCCAACTATATTTCGAGACGCTTACACTTTATGTTCTTTATGTGATAGGTGTCAACGAATAGGAGAGCATTACATGGAGGAACATGATGCCACTAAATTCAATTTTAGTAGTTGAGATTTTTTTCGTATGGGCCATCTACTTCATGGAACCCTTTCCCCCTTCTTTTGGCTATCAATTTATATTGGTTGTTGTTGAGTACGTATCGAAATGGGTAGAAGCAATTCCATGTAGAACCAACGATCACAAGGTGGAAATAGGATTTTTGAAAAGTAACATTGTTTCACTCTTTGGATTCCCTCGAGCGATAATCAATAATGGTGGTGCCCACTTTTGTAACAAAGTATTCAAAGTTCTTTTGACAAAGTATTCAATCACACACAAAGTGGTGACCCCATATCATCCGCAAGCTAGTGGCCAAGTTAAGATCTACAATCGAGAAATAAAACACATATTAGAAAAGACGGTGAGGCCAGACTGGAATGATTGGTCATTAAGACTTGATGATACATTATGGGCATATTGAACTTTGACATGCAGCAAGCCAACTCAGAAAGAAAATTACAGCTGGCAGAACTTGAAGAACTTCGCAGTGATGCATACGAAAATGCCAAGATTTACAAGCAACGAATGAAAGTCTTGCACGACAAGCAAACTATGAGAAAATCTTTCACTCCAGGTCAGAAAGTGCTTTTATTCAATTCTCACTTGCACCTATTCCCAGGTAAGTTACGCTTTCGATGGTCTAGCCCCTTTATTGTTCATATTGTTTTTCCACATGGGGCAATTAAAATTAAGGACCCAAAGAACGATGTTGCGTTTAAAGTTAATGGTAAAAAATTAAAGCCATATCTAAAGTACTAACCACATGGAGAAGACACCGAAATAAATTTGAGTGACCCACCAGATTGGAATTGATTTTTTTCTTTTCGGTGATTTGATTTTTCTTTCTTTCTTTCTTTTTATTATTCTTTTGCTAATTGAAATTATTTTTGCATAAGTGTGTTTGTTTAACCATTAAGTTTTCTCTTATCATTGTTAATCATGAGTACCATACTTAAACCGTTCCTCCTGAACATTCTTAAACCACTTCAACGTGTAAAATCTTATCTCAAAAGGTAGAATCAATTTTGTAAAACACATCGTATTTGGGCTCTGCAACCACCAGAGTTAGTATCTTATGTTGAGGGAATAGAAAGCCAACTCAGAGATATTGAGATAAGTGTTTACGACATCCAATTGGAGCTTGAGGCAAATTCAATAAGAGGACAATTTAATTTCTTTGTTGCCCCGGTGAAGTGGCGGATAACGGTACTCCATGACAATCAAGTCGGTTACTTCAGTTTCCCATAATAAATGATATTTTGAGGCAAAAGTATGGACAGAAACGAGATTCTAGCGAAGCTTCACAAGCGATTCCCTTCACTTTCTCAGAATTCCCTCCTTACAATCTATAAAACTCAGTCCGAACGCATGCGATTGCTCATGAGGAATAACATACCTGCTGATATCCATTGGTTAATCGAGGCAAAAGTACGATTGGCAGGTGAGTTACCTCCAAAATTTATTGGATACATGCCTGGTTGTGGTAAAAGAAATTATGCAAGAAAACGAAGAGCTCGAAAAATTTCTATTGCTTGTCGTAAGTGTGCTAGAATGAGTTGTGATAAAAAAACCATGTTCTTTAGGAATGGTGTCTGATAACAGGAAAGATAAGATTCAATTAATTAGAGATGGCTTGAAAAATGAGTCATTAGATGATATCATTTTGTCTCTTGAAACGCATCTTAGTGGATATGTGCAAGGAGCAATTCTCCAGTTATGGCCATTATTCCAGAAAGAGCATGCACGATATAGTCTCGGGAATCTGTCTATAAATGACCTTGTTTGCTAGTTTATAAGAAAACTAGATGGGAAGCCTATCATCGACCCATAGTGGGCGTTCAAGCCATTTCTGAACGTAAAACCAGAGGAAAATATGAGCCATAATCGCAACTACCTGTAAATATCCTTTTACTTTACTATTATTTTATTTCACTGTTGTTTTATTATTTGCATTATTGTCTTTAATAATTTTATTACTGTTTGTTTTTTCCTTTTATTGTTTACTTTTTTACTATCAAGCCATGTGTTTTACTCGTTATTTGATACTAACATGCTACTTCATACACAACTGTGACCCACTGTCACCAAGATTCTTAAATGGGATTTTTTTTGTCAAGCACTCACAAATTATTTTTGAAAAGTATCCCAATGGCAGCTACTCCCAATAGCCAATTCAAGAATATTTGTGTGCTTTCTGGATTTAACTATGGCAAACATAAAGAGTTCGTTGAGGCAGCCATAAATCTTGGTCGAAGCATAGCAGAGAGAAAATTACACTTAGTGCGTGGAGGAGGTAACCGTGGGTTATCAAAATTGGTCTTAGAAGCTGCTTTTGTCAGAGGAAGTCAAGTGTTAGGCATCATCCCAAGAGTCCTAAAACCTTTGGGCAGTTTTTCTGACTCATCGACTGGAGAAGAGTTAGTCGTCTCAAGTATGCAAGAAAGAATAATTGAAATGCTTAATCATACTGTTACTTTTATTTTCCTTATGGGAGATCTTGTAATACTAGAGGCACTTATCACACTAGCATCTTCGGCTCATCTGTACATTGACCAAAAACCCATCGGTTTGTTAAATGTCAATAACTTTTATGATGGCTTCATCGCATTTCTTAATCATGCAATAAAAAATTATTTCATTCCTTCTAATGTGAAAAAACTTTTTATTTGTACTTACACTGCTAATAAGCTACTTGATCTATTACAAGCTTATAAACCGGAGCCAAACTCCTGGACCTTTGTGTTGGAGCGTCCAAATAATGATGGTAACAGTAGCCACAATAAGAAGTACAAATTAGATTTAACTCTCAGCCTGTAAATATTTTCTTCTGTGTTGCACTACCCAGGTGATGTCTTTTAAACTCTACTTCTTTTCTTTAAAACATTGAGGACAATGTTTGTTCCGGTTGGGGGGAAGGAATAGTTGACAATTGTGGAATCGTGGTTAAGATTTTACTAATTTTTTGTTGTAGAAACTAACTGTTGCTAACTTTTTGTGTTGAAGATGGCTGAATATGGAGTGTAATGACTCTAGAAACGCATCTTCATCGTTTGAAAAAAATAAAAACAAAAAAATAAAAAAATGCAGACATTTTCTTTTTCTTTATTAAGTTTTGATGTTCATTTTTCTTCTTTTTTTAATTTCTCCTCTATAAATATACATTTTCAAATTTTTGAGTTAAAGATGGTTGAATATGGAGTGTAGTGCCTCTAGAAACGCATCTTCTTAGTAAAACAAAACAAACCATTTTCGTTTTCTATTATTTTAAGTGTAACTTTTTAATTAGTTTTTATGCATCCTTTTCACATTTCTGTATGCATATTTTCCTTTCATGTTTAGGATAGGTTGGGGGGTATAATGTTGTTTAAAAAAATCAAAAAAAAAATTGTGTGATTTGTTTTAACATTGGATGACATAATTAATTTCATATTTTAGTATTGCATTATCTTTAGTCTTAAGTGATGTTACACTATGTTTGCTATTCTACATGTTGATGTCGGAGACAAATATGAGTTGCTTGAAGGAATGAACATGTTATAATAAGTACCAAGTGAGTTTTTGAGCCTATCATTTTTCCTGGAGAGTAACCATTTTGCCCATTCTTTATACAGCTTAACAATTTATTATTTTATATACAATCTCTAGATTTCTTTTGAGTTAACCCTTAAAAAAATTGTAAAATAAAAAAAAAGAAAAAAATTTGTGTTACTATATTTGGAGACCCATCTAACTAGTAGACATAGAAGATTATTTAGAGTCCTAAAAGAAGATGGAAAGACCATCTTTGATCCGTTTGAGCCTTTCTAGCCATCTGTTTGAACCATTTTGCCCATTCTTTATACAGCTTAACAATTTATTATTTTATACACAATCTCTAGATTTAATTTGAGTTAACCCTTAAAAAAATTGTAAAATAAAAAAAACAGAAAAAAATGTGTGTTACTATATTTGGAGACCCATCTAACTAGTAGACATAGAAGATTATTTAGAGTCCTAAAAGACGATGGAAATGCCATCTTTGATCCGTTTGAGCCTTTCTAGCCATCCATTTTATCAAATATCCATAGTTAACCATTTTGAGCCATTAAAAAAAAAACTTTCCTTTGTCAAACTTATCATCTTGACCTACTCCGATTTGGAGTATTACCCGATATCTTACAAGTTCCATCATTTATTTATGTTTGAGAAAAATATAAATAATTATTTTGTTTAGTGAAGTTATGCCAAACAAAAGTAAAACAAAAACAAAAAATAAAAATTGTTGTTTCAAAAAAAGAAAAAAGAAACAAATAACAATAAAAGGTGAAATCCACCTTGCAACTTAAAAAAAATATATGTATTTTTCTCAAGCATACACTTTGTTTTCCTTATTTTCCTTCTTTGTTAGCCATGTCCCTAGCCTACATTACGTCCTAATAAAAATCCTTCTTGATTTTAGGAAACTATAGTCTGAAGTAGAAACTAGTTATATGAGCTAAAAAGATGTAGTGGTGTATAAAAAATAAATAAAAATAAATAAATAAATAAATTGGCTTAAGACCAAAGATAATACAAATACTAAAATATGAAATTAATCATGTCATCCAATGTTAAAACAAATCACACAAATTTTTTTATTTTTTTAGACAACATTATACCCCCCAACTTATCATAAATATGAAAGGAAAATATGCATGCAGAAATGTGAAAAGGATGCATAAAAACTAATTAGAAAAATTACATTTAAAATGATAGAAAAAGAAAATGGTTTTTTTTTATCTAAGAAGATGCGTTTCTAGAGGCACTACACTCCATATTCAGTCATCTTCGACTCAAAATTTTGAAAATGTATATTTATAGAGGAGAAATTAAATAGAAGAAGAAAAATAAACATCAAAACTTAATAAAGAAAAAGAAAATGTCTGAATTTTTTTTTAAACAATGAAGATGCGTTTTTAGAGTCACTACACTCTATATTCAGCCATTTTCAACACAAAAAGTTAGCAACAGTTAGTTTCTACAATAAAAAAAAGTAAAAACTTAACCAAGATTCCACAATTATCGACTATTCCCTCCCCCACCTAGAACAAAACATTGTCCTCAATGTTTTAAAGGAAAGAAGTAGAGTTTAAAAGACATCACTTGGGTAGTGCAACACAGAAGAAAATATTTACAGGCGGAGAGTTAAATCTAAACGAACTCTTTATGTTTGCCATAGTTAAATACAGAAAGCACACAAATGTTCTTAAATTAGCTATTAGGAGTAGCTGCCATTGGGATACTTTTCAAAAATAATTTGTGAGTACTTGACAAAAAAAAATCCCATTTAAGAATCTTGGTGATAGTGGGTCACAGCTGTGTATGAGGTAGCATGTCAGTGTCAAATAACGTGTAAAGCACATGGCTCGATAGTCAAAAAGCAAACAGTAAAAAGGAAAAAATAAACAATAATAAAATTATTAAAGACAATAATGCAAACAATAAAACAACAGTGACATAAAATAATAGTAAAGTAAAAGGATATTTACTGTTAGTTGCGATTGTGGCTCACATCTTCCTCAGGTTTTACGTCCAGAAACAGCTTGAACGCCCACTATGGGTCGAGGATAGGCTTCCCATCCAATTTTCTTATAAACTGGCAAACAAGGTCGTTTATAGACAGATTCCCGAGACTATATCATGCATGCTCTTTCTGGAATAATAGCCATAACTGGAGAATCGCTCTTTGTACATATCCACTAGGATGCGTTTCAAGAGACAAAAAGATATCATCCATTGACTCATTATTCAAGCCATCCCTAATGAATTGAATCTTATCTTCCCTGTTATCAGACACCATTCCTAAAGAACATGGTTTTTTATCGCAACTCATTCTGGCACACTTATGACAAGCAACAGAAATTTTTCAAACTCTTCGTTTTCTTGTATAATTTCCTTTACCACAACCAGGCATGTATGTAATAAATTTTGGAGGTAACTCACCTGCAAATCGTACTTTCGCCTCAATAAACCAACGGATGTCAGCAGGTATGTTATTCCTCATGAGCAATCGCAAACGTTCGGACCGAGCTTTGTAAATTGTAAGGAAGGCATTCTGAGGAAGTGAAGGGAATCGCTTGTGAAGTTTCACTAGAATCTCGTTTCTGTCCATACCTTCGCCTCAGAATATCAGTTATTATGGGAAATTAAAGTAACCGACTTGATTGTCACAGAGTACTGTTATCTGCCATTGCACCGGGGTAACAAACTAAAGCACACAAACAGAAAAATAAATTAAAATACACAAAGAAAATTAAAATATTCCTCCTATTGAATTTACCTCAAGCTTCAACAGGATGTCGTAAACACTTCTCTCAATGTCTCTGAGTTGGCTTTCTAAACCCTCAACATAAGATACTAACTCTGGTAGTTGCAGAGCCCAAATACGATGTGTTTTATAAAATTGAATCTGTCTTTTGAGATGAGATTTTACACGTTGAAGTGGTTTAAGAATGTTTAGAAATAACGGTTTAAGTATGGTACTCATGATTAACAATGATAAGAGAAAACTTAATGGTTAAACAAACACACTTATGCAAAAATAATTTCAATTAGCAAAATAATAATAATAAGAAAGAAAGAAAGAAAAATCAAATCACTGAAAAGAAAAAAAATCAATTCAAATCTGGTGGGTCACTCATATTTATTTTGGTGTCTTCTCCATGTGGTTGGTACTTTAGATATGTCTTTAATCTTTGACCATTAACTTTAAACGTGACACCGTTCTTTAGGTCCTTAATTTTAATTGCCCCATGTGGAAAAACAATATGAACAATAAATGGGCCAGACCATCGAAAGCGTAACTTACTTGGGAATAGGTGCAAGCAAGAATTGAATAAAAGCATTTTCTGACCTGGAGTGAAAGATTTTCTCATAGTTTGCTTGTCATGGAAGACTTTCATTCGTTGCTTGTAAATTTTTGTATTTTCGTATGAATCACTGCGAATTTCTTCAAGTTCTGCCAGCTGTAATTTTCTTTCTAAGCTAGCTTGCTGCATGTCAAAGTTCAATTTCTTAATGGCCCAATAGAAACAATTTTACTTTTCAAAAATCCTATCACCACCTTGTGACCATTGGTTCTACATGGAATTTCTTCTACCCATTTCGATACATAGTCAACAACATCCAATATGTATTGATGGCCAAAAGAAGGGGAAAAGGGTTCCATGAAGTCGATACCCCATACGTAAAAAATCTCAACCACTAAAATTGGATTTAGTGGCATCATGTTCCTTCGTGTAATGCTCCCCGTTCGTTGACACCTATCACATAAAGAACAGAAACTGTAAGCATCTCGAAATATAGTTGGCCAATAGAAACCACATTGTAAAACTTTAGTCGCTGTTTTCTTAGCACTAAAATGGCCTCCACACTCTTGTTCATGGCAGAATGAAAGAATATTCTGAATTTCACTTTTTGGGACACATCGTCTAAAAATTTGATCTGCACAATATTTGAACAAATAAGGGTCATCACAAAAAAAAATTCTTTATTTCTGCAAAAATTTTTGTATTGCTTGGTCTAATGCTCTGGAAGTTTACCTGTAATAAGATAATTAACTATATCAGCATACCAAGATAATACTTCCACATTTATTAATTGTTCATCTGGAAATGACTCATTCAATGGTAATGATTCCATAATAGTGTCAAAATGGAGACGAGAGAGATGGTCAGCCACAACATTATCTGTGCCTTTCTTATCTTTGAATTCCAAGTCGAACTCCTGCAAATGTAACACCCAACGAATTAGTCTAACTTTTGCATCTTTCTTTGTGAGAAGATATTTAAGGGTAGCATGATCTGTGAATACAATTATTTTACAACCAATGAGAGAAAATCGAAATTTCTCTAATGCAAACACTACTGCTAGCATTTCTATTTCAGTAGTTGAATAGTTCAACTGTGCATCATTAAATGTCATACTAGCATAGTAAATAACATGGGGAATTCGATCAACTCTTTGTCCTAATACTGCTCCTATTGCATAATCATATGCATCACATATGAGCTCAAACGGAAAGCTCCAGTTTTGGGGCTGAATGATGGGTGATGATGTCAACAACTGCTTTAATTTTTCAAATGCCACAATACATGAATCATCCAAGACAAAAAGTACATCCTTAACAAGTAGATTGCATAAGGGTCTAGAAACTTTGCTAAAATCTTTAATAAAACGTCTATAGAAACCAGCATGTCCAAGGAAAGATCTTACCTCACTGATTGTTTGGGTGGAGGGAGATTAGAAATGAGATCCACCTTGGCTTTGTCAACCTCAATAGCTTTGCTTGAAATGATGTGACCGAGAAATTGGGGTGGCCTCTCCATCGAGAGAGACCTTCAATTATCGCTTTGACTTCTTTAATTTTTGAACTTGACTTGCCAATGTGAATCTCATTTACTCCCTTAATTCTTCTAGTATTCCTGAGTGATCGACTCCGTTGTTAGGAATTATCCACTTGTCGCTGGAAGAATTCCCAAATTTGTTATGCACTTTTTGACATTAGCTCTCCTCTACTTGTTGCCATTAGCCATTCTTACATATTTGGCAATAACCCCTCCAAAAAGTATTGGCATTGGTGTCATTTCTCCTATCCATGATGTGGACACTTCAAGAGTAGCTCATTGAATCGCTCCCATGTTTCAAAAAATTGTTCGTCCTCTCACTGGGTAAACTCTGAAATTTCCCTGCGAATAGCATTGTTTTATGCACTGGGAAATATTTATTCATAAATTTAGTTACCATTTGTTCCCATCATGTAATGTTATTAGCGGGTAAAAAGTATTTAACCATGAACGAGCTCTATCCTTTAAAGAAAATGGAAATAGTATGAGTTTAACATCATCATCTGAAAAAATCTCATATTTAAATGTTTGACAAATGGCATGAAAATCATTCAAATGATTATATGGGTCCTTATTTTCTAGGCCATAGAATGTTGGGAGACAATTTAGCACACTAGGTTTTAATTCAAAACTCCTAGCAGCTACATTTGGGTATCTTATGCATGATGTGCTCAAATTAGCTAAATAACTGAAGTAGTCCTTAAATGGCCTCTCTTGTGGTAGTGCTTGTTGTTGCAAATCCATTTTATTTTTAACGTGATTGTGTGTGAGAAGTGTTTTTTCTAGTTCAAGGTCTATAGGTTCAAGATTTGGTAATATTGACCTATAACCATGCATGCAAAGAATACAAAATAAATGGGAACAAAACGAATAAAAATAAAGAAAAATGAGAAATTATGATATTAACCTTATCGTGCTATTACAACCTTACTATAAAAATACACAAAAAAATACGTGAAATAAATTAACTAAAAATAAATTAATAAGATAAACAAAAAAATTCAAAAGAAAAATAAATTGAAAATTAAATTACAGAATTTTAAAGAAGAGAACAAGAAAAGATACTCTAACCTCTAAATGCATATTCATTTTTTTCTTTTTCTTTTAATAAAAAAATACAAGAAAACAAATAAAAGAATTATTCACAAAAATTAATTCTATGAATTAAAATAACTTACATTTCCAGCAACGGCGCCAAAAACTTGTTGTGCAAATTTTATTGAACTCGCAAGCGCACGAATATATTGTAAAATAGACTAATGGTAACGAGTGTCAATCTCACGAGGAGGTGGATTTTAATTATATGTAGAATTAATTTTGTATGAGGTGGTTGGATTTTGTGGTGAAAGTGATTTAGATTACCCTAAAATTGAAATTGAAATGGCGATAATAAATTGAAGAGAAATCTATTGAAATGACGTATTTGAGTATCTGGATCCGTATCAACATGCATCATGGGCTAAATAATCCTTATTAATGTCAATTAAATCATGAGGGGGGAATCCACACCTCATGAACCACACTCTAATCAATATGGTGGTAAGGGCTTATCGTGCCAAATAATAATAATCTTGTACTAGGGAGCAGGTGAAACCAGGGCGGTACTAGACAAGATTATTATTATTTGTCAACGAAAAGTCAAAACATCCACAAAAAACTAGAGAGAAAGAGAAAATAAATTTGCCAAATAAAACCCATAATACATGTTGAGACTTCACCTTCAACCCAAGTTTGAAAGAAAATTAGCTACTCATAATTGAATTAGGGGTAAAATGGGAATTTATTAAATACGTAGAAAATACAAGATAAAGAAGGAATTACAGAAAATGGAGTCAAAAAATGGATTCAGAGATGCCAAATTAGGGGGGAGAGGTCCCTTTTTTATAGATACATTGAGTAAATAATGGCCATCGGATTAAAAACAATTTGGACGCTCAGGATTGCGCCACGTCATCAGTCAACAATACACATTTTGACCACGCGGTTTGAACAGTGACACGGTTTGACCACGCGGTTTGGTTGAAAATAATCCCATGTGTTGCATGCACCGTACGTGTGTTTTTTTTGTCTACTAATATGCTGCCACGTCACCATCAATAATATATAAGAATTTTAGAACAATAGGATCATGACACCTCACCAGTTAATGCCAAATCATCAATCAATGCCACGTCATCGATCCGTCTATGTGAACAGTATCGTAAATAGTAACGTAAACTATACCATACATGTAGACAGTGCCATTTTTTCTTTTATGCTCCTCTTAAGGTTTTCGACCGTCCTGAGTTCAAAAGTGATGTCCGTTTTGCCGTTTGATCTCTCATTTATTGTGAAATGACTATGATGCCCCTAAAATACACAAAATAGTTAATTAAAATAAAATACACATAATTAAATTACAAGAACCTTAAATACATAAAAGTAAGAGTTGTTAGTAAGACTTGAAATGTAAAATGATGATTTTCTCATTTATAAATATACGTTTTCTAACACTCAACAGGTAGTAATATGGCTAAGGGAAAACATATTGTGGTTGATGGTGCTTCTGATCAGAACTGTAATTTAGAAGATGATTACTGCGACTTATTTGACAATAACATTGATTTAGAAGGTGAATAAGATGTGGCTGATGTGGATGGTGATGCTGAGTTGAATACTGCTGAGATAGATGGAATTGACTTTGATGGAGGAGATTCTGATGGTGCTGGTTTGGATGGAGATGATTTAGTTGGTATTGAGAGAGATGGTGCTAATTTGGTTACTCCTAATGTTGATGTTCTTGAAAGTAGTAACTCCAGGCGAGGTGTGAATATGGGTGCTAGGCAAAATAAAAGACTTAAAACAAGAAAGGGAAAGATTGTGGTGCAATACAATGAAATGAGTGTTCCTGCATGGGAAGAAGCGATTGAGTTGGCTTCTTTTCTTGACGTATTGGCTCGTACCTTAGTTTCTATTCTTTATTCCGATTGGCATAAGGTTTCTCCTGAGACAAATGAGCGTTTGTGGAAATCTATTCTGGTAATTCTTGAAAAACTTATTGCATTCTACTTAAACATTTTCTTGTCATTTTTCACTTATTAGTTATATGATTTGGATTTTTATTAACTGACATTTTAACAATCTTCCTCCATATTTAGGGTCATTTCATTGTTCATCTTAGAAGTAGGAAATAGGTAATATAGTCAACCGGAACAACATTTCGAAACTACAGGTATATGCTAACGAAACACTATATCCGAAGGTTCCCAAATGATGATAAGAAATTGTATACCTCGCTAATTAATTACACTCAAATAAAGCAGTCTGTTTGGATAAAGTTTGTCGATGAACGTTTGTCCAAATCATTTGAAGTAAGTATTTTAAAGTTAGGACAAATAATATGCTAATAGTTACTTTACATTTACATTGTGTTAAAAGGATGTTTTTTCTTATGCAGAAAATTAGTCGTGTCAATAAGAATCGAAGAGCTTTGAACAAGTGTAATCACCGTCTTAGTTGAAAAGGATATGTTGGATTAATGAAAGAAATTTTAAGTTTGTATAGATTGGTATAAATGGTATTTTTAACTATTACATTTTTCTAATAGTTTACTAATCTAATTTCTTTTATCTAAACAGTGTGCAGAATCGGGTCTTTTTTAAGACTTAATTGATAGGAGTGAGCTATGGAAGAGAGCTCGGATGCTAAAGAATGGAGGATACGACCTTGAGACTGAGCAAGTCATTAAGAAATTGGTAATCAAGTTTAACCAAAACAAATATGTAAATGATATTAGAACTATGCTCATTTAATAATATTAGTTTCCTTATGATGCGGTGTTAGGAAAAGCTAAAGGAGGACTAAAAATACTTTTTCACTTCAAATGCAAGAAATGACTTACTTGCACAAGCATTGGGAAAGCTTCCTCGAACTGGTCATATGCAAGGCCTAGGCAAATTTATATCTGCTTCTAACTACTTTCATATCATTCGTGGACCCATCTGAAGTGAAAGAGAAAGGGAGCTAGATGCTTGGAAAAAACAGTTGATGCTCAGTTGTAAGAAATTTGTAGAGAATTGAAGAGGACACCTCGCCATTCAAATATGGGAAGTTCAACTTTCCCATATAATAAAGACATTGATAATGACAGTGAGGAAAATGTACATCAGGGTGCTTCATTTATAACATTAACTGAATTTTTCCTAGTTTATTTTTCCCTATATATGCCACTCAATACAGTTAAATTTACATTTTGCCAATAATGTTGACAGGAGCCAGAAAATTTGGGCAAGTCAGCTGAGAAGAAGATGAAATAGATGTCCAGTCAGAAAGAAGAGCAACCTAGAGTATCAACACTGAGAAAGAAGGAAAAAAACTAAGAAGAACGAAAAGACGCCAAAAAACACCACTACTGCTGTTCCGATGAAGTCTTCTGCCATTCCGATAAAGTCAGTCAAAAATGATGATTACAATGATGACAATGAACTCTAAGCACAAAAGGTTAGATTATTTAAATAATTAGTTGTATTTTTCTTGGTTTAATATACTTACTGCCTTATATATTTACTATTCACTCTAGTTTAATAAACTTATTAGTTCATATAATTAATATTCATAGGAGCTAGATAATTTAGGCGACTTGCCAAGAAATGCTATTGCAGCCATTCAAGGAAAATTCCAAGACTCAATCCTTCAATTCCAAAAGATTGTGCAAATGATGAGAGGAAATGATGTGGTCAAAAAGGAAGTATTTTATGTGGATCCTATGCAATCCAGACCTGAAACTGATTTAGAACAGCTCCTTAAAATTTATGTATGCTAATGTATTTCATGCAATTGATAGTTTAAGTTTCTTCAATATGATTAAGAGATAACAGTATAATTTTGTTTCCAGCGGCAGACACTCTTCGCATCAGAGGATGGTAAGGAAAAATGGAATTATAATACCAAGATGAGAATTGTGAAGGTAAAAAAAAAGTATTTTTGTAGCCTATTGATTACATACCTTAACTAAAATGGGTGGGTTTTGTAAGAAAATTTTTCATCTTTTTTTTTTCATGAACAGGCTCCAACACAAAATATCACAAAATTAGAGTGTGGCTATTTTGTGTTAAGGTGCATGAAGGAAATAATAGCAGATGTTAGTTTGTTAACCAACAATGTAAGTTATTGATGAGATATGTTAACATTCTTTTATTTCCTACATGTGACTTTATTTTTTAAAGTTTGACAATATTATTTCTTATGATTAACAGTTTAATGGAAAGAAACCATACACTTAGGATGAATTAGATGAGGTTCGTTTGGAGTGGGCTAACCATTTTTCCGACATTCTCATTGCATCAGCAAAATGGTTAGTATTGAGTATGAAATTTGTAACAAAATGGTTAGCTGTTACAAATTGTTGAAATTGAATTTATAGTATCAAATTATAATGGTTGCTATTAATGATTGTACTGTAGATGTTATGCATTTGATAACTTTGACTATTTTGATTGATTTGCATAGAATGGTTTGCTGGGTTTGGGTTGGATTGTTGTTGGATATATGGCTGGAAGTGCTGTTGGAAGGTGGTGGGTTGTTGGATTGGAAGGTGGTGGGTTGTTGGATTGGAAGGTGGTGGGTTGCTGGATATGGTTGGAGTATTGCTAGCGTGGCTGGAATTGGAATGTTGACAAACCTGGCTTTGTGACTGGAGTTAAGACTGCTAGAACTCCTGAAAGTATTGCATTATTCTTTGCAAGTTTTGTTAAGAAACTTGACCGGCTTGATGGTTGGAATTTTAGTTGCTTTTCTTTACCAGTTTTGTTGACAAACTTGGCTTGATGGTTCGAATTTTAGTTGCTTTTGTTGTGCATGCAATGTAATTTAATAGTTATTTAATATTTTGAGATGTTTTTAAATTTTGAGATGCTCTATTATATGTATCACATTGGACCTTTTATATATATATATATATATATATATATATATTTGTGTGTGTATGTGTGTGTGTTTTTTAAATTAATTTATTGGATTGAATGAATGTGTTAATTGTTTTCTGGTTTTTTAATGGTATTCATTTTATTAACAACAGGAATTTATAAACAAATTACAATTATAAAAAATTTATTATTTTATGATGGGAAATATTCGTCACAAATAATGTCATAAATAATTTCCCGCGAAATTGAATAATACATTAACAAATGACAATCGAATTTCCCGCCAAAATTTTAAAAAATGGCGCAAAAATTTAAAATAATTTTTATTTTTATTTTTATTATTTTTTACATTAAAATATTGTGTGATAGATGTATGACAGTAAAAAACGATCATAAATTCATGACAGATAAATTAACGTCATGAATTAATAACAGTGACACAGATGACAGAATAATTGTCTGTCATGCACCCCTCTTTATGACAGTTATTTCCCGTCATTTATTGCATGTTTTGTTGTAGTGAGAAGAACATGCAGCTTCAATTTTACCCACATGGATCTATCTATCCTCCGATGTCCAAGACAGACAATACCAAAGATTCCCCAAAATCGAGTTAAGGTTACCTTAAGAACTAGCTTAATTTTGTTTGCTTGGCTGGTGCTCTCTATACTGCGAAGGCAATGGCGTACGGTTTCAAAACGAAGAGACAATGGTTTAATTAGGAAAATTTGAAACGAAGTGAAAGAAATTGACGCTATTAGGAGACAAAGCGAAACTGAAGAGGTTGATAGTGTGTGAATGGTAGAAGAGCAGGAAGAATCAGGGGTTTCAGAAAAGGGTTTGTGAACGGCGACATGAAGGAGCAAAAGAAAGAGCACTTAGGATTAGGGATTTGGATTTCTCACAACGTGAATGCTTAAGACTTAGTAAACAAAGGAAACCTTTAGTACTTCAAACGGCAGCGTTTTGGCTATTTTTGTTTTATTTTTAAAACACATCTTTTTTTAAAAAATAAAATAATACATTAAATTTGGGTCAAATGTGGGCAAAATCATTTTTCTATCATTTTTTTTGATAGAATAAATTTCTATCACAATTATATCATAATTTTGATAACAAATAATTCTATCATAAAACCATCATAATTTATTGATGGAAAATATTTCTATCACAAACCCATCATAAATCTATGATATATTCAAAATTCTATCATAATTATGTTGTAATTTTAAGATATATATATAATCTGTCATAACATATATGTCATCTATTGCATGTTTTCTTGTAGTGGTGAAACCAAATGGCATGATAAGAAATTTGAAAGATCCCTACCTGGTTATGCACGCCATTTTTTTCTCCTCTCCCTTAGTGATGTGTATTTGATAGTACAAGAACTGTAAGTTGAGTTTGGTGAAGTACCATGCTTGCCAAGTTGATTGAAAAGATTTGTTATTAGGGGAATCAGATACTTATTCTTTATTGTGATCTTGTTGAACGCCTGATAGTCGATGCACATTCATAAAGAGTCATCTTCTTTCTTTTAAAAGACGATCAGTGCACTGAATAGACTGGTGCACCGAAGAGAGCCTTAGATGGGCGGATGTAGCACGCGTCTAGCAAGTCCTTGAGTTACTTTTACAACTCCTCAACCTCAAATGGCGCTATGTGGTAAAACGCCATGGCTAGTTGCCTAGCACCTTGTTCCATCTCAATCTTGCAATCCACCTATCAAGTAGGAGCTTCTTTAGATGCTTTGGAGGCATGACATTCCTGAATTTGTAAGGGACTTCTTGTCTGAGCGGAGAGACTAAGCTTAACAAGTCTCCACGATCTTCTCCCTCGTTCAACTCCGGATGGAGACCATGAAGCTTAAGTCTTTGTAGAAAGCCTTCTTGAATTACATGGTTGTGAACGTCTTATCCCCAGTCTTAGTGCACTCAGCGAGTACCATGCATGCCATACCCCTGTCAGTAATGCTTAGGGAGTTTGTGGCCAGTAGTGGGAAGGCATGGACTTGGTCAAAGAACTCCATGCCAAGGGCCATGTTGAAGTTGTCCAAAGCCACAATGGAGAAGTCGAGCTTTATATTCCACGTCCCAAGCATTATATGCACACCTTGTATGATGCCCCCAATAGGCTAGGCACTTGGCCTCATCTTTCGAAATGAAGTTGTGAGTCACTCCGGTGTCAAACAGCGCACAAGCAACTTGTAGGCTGCTCAGAAGCTTTTTTGCCCCTAATCCTTACGGTTGTGGCCTTTGTCCTTTTGGCCCTCTCCTTTACCTTTACCTTGATTAGGCCTCTTGTCTTTGGGTTGGGCGGAATAATTGACAATTGATTCTGCATGGCAATGGTGCCATCAAGAGTTTAAATGCCATGCCTATCGAGTTCTTATCGGACATGTCTGATTGCGTAGGACAAAGTGCACTTTCTCTTATTTCTCCATATTGCTTAGGAAAAAGTGCTTTTAGAGTTCTTGTTGGAACTTAGGCCACGTATTAATAGCGCATATGCCCTTGACCATCTCACCATACTCCGCCGCCAACGTAGTTGTGCGTTACCTCAAAGAAATGTAGGCATTGTGCCTACCTTTGATGCCTCATCTCGGACACCTATGTCATCAAATTACTATTTTAGTATGAAGAGAAAGTTGTCTATGATGGTGGCATTGCGTGCACCATCGTAGGTCTTGGGCTTTTACACATTGATATGGCGTGCATCACTCGAGTTTGCAAAAGCCAGGCTAGTGGAGAGTACGCTTATACCAAGCCCAATCCAAATGAACTTTATCAACCTCTACATGAATCGCTCATAACTCGTTTTACATGAAACTATGTAGTTTAAGCAACTCATTATGAAATGCCCAAAAATCCCCTCGGAGGGAGTTGGCTTGGTCTTGAATGAGGGCCTTGGTGGCTACCATAAATTTGCCATACTCGCCATTAAGACCATCGACCCTTACCTTCAAACTATGTACATCAAAGTTTCAAGTGTGGCGATGTGAGGCTCCAAGGCATCAACAGAAATGACCTTGGACTTACTACGGGATTTAGCATGCGTGCATCCCTCCTAGTGACCACAGGTTTGTTCGAGTAACTCTACATCGACAACGCCCTCTTGTGATGTGCTAGGAGGGTTGGCCATTGCTAGTAAGCTAGATTGCATGGGTGCGAACCTTAACTCTAATAACACTTATCACACGATGAGTATTTTACGCAGCAACCCGTGCAACACTTAGACAACTTCTACTACAAAAGTTACTCAGTAAGCCTAGAAAACTTTTCAAGCTTGCTAAAAAATGATGCTTGTGAAAATGCTAAAGAGAAGGGATTGGGCAACATAAAAGAGTATTTTTATTACTTAAAATGAAAAATACAAGAGAGCCGTTTACAAGAGTGCTTGAGTTACTTGTGCTAGGTGTGTTGTGTGTATGGTGTGGTGTTGAGCAAAATGGTAAAGGTCATGTCCTATTTATAGAGTTGGTTGCCTGGGTCTAGAGTGTTCCTAACAAGTGGTGCAAGTTGCCTAAAAATCTAGCTATTTACAAGTTATAGAGAATTTTAGAATCGGGTCGGCCACTGTTGTATTTCGGTTGTCCGCTTGCTAAGAGCACCATGCCTTGCAAGTTATATAAGGTGGCTCATTGCTGAGCGCACTTTGTTGCTGAGCACATCCCGTTGTTGGGCAAACTTTTACTAAGCAAATCCATGCGTGCTTATTTAGCCTGCGTTTGTGGGAAATTTGAGTGGGCCATGACATGTTGCTGCCCATGACGATCAAAAAAATTATTTATCTCATAGATCATCTAATAAATCTTAAGAAAGGATCGCTAACTATAGATGAATACATTCAAAATCTCAAAGCTATTTATGATATCTGGACTGCCATAAAGAAACCAGTAGACGACGTCGATGAAATCTTGCAATTGGCACATGGATTTAGACTAGGAGTTTGAGACTTTAAGGTAGCAATGCTGGCAAAACCTCCATGTCCTACATACAATCAATTTGTTTTAGCCTTCCAAGAACATAAGCAGATGTTGTACAATGAACAAGAAGATAATAAGCAATTTATCAACTTGAACAAGCTTTTTAGGTATAATAGGAAGAGATAAAAATCGTAAGGGTCGCTTCAACTCAAGGGGAAGGGGTTTCACACCAATAGGAAGAAATGAAAATTAAAATTTTGTGAACAAAATGAATGGAAGAATAACAATTTTTAGAAATTTCAGACTGAAAACAACAACAACGTTAAAAATGTCAACCAATAGAACGTAGATCCTGATAAAACTATATGTCAAATTTGTTTTAAACCTAAACACACAATTTTAGAATGTCCTAATAGGTTTAATCATTCGTATCAATTTGTGGAAATTCCTCTTGATCTAGTTGCCATGAGTATAAATGGCAAAGATGATGATCTTACATTTTATGCTAACTCTGAAGCAACAACTCACATCCCTAACAACTAGGGTACCTAGGGTACTATAAGAAAAAGCATTCCTCATAAAATAAATAATTTTTTATATATTGGTAATAGTAATGGTTTTAAAATTACACAAATGTTGGTGACGTATTGTATGCTAATCATGATTGCTAGAACCTAGAAAATGGGCTTGTTGTTCCTAATATTAAAACGATTCTCCTATCAGTAGGGAAGTTAAGAGCTAATAGTTCTTTCATTATTTTTTTCTCATCAAATGGTTTCTTAATCAAGGACAAACATGGAAAGACACTTGTAAAATGACATAAAGGAGGAGGATTATGTGTTCTTGAGGAGAAAACACAATAAGTATACACGAAAATTCAAGCAAACGAAGCAGATTTTGACATTTCACATCGACGAATAGGGCACCTTCTTGAAAAGTTTTTGAAACTTTTACAAGGAAAACAACTTATTGCTGTTATGTTGTATCAAGTCGGAGAAAATCAAAAAATACTTGTATTAATAGTCAAATGGCAAAAAGTTGCAAACTATCTTTCAATTCTTCTAATAAAATTGTCAGTTTCCTCTTGAGAAAATTCAATGTGACTTATTGAGACCAAGCACAATCTCATCTACTCAAGGATTTAATTATTATGCTATCCTTGAAATTTAAATCAAATGTTTTAGTTGTTTTATGGAATTTCAAAGTTATTGCCAAAAAACCAATTTGATAGGAGGATCAAGCATTCCAAAGTGATGGAGGCAATGAATTTCAATAAAAATTTTGGAAAATCACTTGAATATGTGAAATTCTCCATCAAATCTCATGACCACACACTCCATAGCAAATTAGCATGGCCAAGAGAAACCACAAACACGTAGTAGAAATGGGTTTCATTATCATATATCAAGTAAATTTACCATAAAAATTACAGGTTAATGCATTCCTCACTATTGTAAACTTGATATATAAAATGCTACCTACAATTCTAAAGAAAAAGAGCCTATTTTTTCAATTGTACAATAAACAATCGGACTATAAATCAATATGAGTATTTGGATGTAGATCCTTTCCAAATCTCAAGAAGTATGGTAAGAGTAAATTTATTAAGAAAACATACACATTTTGTTTTATTGAATGCGGCTTAAACCACAAATGTTATAGATGTTTTCATCTAGCAACTATGAGAGTATAAATATCAGGGCATGTGATCTTTGACGAAATGTGCTTTCCTTTTGTTGACTCTTCTAAATATTCTGTAAAACTTCAAACGGCAAGTCTAACGCTTTTTGATGAGTGAGATTGTAAGACAAAACAAAATAGTTCAATCCAAAATTAGTTACTAGCCTTACAGTTTCACCACTCCACATTTAACATGTTGTGAATAAGTTGAGGACAAAGGAAAATCCAAACCTGTAAAAAATTCCTTAACAAAATATAAGTCAAACGTTGTTGCCTTCGCCACCATCTATAACACATCACAATATAGAAGGGACATTTAGTTTTATTGAAACACCATGTCTCATAGGAGGGACATACTCAAACAAATACCGAAAAAAGTCCCAGCTTTATAACAATTACTTGAAATTCAGATGAAACTATTATATCAAAATCAATAACTCAAAAGAAAATTTTACCCCATTTTCATATTCACAATTTAGAAGGAATAGGTGATAATCTTGTGGTTGACCTAACTGTTCCTTTTAATGCCGACTTGTTCTAGTGATGCAGGATTATTATTATTTCTTTAAATTAGCACAACATGATTACAAGGCACAATTTAAAGAAAAATCTAGAACTAGAAAAATAAATGGCACTCATAGCTCTATCTAACTTGTCAATGTCGGAACCAAAAACATTCAAAATTAGCTATGAAGATATCATGTAGGTTAGCTGTAATAAAGGAAGAAATGCAAGCCTTGCATAATAACCAAACTTGGACTCTTGTGCCTAGACCGAATAACATAAATGTCATTGGGTTAAAATGGATTTTTTACACCAAATTAAAGAAGATGGATCAGCGAAAAGGCAAAAACCAATGCCTGTAGTGCAAGGATACTCTCAACTAGAAGAATGGGACTTTAAGGAGGCATATATTCTAGTGATAAAACCAACAACCATTAGAGTTATTCTAGCTATTTTTTGGAACATCAAGTTAGAAAATAAAGCAATTAGATGTGAAAAACACATTTTAACGCGGTTTCCTTAAGGAAATTGTGTACATAGAGCAACCTCCAGATTTCAAAAGTTCTACTTGACTCTCAACCTCTTTACGGCCTAAAACAAGCACCAAATGCATGGTCTAATAGTTTTTCTCAATTTTTACTTGATTTTGATTTTCTTTGTAGCAAAGGTGATTTATTTATTTTTATTTATAGAACTAACACCATATTATAGTGATTTTAGCCTATATAGATGACATTATTGTCAGAAGAAATAATGATGACTTCATTGAATCAACAATTCAAAAACTTAGCCAAGAATTTACAGTGAAGTATCTTAGAAGATTACACTATTTCCTTGGCTTCGAAATAAAATATATCATTGGTGGTATTTTTGAAATATACCAAAGACATTTTAGCGTAGTAAAAAATGGATAAATGATCACATTTTGCAACTCCAATGGCCACCAAGTAGTACCCCACCATTCATGATAAGAAACGAATCAATGCCACCGAATTTCATGAAGTAGTTAGAAGCTTACAATACATGACATTTACACGGCCTGACATTATTCATTCTATCAATACTTTGATAATCCAATGGAAGGAAATCTTTAAATCATCAATTAACCACTACAACGTCTTAAAGGAACAATAAATCGTGGTGTTATTTTATGGCTCAAAACTCTCTAAAATTTAGTGGTTTTTATGATGTATATTAGGGAGGCTGTAATGAGACAAGAAGAACCACTATGAGCTATTGTATCTACTCAGGAGCAAACAGTCTTAAAAAGACAAAGGTGTTCAACTTCTACAACAGCCAAAATAACTTCAATCATATTTTTCTTATGAGATATAGGAGTTCAACTTAAACAACCACTAAATTATTTTGTAACAACATTAGCGCATTGACCATCAATTGAATTTTTCATGCTCGCACTAAGCACATTAAGATGAACTATTATTTTATAAGAGGAAAGGTGACTAACAATTCACTCATCACAATACACATCCCCACTTAAATGCAAATTACTGAAATCTTTACAAAGCCACTGCCAAAATTATATTTTCAAGGCTTTTCCCTAAAATTGGGGGTTCATTCCATTCCACCCACTAGTTTGTCTGAGGCGTAAAGAAAATCCCCAAACAACAGGCAATACAATATCCAGGGAAACTCATTCGAGTGAAGTTGTATTCATGGATCAATTAGCATAATAAAATATTGATACAAATGCTTAAAATCCTCAGCCTCTATTAGTCCATAAATTCTTAAACTATAGGAAGCAAATCCAACTTTACAAGCAAGAATAATAAATGTTTTCACTGAGATTCGATACGAGCCATTTAGAAGTTGTTCTCACCAAATCTAAGTCAAACCGACTTTAAGTTAATATGTTTTATATTTATGGGGTATAAGTATTGGGAGGTGAATTGAGGTAATCCGATGTTTAGGGCAGAAGGTATAGTTAATGTGATTTAAGAGGTAAGATAAGGTAATTTGGGAGGTGAACCAAGGTGATTTGGGAGGTAAACCAAGGTGTTTAGAGTTTAGAATAATATAGAGAGCTCAATGAAGCTTGTGGGAGTCAATTTAGAGAATTGACATTAGAAGCTCTAGGGAGCTTAGAGAATAACTCGGTCGAACTCAAGGACAGCTCTAGAGAGCCTATATGAAGACCTGATAGAGTCATAAAATAACTTAGCTGAGCTGCGATCTTGGTATCAAAACCACTATAATTAAAGGAAGATAAGTATAAATAATAAATAGCACAAAATATTTTATATGGCTTGACCTTTTAGCTTCCATCCAAGGGAGTAATCACTTCTATTTTGTAAGAGAAAAGGTAACTACCAATTCACTCATCACAATACACACCCCCACCTAAATACAAATGGTTGACATCTTTACAAAGCCACTGCTAAAATTATCTTTTCAAGGCTTTCCCCTAAAATTGGGGGTTCATTCCATTCCACCCACTAGCTTGTCGGGGGGGGGGTAAAAAATCCCCAAGCAACGGGCAATACAATATCCAATGAAACTTAATCAAGTAAAGTTATATTCTTGGATCAATTGGCACAATAAAATATTGATACGAATGCTTAAAATCTTCAGCCTCTATTAGTCCATAAAGAGCACATAATATTTTATATGGTCTGACCTTTTAGCTTCCATCCAAGGCAGTAATCACTTCTAATCCACAATGCATGTGAAGTATTACATGATTTGCATTACAATATCAACAAAACCATATTAAAGGTCTTTTATGGTGAATAATAACATAAATAAAATGTGAGTTTTATAGAGATTAGAGAGTTTTCTAAAAGAAAAAAAAAAGAAAAAAGCTTTTTTGAAAGATGAAATGGTCAAAATCTTCTAATGAGATGTAAAAATATAGGAAAAGAAAGATAAAGCAGCCTCTCAAGAAATGAGATCTAGATAAGGCTCCTCAAATTTGATAGAGCAAAAACAGAGGGATCCTGAAAATTATACATATGGAGCTTATATAGGGGTATTCTTGAGGGTATTTAAAAGTTTTAGACAACTAGTGAATTTTAATTGGATTGTCCTCCACAAGCGAGGTTATTTGAATAATTTACCTTGTAGTCCCTTGATGGTGACACCTATGCGTTTAGGATACAACGAACCTCTAGCCATTTTCTTGCCATCTGTAGTTAAACACATGATAGCATCTTAGCTTTGCCGTCTTATTGCTTTTCAGGGGCTAGCAAAGAACAACTAACATGATCCCCATCTATTATTTTGCTCAAAGAATTTTTATTTATATTGGCTCTTTATTCTTAATCAAAAAGAAGATATTTTATTCTTTCTCATGATGGTATGTGCTGTTCACGTGGTGGCTCTAAGCCAAAAAAATTTAGATTCTAATAGTACCCCCTGATAATGGCTACATTTACTGTAGTTATCATTTTCTTAGGGAGTTTGTCTTCTAACCTTTAAGAGCTATACTAGCATTCGATCAAACGAGCTGAATTCACTTAGCTAACTTTGTTTGCCACGTGTCATCAAGTCATCAGCCCTTACCAGCATCCAAATTTCCCCCCAAACAAGATCTCCATTGTTTCTTTTGTTGAAAGAATTTAAGCACAAGAAACTCAAAGAGAAATTTTGCATAAGAGAAGGGTGGCATTTGCTATTGAGTCCCTCTTCTGATCACTAGTGAACTTCTCATTTATTTTGGAGCGTGCAATTAAGCTTTCTCATAGGTCTGGCAATTTCCAATAAGGCTACACATATCTCTAGCGATTGATAGTTGTGCTACAGTTAGCTAGTTTTTGGCTATTTTATTAGCTCTAGCGATTTCAATGTTTGAGCTATACTCAGCTTTTTTATCATCACAATAACCCCTGGATATGCAAATCTTAAGGGAAAGATGTTCTCAATCTCCTAGGTAGGTAGCCTTATTGAGGTACCCTCATATTGATTTTTTTTTATGTTTACAGCTCTTGAGTAGCAATCAATATAAATCAACTAAAACAAGACTAGCTTATGATATTAAGAACTACACTCTAAGAGTTTTAACACAGTGACTAATAAATGAAGATAAATTACAATAAGCAAATCATAATAAATACAAAGTTAGCCATTCATTCACAACCAGTTGATAATAAAGATAAATCATTCATGCAATAAATAGATTTAAGAGCTTGCCCAACAACATATCATAATGCATCATAAGAGTAAATTGTTCAATCATATCTATGGAGAAATAATTAAAAAGATTAGCTATGAAAGACCTCTTAAGAAGGCACATGCTATGGCACAAGCCTTTGAAGTGGTTGGAAATAACAAAATGTTCATAAATTTATACGTACAAAGGTGTGGAATCATAAAGAAATTATCATCAATGATGTATTTGTGTTTACAGTAACTACTGACAATATAAATTATCATGATTTACAAACTATTGATGAATGTCTATTGAGGTATGATTAGTCTAAATAGAAAGAAAACAATCCAGGCAAAATTGACTTCTTTAGCCAAACGTAAAGTATTTAGACCTGAAGTCCAAACACTTAAGGGTATCAAACCTAATAAGTATAAATGGGTATTTGTACAAATACATAAGGAAGGAAGAAAATGAAGTAGTAAGATATAACTCACGACTTGTTATACAAGGGTTCTCATAGAGATCTAATATTGATTATAATAAGACATATTCTCTGCTAATGTTTGCAATTACATTTTGATTTTTAATTTGCTTGGCTATATCATAAAATCTTGATATAGGTCTTATGGATGTGGTGACAACTTATTTATATGGGTCACTTGACACTGATCTATATATATGAAAATCCTTGAAAAATTTAAAATGTCATAATCTTGTTAATCACCATATTGTAACTTGGAATCAATAAAGTTACAAAGATTTTTATTTGAATTAAAACAATTTAGACACATATGATATAATCACCTCAGTAAATATTTCATAAAAGAAGAATACGTTAATGATCCTACATGTTCATATGTATTTTATAAAGCAATTAGAATTTGGTATTGCTACTATCACAATTTATATTGATAATTTGAATTTAATAAGAAATCCTGAAGAGATCTAAAAGGTTGTTGACTATTTGAAAAATGAATTTGAAATGACAGATTTGAAAGAAAATAGGCATTCCCTGGGCCGTAGACTGAGCACATATCTAAATGGTATCTTTATCCACTAGTAAACTTATACTGAGAAAATTTTGAGACATTTCAACATGGATAAATCTTACCTACTGAGTAGCCCAATGGTAGTTCAATTTCATATGTACCTAGAATAAAATGCTTTAAACTGCATAAGTACATCACATAAAAAAAAAGGGGGGTGGGGGGGGGGGGAAAGAGTTCAAAGTCACAAGTGTAGACTCAAGTCCACCATTTTATGCTTCTTGTTATTATCTTTATCATTTTTTTGCCATCATCATCCTTTTCTTGTCTTTACCATCCTTTTTCTCACTACCATCATCTTTCTTACCCTTATCATCATCTGATCTAAGTCAAAAACTGGTTAGATCAACCTTAGGGCAATATGATTATAACAAATCAATTAACTTATTAACGGTGTTGACGTGAATAAAAGTTTTTCATGCCCAATAAAGGAAGAAAACCTTGCAACACAATGCCTTGAGTTAAGAATAAAAAAAAAAGGTAGAAATTATTTGCATTTAAGAAACCAATGGGTTTCTAGCATACGTAATGGTGAAGATTCTTCTAGGGTTTTAAATCTACTCGATAAAGCAATCAAAGTGTCAACGTGATTATTTAAATCAAGAAGTCTTTCATATGTATTACGGATAGTCTCTTTTCCACTTGTAGGTGTAACTTTAACAACAAACCTCATAAACCCAATGTCATTACTTCCAAACATCGAATATATTCTTCATTTGCCGAATACCCTTCTAAGATCTCTTGCAGCATTCATAAAATCTAGAATATTTTGTAAATGACTCCCATAAAATACATAAATGTTTTTAAGTTATTGAACTAAGAATTCTGCTATTATGATTTTTGAATAAAATACGGAGGTTTTAAATGTTTCAACTGCACTCTTTGAAAGGTTTATACTAATGAATCATGTAACACTCTTCTTATATGCAAAATTTTTTACTATACTATTACATTCTTCTTTTACATTTCAAGAAAAGCAAGATTGGACACTTGACTATTGGTACTTATAAGAGATAAAAGTTGTCTCAAAAAAGCAAATTTCTTTGTTGGGTAATCTTTGAAAAACTACATGATGGCTACTCCATATACAGGTATGATTGACACCATATCTTACTTTAGCTTTAAACTAACCATATTTTTTTAGTTTTCAGTAAAATTCTTTTTGGGGAGGTAATTTGATTATACAATATGTTCGCTTGAGACCACACATCTCACATATTGAAGAGGACAAGATAGAACATATTTCACCAAAATTCTTCTACATTCATGAGCTCTAACAGAACAAGAAAATTGATATCAAGCAAATATATTTCGCAAATAATTAGCTAACATATCTAAAAAAGCTCTACTTACACCTATATTGGAGAAAATAGTATATGGCATCAGCATATTGAAGAGGACAAGATAGAACATATTTCACCAAAATTCTTATACATTCATGAGCTCTAGCAGAACAAGAAGATTGATATCAAGCAAATATATTTCGCAAATAATTAGCTAACATATCTAAAAAAGCTCTACTTACACCTATATTGGAGAAAATAGTATATGGCATCAGCATGCGTTGCTTCAATATACTATTAAATTAATGCATGTCGCCATCAAAAGGAGTACTAATTAGGAGAAGTATTTATCAGAAAGAGCACCCAGTAACCTTTTCTACTAGCAAAGGTTTTTAACAAGGTGGTTTAAAAGCACATTCAACGTCATCATATGGCCTATTAAGTAGTGGATACATAAAGGAGGAGTGTTATGATTATTGTTGATTTTCTATCACTTTAACTGACTCCTCCAATGTACCTAAATTGTGAGTCATGGAAGCATATTACCAAAATTGTTCCATTCTTGTGTTAATATAATACTTGTGCGTTGACACTTGTCAACAATTGAGAAGCTTTGTTTTACTATAAATTGGTAGCTTCTCCATATGTAATATCATCTCATTTTTCTCAAGCAATATCACTAGTAAGAGAAAGAAATAAGAATTCTCCATCTCTATGTTTAAACTTTGGTTGTCAATAATTTCTTCATTTTCTGCACATAGTTTGAATATTCTCTCATTAAATTTACAACACGATCTTTTATTTGTTCTTCTACTTTTTTTGGCTAACAAAAGAGTTTTTCATTTTTGAATTCTTTTTTGCTTTATTTTCATTTTTTAATTTAAAATAAAGTAATAGAATTGAAAATAATAAATAGATATGCATGTATTTATTATATTTGTTACTTAAAATTAAATTATTTGTGGTAGACAAATTATTTATTTATACAAAATAAATTAGTGTTTTATGAATAATCATTTATTATTTAAAATTAGTTACTTTTTATTATTATTATTTTTATTTGAAAGGGCATTGTTATTATTGTAAACATAAAAGAAATTATTAATATAATCATTTTTTTACTATGATAATTTATTTCACAGTTGAAAAAAAATGACAATGAACAAGAGAATATTTTGGTATATTTTGGTATATTCTTACTATCAAAATGCCTGTCAAAATGTTGCTAAAGATGAAATTTTTAATAGTGTGCTTAAATTGCACATTGCCATTTATGTTGTCGAATCTGCCAAGGTAAAAAGCTGTTGTAATAATGTTTTTTACAACGTGTCCTAAGGCTGAAATATTAACTAGGCAACACAAGAGAGGGGTAAATTGAGTTTTAAAAACTTAAGCAAACAAAATCACATAATAATTTAAAACAATGCCTTAATAATAATAACAACAATAAACAAAATTAAAAAGATAAGGGGAGAGAGAGCACAAACATGATAATTTTACGTGGTTTGGCAAACTCAGCCTACGTCTACACCTCCAAACTCATCAAGTTTGAGGATTCCACTATCCAAACCTTTACAACCCAAGGCTTCAAGATTTACAATTGACTTCTAATGTGTCAATCAATCCTTACAATCTGATGCTATTCCAAATCTCTCATCCCAAGTGTTTCTCACACTTACAATCACTCAATTATAATATTGAAATTAAGTTTACAAAGAGATTTCCCTCACACATCGTATGTGTTTACGAATGAAAGCTCAAAGTGTGATTTGATAAAAGAATACAAGTTTTAAGCACAAGAGAGATTGAATACTCAATAGCAAGCTCAATAATAATTGTTGAATCACTTTTAATTTGAATATGATTGAGCCTTTTATAGTTGGAGAATAAAACTAGCCGTTATTGACTTTATAAGAATAATTGGATCACCATTAACCACTGTCGAATCACCGTTTTGACTTGAACAAGTGATTGTTATGACGCAATTTTAAATAGTCAGTTCGCCTTTTAGAATTATCGGTTTACCGTTTATTTTCTGAGACCTGCAAAACAATATAGGCTAGCCATTTTTGCTAAACGATTCACCGGTTACAAACTAATTCCTTTCTGTAATTTATCTGTTTGTCGTCATTAGTAAACAATTTGTCATTGTCAAAAAGTTTGCTCTATAGAATTTGTCGATTAACCATTTTAAATAAACGATTCAATGTTATCTTCTAAAATCAACACCAAGTAACTTCCTTTAAAAAACAATTGTCCGATTGAAATTAACGGTTATCCGTTTATTTTCATATTCTTAAACTTGCCCAAAATATCATATAGCTTTAAGACCTTAATTAATGACTCCAACATTTTAATCTAGCTTGTTATCATCAAAATCAATATTATAAAAATATGTGTAAACAAAAGCGTATTGTTGAAGGTAAATTTTAAGCAATTTTTAAAAATGCACGGCCTTAGAACGTTGTTAAATATCAAAATTTACAATAAGCATAGCATGCACTAAATTCCTTTTATTGTAACTCTTTTTTCTTGTAGTGCAACCTAGAGTTTTGACAAATTTTCATTCACATTCCTGCATTTTCCATTCATTCTTATCCATTCAAAATGCATGTGGTCACATGCTTTGTTCGTTAACCCAATAACAACATCATCATCATAACTAGTTTTTGCTCATGAAATAGATTCTTCATCACTTGAGGCTTTAAAAAAATTATGGGAAATAATTCATAAACCACAGAAAGGAGAAACATCATGTGATTTTGATATTTCATCTTCAAAATTTTGAAGTCTCAATTTCTTATCATGAACAACAAGTTCACTAACAATAACTTCTACCTCATTAATGCTTGAGTCATCATCATCACTCCAAGTCATTTGCATTATTTTCTTCCTTTTCAATAGGTAATTAGTGTTAACATAAATATTACCATAATATTTATTTTGATAATAACAAACTAGATTAAGAATGTTGGAGTCCTTAAATTGGTTTAATTTTTAAGTCGTATGAAGTTTTTGGACAAGTTTAAGAATCTAAACAAAAACGGATAACTGTTAATCTTGAAACAGAAAACTTAAAAGGATAGCATATAGTTTTGATTTTGGAATAAAACGGTTAATCGACAAATTTCATAGAGCAATTTAACTAAAAATGGTGAACTGATTATTGGAAACGGTTAGTTAATATCTCTTTACAGGGTTATTGAAAATAATTGGCAAACCGATTACTAGCAAAAGGTAACTCGACTTCAAGCATATTAGCTTCTAGAATTAAACGGTAAACTGACAACTCCAAACGATGAACTGACTGTTCAAATTTCAGTATAGCGGTGACTTGTATAAGTCAAAACACCAATCTGACTTTTGATTATTGGCTATTCGATTATGGTTAGAAATTCAACAATGGTTAGTTTTCTTCTCCAACTATAAAAAGGCTCAATCAAATTTTACAACAGATTCTACAATCATAATTGAGCTAGTTATTGTGTACTCAATCTTTCTTGTGCTTAAAATTGATTAGATCATACTTTTTTGTTTCATTTGTAAACACATACATTTTGTGAAGGAAAACTTGTGTAATTTTCAATTTAATATCAAAGTGAGTGTTTGAGTGTTTGAAAGTGTGGACAACACTTGGGTTAAAAGGTTTTGGATAACCTTTGATTGTAAAAGTTGATTGACACCTTGAAAGTCAATTATAAAAATGTTGAAGTCTTAGCGTGTAAAGGCTTAGTTAGTGGAATTCTCAAGTCTAGTGAGCTTGGATGCGTGGACATAGGCAGGATTTGCCAAACCACTTAAAAATCTCGTGTTTGATTCTCTTTCTATTCTCTCATTATATTTTTATTGTTGTTATTTATTTGTTATGTGCTTAATTTTATTAAATAATTTCTTTGAATTTCAATTTATTTATTCCATAATTTTTAAAAACCCAATTCACCCCCTCTTAGGTTACTTAGCTAGTATTTCAATTAGAACAATAACTGTGAATATGACCATAATCATGGCAAGCCCCATATTGAATATTTTGATCTTTATTAGTTTCAAATAAATTAAAATTGAAAGATGATTTACAGTTTTGTATAGATTGAAGTTTTGATGAAGATTTCCTCTTCTTTTTGTTTCCAAAATTTCTTTTCATCACGATTTGAAACTTCTCAATCAACATAGCCAATGATTTTCCCATGTTCTTTATTTCATCAGTAGTGGCATCAACATCATCAGATTCATTCTCTAACAGTGCAAGAAAAAGGACTTATTATGATAGAAAAAAAAATCATCATCTTAGGAGACGGATGATGGTTATTCTTACCCGTCATTGTAGCCAGCGTCAAAAAAGAGTGACAAGTAGAAACCCATCATAAGTTGTGATAAATTTTACATCTCATAATTATGTTTTACTACTTATAGGAGGGAAATCATTTTTTTTAATTTTCCATTTTGTTAGAAATTTTCAGCTGAAAATTTAAAATTTAATGAGATTAAAATTGTAATTATTATTTTTGGATAAAGTTGTGTGCCATATGTTGTGACTGGTTTCTTTTCACAAATTTTTTTGAAAATTAATTATTTATATTGTTTACCTTATTTTAAAAAATTATGTAATTTTAGCTTCCTCAATTTAAATTTTATATTATAAAATTTATACTAAAGAAAATATACTAATAACTGCAATCAAATCCAAAACCAATGACCAAGTTATTGAACTTTATAATCCATAAAAATACCCGAAGTACTTCTAAATTTTGAAAACATAAAATTCAAACTTTAAAATACATTAGTTAATTAGTACTGCAAAGTCAAGCCAATAGCCAACGAAGACCAATTCAAAACCAAAGCAAAGTACTCAGCATTTAGGAACATTTACCACCAAACCTATGCAAAATGTAGTCCTTTCCAACAGCAAAATCCAGCAGCCCTAAACCCAAGCAAAATGTATCTCATTTCATTAATTGATATTAAGTGAAAAACAAGCATTTGCACATGAAAATATTAAGAATAATGTCTTCAAAAAGGAAAAAGGAAAAATGATACGAGTAATAATAGAATATGAAAATATTCAGTGAAAAATAAGGCAAGACCCCTTTTTTCCCTTCTATAAAGTAAGGCATTAAAAAAGATTAAAGAAATTATGATTGTTTTCACACCTAGAGCTAGAAGAGCTGGTCATTTAATGTTGCCTTGGCACCATTTGAATATGTTCAGATTGGCGTCCACAAATTCAAGGAAGATGATTGTCCTGCCTCTTACATATATCATATTCAAGTACGAATAACTCTATTCCTAGTTGGATTTATTTGATCAAGTTAATAGTTCAATGAGAAAACAATTGGCCCTCGGTTAGAGATGGCAAAAATCCCCATGGGGACGGGTACTTTCGGGGATTTTCCCCATTTGGGAAGGGTATGGGGATAATTTCATACCCAATTTCTTATTCGGGGAAGGGACGGAGAAATTTTTTTACCCAATTTCTTATTCGGGAAGGGGACGGAGATGAGGTGAAATCCTCATCCCCTACCCATTTCCCCATTTTACTTTTTAATTTAATTTTTATTTTTTAAAATTACTAGTAAATAAATAATAAAATTTGAATTATAAAATTATAAGTATTGGTAAAAATAACAAATATCAAAATATTTATATTATTAAACTTTTAGGCCTAATTAACTAATTAAAGTTCTAAATTTTTATATAAGACATTAAAAAGACCGGACATATTCTATAGGCCCAAAACTTTTGTTTTAATTTTAATATTCATTAAATATTTTAAACTTAAACCTATTTTTTATTTATTTTTCGATGTTATAATTGCCCACAGCAAATCACAATTTTAATATCTAATTTAATCTAATATTTGTTTCGACTTAACTATTGGGTTGTAAAGGAAATAGTCCACATTTATAAAGTTCCCACACCACCATTGAAAAGTTAATTTTGAATCTAAATTTAATTTTATTTGTAACAATTTTGTATTAGACTATTAATTTGTTCATGATAGTTTGTATCTCTTGCATGCTGCGCTACTTACTAATTTAATGTATGTGACTTTTGTAATGGATATTAATGTAAGATATATTTCGAACTTTACTTTTATTTAAATTTTTTATTTAAATATGATTAACTCAAAATCAAAAATAAAAAAAAATATATTAGTTATTCGGGGATCGGAGACCCTCGGGGATCCCCTGTTATTATTCGGGGAGGAGATGAAAATTCTCTTAAATAATTCTGACGGGGACGGGAACATATGTAAAATATCGAGAATGGGTACGGGGAGATTGGTCCCCTCCCCTTCCCTCCCCATTGCCATCCCTACCCTCAGTCATTAAAAGTTATTGTCTCATAGTTCATTTTGAGTGCTACAAAAACAGAGGAAATGAAATAAAATATTGAAACATACACATATATCATGTATTTAAACATTTTTTTCCTTTTCTTTAAACCTTAGCAAGGGGACAATAGTTAGTTATTAATTAAAAGCATGAATAAAGGGTTTCTTTAAACCAATACATTGGGGCTACTTAAAAAGGTGGGATTAGAACCACAATCTGTTGCACAACTCTTTTATATCTTACTATTTGAATTGACTAAAAATAAAAATAAAAAAAAAATCTACTCTATAACTTTATTATCAACTACAGCTTGTAAATATCTCACATATGTGGGTACATAAGTCTGAAAAAGAGATACTAATTAAAATTCATTACTTCTAATCAAGCAAAAGCACACAGTATCAAACAAGATATGCATCCTCAAACCCATAAGTCAATTTGTACTCCATCAATTTCCTATGTAGTTAATTTTAATTGTTTTTTAGATATCTCTTAAGTATCCAAAGTTATACCCTGAGCAGTCAAACATAATCAGATAGTACTTACCTAATTCAAGATATTATAGATTAAATTCAGGAGTAACAGAATGCAAATAATACTTGCTTTGAAGAAAATATTAGTGTCATTCGAAGGTAAGGGTCTCGATAAACAACATGATCAACTTTTTGCTTTAGCACAACATTTTCATATTTCCAATCAAGTGAGCTTGATAAATACTGGATATGTAAAGACCAAAATCAGTTTCAAAAAATTTGTCATTGATAACTTTAGGAAATGAGAGTTATTACATTTGTTCTAGACTTGAATAAAGGTCATTTAGAGAGCAAATAATGTGTTTTGATTACATTTTGGTGACCTTTTGCATAAACATTCATTTTAGTTGAGTTGTAACAAGTTTTGCTTTTGTCATAGTAATTTGTGCTAAAAACAGGTTTTAAATTCATGAGAGGATGTAGAGACAGTAAATGGACAAGGGGAGGAAAGAAGATGGTCACAAAAGACAGAAAGCATAATAAAAAATAATACAAGAGCTGTTGTGGATGTTAAAGCAACCAGTGCTATAGCAAGCTGGGAGTAACGCGAGAGAGAATATAGGTGCAGTCAGCAATTAAATCACGATATGCATGTTTCCTAATTTAAACACATGCACGCTCATGGGGTTCGGTTTTTAACCTAATTTGCGATATAAAAATGAGGCACGCACCACACAGCAGGCGGCGAAGAATTATTATCATCCAAAAATAATTAAAAAGGAGAAGAATAAGAAGATTGGGCAGTGTTGTGCAGCATCATTGACAACCCGAGAAGGAGTCTTGGACTCTCATTGTGTTCAATTCTTATTATCTTTCTTCTTTTAATTGATTGGATGTATTCTGTGATCAGTATATTTATGTTTGCTTTTCTCATTCAAAATATGAACTAAATTTAAGTGTAGTTGAGTGACAAATAATCCAGTGGGTTCTTGACTGTTCTTATATGTTGCTGTGATAATGTTGCAGCATTATACTCTAATAGATTTTATGATCATAAGTATTATTTCGGTTGACCACCCATTTAATTATTTCAGTTAAGATAGAGTAGCAAAAGGGCATGTATTAGCGAACATCATTGGAGTATTACTTGTTCTTAAGTTGAGTTTCCTCGATTAGGTAATCTTAAATCTCATAAGGGCAATACTTGAATTAAGATTTGTGATATTCTAAATATAGGAGTTCACCTTGTAGGGTAGAGAGATTAAAGGTCATAAAGCCATCCATTAAATTTATGAGCAACTGGTCATTGTTAGTAGATTTAAAAGTTTGAGATTTCCAACATGCGATAGTTGCGGAAACAGATTTGTTCTACCCAGTGTTGCATCACTTACCACAACAACTGGTGCTAATTCAGTAATCAACAGTCACCCCCATAAGGAGAGTTTGATCATTCAACTACTATATTCTCAATTGAATCTTAAACGCAATTTACTTAGTTTATTTCTATCTTGCATAATTAAGTGGTTACATAGGAACAATTTGACAAGTGGTTATTTTGATCTTTAGTTGGTTGCATTATTGTGATTATTTTAGCATTTTGAGTAACATCAATCCCTGTGGAGACGATCTTGAATACTCATTACTTTATTACTTGTTGTGTATACTTGCACTTTGACATTGGTAATAATTGATTATAGAATTTCACCAACAGTCATCCAAAAAGGTACAACACATAGGAAAATTGGCTAGCGAGTGTGCGATCATGTCTCTAACTCTGTTGAGGATATTATGATACACACACACACACACACTATAAATCTATTGATCATACATACATGCATTAATATTTTTCATCTTAATCATCTGTACAAATTAAAGAGAAATGATAAGGTTGTGCTCAACCCCAAGCATGCATTACAAATAATTAAACTTCTCTCCAATTAAGTTGTTTAACTGGATAATAGGAATAATAATTAATAGCAATAAGAGATTAATTAGAAACTTCAAATAAATACTAACATGTGCTTAAGATTTAATTCCTCAGTTTGTGTTCTTCTATGATTTCAATATAACAAGCTTATTTATTGATCAATATAGGATGAAGTCATTTCAACTATACGTGTCTACTTTTACAAGCTAGCTAAGAGTACTAGAACTATTGATTATGAAATTATAGCTATAATATAAATACTTGTGGATGCAGGTGATCACACACACACAAATTACAAGACTGACTTATTAGGATAATGGATACATCTATGTATGCATACAATTAGTCCTTATTTTTAGAGGATCTCTCCTTTTCCTTTCTCTATCTTCTAAGAATATAAGAAACTTGTAAAACTCTGCTGAATGCTTGGTTAAACAACATTTTTGTTTTAAATTCTAAAACAAATGGGAACCACACCAACAATACAACACGGTGAATAGAAGCAATCACGTCACTATTTCATACCCATGAGCAAGTGTCATAACTGATTCCCAAATTCCACTCTATTTAGCTTACGAGCTTGTGCAATCTTTATATATAGTTCCATGCATCCACGAAAAGTGAAAAAGTCAGTTATTAGAAAAGCCCCAATGATAAACAATATTGGCAATTAAGTATGGTGGTTTAATTAATTAAATGATTCACTCTCACTGACCAGTAGTAGTCCCCATCCTATTGGCATGAACGCAAGAATATAGAGTAAGATATCTTTAAAGGTCATATGAGGGAAAGCTATCAAATTGATAAAGACAGTAAGAAATTAAATGAATACCAAACCTTTAATCACTCTAAACAAAAGCTGGAAATTTGCATTAAATCATTGCCTTCCAATAGACATTACCTATCAAAACCAACAAAAATAACTACAAATTTACACAATAAAAATATTGACCACCTACAATGCACCATTAAAATAAAATCAAATTCCCTCAATATATATGCAGTACCAATCTAAACAAAAATCAATATTTTTTTTAATTTCAAATTAAAAATCAAAACAAAAACCTTCACTAATCATCCACTGATATGCTGCCACGTCACCATCAACAGTACATAAGAATTTTAGTCCAACAGGATTGTGACACCTCATCAGTCAATGCCACATCATCGGTCAATGCCACATCATCGATCCATCTATGTGAACAGTGTCGTGAACAGTAACATAAACAGTACCGTACATGTGAATAATGTCATTTTTCATTTTATTCCCCTCCTAAGGTTTTCGATCGTCCTGAGTTCAAAAGTGATGTCCGTTTTGCCGTCTGATTTCTCGTTTATTGTGAAATGACTATAATGCCCCAAAAATATATAAAATACTTAATTAAAATAAAACACACATAATTAAATCACAAGAAAGTTAAATACATAAAAGTAAGGGTTGTTAGTAAGACTTGAAATGTAAAATGACGATTTTCTCTTTTATAAATATGCATTTTCTAACACTCAACAGATACTATTCAAGATTGGCCACAACCATTTACTTTATTTATTGTCAAAAGTTTCCATAGATTGGAATCATTTTACAAGTTATATCAGTACTATTATGGCACTAATCCCAAATTGCATGAAACAAGACAATTCTCTTCAACAAAAATAGTTACGAAGGCATTTAAAATTATAAAAAAGAAGTTGACTACTGCCTTAGTATTTACCCTACCAAAATTTTCTCTAACTTTTGAGGTATATTGTAATGCATTTAAAATAAGCATCAGAGTTGTTCTTAGCTAGCAGGGTAAACCTATAGCGTATTTTAGCAAGAAGTTAAACAAAGGAAAGGCAATTATAATGTTTATAATATGGAGTTTTATGAAGTGGTCCAAGCATTAAAGCATTGGTGTTATTATCTAATTCATATAAACCTATAGCGTATCATATTCGAATACGGCCTGGAGATGAATGGAAAACAGCTTTTAGAACTCGCAAAGGGTTATACAAGTGGTCAATAATGCCCTTTGGCTTATTCAATGCTTCGAGTACTTTCATTTGAGTTATGAATTTTCTTCGCCCTTTCATTGGAAAGTTTATGGTTGTTTACTTCAATGATATACTTATATATAGCGCTAGCCACAAGTTACATTTACAACATTTTAAAGAAGTACTTTTAGCCTTAAGAGCAAAAAGTTTATACACAATAGTAAACAAGTATATCGTTTTGAGAAAGAAATTATTATTTTTGGGATATATAGTGTCAAAGGATGGTATATTCATTGATAAATCGAAAGTGGATATTATTCGAGCTTAGCCACAACCAATTATTTTATCAACCATCAGAAGTTTTCATGGATGATATATTTTTATGGATGATCCTTTCCTCATTTTAGTACTATTATTGTGCCAATCACATATTACATGAAAGGAGAACAGTTCTCTTGGACTGAAGAAGTTACTAAGGCATTTGCAGTTATTAAAGAAAAATTGATTACGGCCCCAGTATTTTCCCTACCAGATTTTTCTCTCACTTTTGAGGTATATTGTAATGCTTCCAAGGTAGGCATTAGAGTTATTCTTAGCTAGTAGGGTAAGCCTATAGCTTATTTCAATGAGAAGCTGAATGGAGCAAAGGCGCATTACAACACTTATGTCATGGAGTTTTACGCGGTGGTCCAGGCATTAAAACATTGGCGACATTATTTGATTCATAGATATTTTGTTTTATACATTGACTATGCCATGTCGAAGCATCTTAATAGTCAAGACAAGCTTTCTCACCGATATGCCATGTGGACAGCATTCCTTCAGCAATTTAATTTTATGGTAAAGCATACCTCTTGCAAATCCAACCAGTAGCAAATGCACTTACTTAGCAAACTTCTTTGTTGATACGAATGCATAATCAAATCCTCGGATTTCACACATTTCTAGAGTTATATACTACTAATATTTTCTTTGCTCTTTTATTAGAAGATGTTATTGCAGGATTCCGATCAGACTACTAGTTACAGGATGGATTCCTCTTCAAAGGTAATCAGTTATGTGTTCCTAACTCAAGTTTGAGATTAAAAATCATTGTAGAGTTACATAAAGAAGGGCACATGAGTCACGACAAAACTCTGGTCCTAATAGCTAACACTTATCTTTGGCCTACCATGAGGAATGATGTCTATCACTATGTTGAGACTTGTCACATTTGTCAGGTTCCCCAGGGCACTGCAACTAATGTTGCGTTATATATGCCACTATTGATTCCAAGATAACCTTTATTTGACATTAGCGTGGATTTTGTATTGAGATTACCTCCCACTCAGAAAGGTATGGATTCAATATTTGTTGTTGTGGATCAGTTCTCGAAAATGGCTTACTTTATTGCCTACAAGAAGACTACAGACACTTGGACCATTGCTTGTTTATTCTTTAACGAAGTCTATAGATTGCATGGCTTACCGAATTCTATAGTATCTAACTGAGATACACGATTTCTTAACCATTTTTTTAAGGCATTATGGAAGTTGACTAATACTCGCCTGAATTTCGGAAATACTTACCACCCACAAACAGATTGTCAAACCGAAGTTGTCAACCGTCCTTTAGGAAACCATCTACGTAGTCTAGTTGGCAATTACTTGAAGATATGGGATTAAGAGTTATACCATATCGAGTTTGCTTATAACCGTGCGGTTAAGTGTAGTACTAGTTTAAGCCTTTCTTAGGTAAATTACGGATATAATCCACGAGCTCCCATTGACTTAGCTCCAATTCCAAATTTAGCCCGCAAAAGCAGCAAAGCAGAAGACTTTATTGAGCAGTTTAAGAAGATTCATGCAACTACGCAAGAGTCTTTGAAGAAAACTACTGAAGGTTATAAAATTGAAGCAGACAAAAAGCATCAAACTTTAGAATTTCAAGTGGGAGATCTTGTTTGGGTTGTTCTAACCAAAGATAGGTTATCTGTTGGAGAGTACAACAAGCTTTCCACCAGGAAAATCGGACCTTTAAAGATTATTGAAAAGATAAATCATAATGCATACAGACTAAAGCGTCCTAGTGATATATGCATTGCACATGTATTCAATGTCAAGCATCTTATTCCTTATAGAGGTGATTATGATGAAGATGTTGTTGCTGACAATCCAAATTCGAGGGCGAATTCTCTCCATCCTGAGGGGAATAATGCAAAGTAGGAATCCATATTATACTAGGATATGTGTCCTTATTAACTAAGGTTTAGGAATTTTAATTTCCTATCCAATTTAGAATTTTGTTTCCTTTCCAATTTAGAATTTCATTTTCCTTTTAGTTCTTGATTTAGGATAATTATTACTATTATAAATAGCTCCATCTTGTAGCCTTTGAAGGCAGATTCGATTTCAATAATATTTTCAATTTTCAAATCTCTTCGTGAGTATTTGAGTTAATTAGTTCTCAGTATTCTACGGAATCAACGAATCTTAACCCCTAAATTCACGGAATTCTTTTGAATCAACGTAAATTTATATTGTTCTTTATTCCAGTATTATCTAGAATCAACGAAATATTTCAAATTTTAAACTTCCGCTGAATCATTCCCCATGCTCAAAGCGATGTGGATTCTATATTTGTGATTATCAATTGGTTCTAAAAAATGTCTCACTTTATTGCATGTGATAAGACTGCAAAAGCATGACGCTTCATATGCGGATACAAGGGCCCAGCCCATTATGATTAGGGAAGGCTCCTTTTTTGTTTGCTTGATGAGTCAGGTTCCGCCCATTCGACTGGCAAAGTTCATGAGCTGGTGTTCTCTAAATGTCCATTTATTCCTTTCAGGATCAGTCGTAATCTTACAAACTCTCCCAAAGATTTGGACGAATTCTTTGCTTCATAGAAATGTGTAAAAGATGCTAGCCGTACTTAAAAGTCGAGTACTCTACCGTTGAGTTAGCAACCCAAATAATCCGAATGGGTAGATAGAATCGAAATAAAAATAAATAAATAAATAAAAATGGAATTTCAAAACGGAATCAAAAAATGAAATTAGCAAGAACTCGAATTAAAAAAATTTTGTTTTCTTGAGCCGTATGAGGAGAAAACTTCTTATACGTTTCTAGGGGGGTACTGTTCATCTATATCTATCCCAATGAGCCATTTATCGAATCGTTGCAATTGATGGTCGATCCTGAAGAGAAGGAAGAGATCTTCGGAAAGTGGGTTTTTATGATCCGATAAATAATCAAACCCATTTAAATGTTCCTGCTATTCTATATTTGTACCTATCGTACCTATCTATCGAGCCTGCCCTAGTCAATCTTTCCCGCCCTCTCCACTGGAAAATCCAATACAATATAAGTAATGAGTCGAATTACTTATCCCTCGGTCTATTAGTGAACTATCTCTCCAGGGATTGTGAAAGATGTTCCACTAGAAATATTCTTGTTATTGCTTCGACTCATATTCCCCAAAAAGTGGATCCCGCTCTAATAATTTCCAATTGGACGATCCATTAATCCAGCTGGCAGAGGATTATAAATGGATCACTTTTTTTGAGTTTGACTGGCGATTGGGAATAGATGGACTTTCCATAGGACCCATTTTACTGACGGGATTTATCACCACTTTAGCTACTTTAGCGGCTCGGCCAGTTACTCTGAATTCCCGACTATTCCACTTCCTGATGTTAGCGATGTACAGCGGTCAAATAGGATTATTTTCTTCTCGGGACCTTTTACTTTTTTTCATCATGTAGTCACCTTATTTCCTCTATGAGGGAGAAAAAAAATTAAAGAACCCGCGGCTATCGGAAAAACTACAATTAGTGTTAACCAAGGAAAATAATTCGTGGTAAAGACAAGATACACTTGGCCCAGAAAAACCCGTGCTCGAACCACTCATGCCGGGTAATGCAAGGGAGGCCATCGATAAGATACTAAATAGCGTGAAGATCTTTGGAATTGGTATAGCTAGTCCGCCCATTTCGTCTAGATAAGTAAAAAAAATATTAATAATATGGAAGACCTAATAAGTCAGCAAAGTTTTTACACTTTCCAACTAGTAATCTAACTAATAGAGTTTAAGTGATATGACATTATCTATAGGATGATAGAATTGATGAAGTAATAAGTAATTTAACAAATATATGATATTAGTTATTTAATGGAGGGAGATTGTCAGTTTTTTCTTTACTGAAGTCAATAGATACTGCTTGCCTCCTTACTATTTTCATAATATCTAATACAAAAAAATTTAAAGGAAAAGATGATAAATGGGTTATTTACTTGATATTTTATTTTGAGAATCTAAAATATATATTTATTATAAGAAATTTTTTTTTAAATAACAAAAAGTACAAGAAAATATTTTATTATTAACTTTTTATTCACACCAAAAACTAAATTTCTTATTTTTAGTATTTAAAATTTTGTTTTATATGATTTATTTAATTCATAATAGATATGAATAAAAGTATATTTAAAAATAAAAATAATATTATAAAATTATATTGACTGAGGAATTATTAAATATAATGAATACAATAAAAGAGTAAGTGGCATATGTTAATTTTAGTATGGAGAAACTAGCGATCTCCCTTTAATTGATAAGTGGCATATTATCACAATTTTTTCCCTTTTTTCCTCATTGATAAGGGTGTAATATCAGTATCTAACATTGAAAAATTGAGATATTATAATATTACTAAAGAAGCATAATGAATTATATTGTTTGATTTTACTACAATTGATTTGTTGATCTTCCTAAGTTTAAGTGGGTACATGTAACTGTATATTCAAGAGTCTTGGTAAGTTATACTTACAGACAGATCATTTTAAGTAATAATATCACTCTTTATCACTCATTTTTACTAGAATTAGTAAAAAAGTCTGGGTTGGCCCAAACTCGTAACAGTCCGGCCCAAGCCCGCGGGCTTTAGGCCCAACCCGAGACTTGAAGTTAAGGACAAGGGCTCTCGCCTTGTAAAGCCTAGACACAATGGGCCTAGTTAAGGGCCTTCCACAAAAGCCCGGACTTAAGCCTAAGCTTTATAATATAATGCATACATACATTTTTTTAAGAAATAAATTATAATATATTAAAATTTAAATTGAAAAAAACTGAGAAATAAAAAAAAGCCGAGATTAAGTAATTAACAAAAAATAAAGCGAAACCAAATTCCCAAAACATAAAATCCCTAAATTATCTCTACATCTCTAGCCGCTACATCAGCCTCTCACCGCACTCTCCGCCGACAGCCAACAGCCGATGTTTACTGCCTCACCCTCACACCGAATTAAGAAGCCACCACCATCAGCAACGATCCACCATCCACGCGCAACGCAGCAGATCCAGCAACCCACTAGTAGTACAGTACCAAACGGGCGACGCAATAGCGACCCACACCCACCAGTAGCACCAGCGCAATGTAGCTACAGCCAATCGAATGCGCACAATGCAACAGCAGCGATCTCAACTCCGACACGACCCAAACTAGCAGCACCAGCAACGCACGCGAACCAACAGCAAACCATCATCGACTCCACCCCAAGTAAGCTTTGATTTTTTTTTAATCATTGTAGAAATTCTGAGATTACTAAAGCCATTGTTGATGTTGTAATGGAGAGTAGTTTTGTGGAAGAATCAAGAGAGAGAGTGAAGAAGAAGAAGAAGAAGAAGAAGAATGTTTCATTGTTGTCATAGCAAGTGGATAACGAAGAAGAAGCACTGTGTTTCAGTTTCAACCACAAATTCTTTTAAAAATTATTAAAGGGTATTTAACATTTACCTAGTTTATCGTATTTAATCTCTTGTAATTTGCATATTTTTATTTGATAGGTACTACAAAATTAAGCAAAATTTTCAATTATATGTACATTATTTTTTTTATAAGATTTGGTATATAATTGATACGCTGTAGGAAAAGTTTCTATCTATAAATGAAAATGCCAGTACCTTACAGTCAATCAAAAGAAATAAAAATAAAAATTTATTAAATTATTAAAAGTCTAAGCCCTATCTAGGCCCAGTCCAGGCCTGTGCAAGCCCGGCTCCAGCCCAGCCCTCTCAAGCTTGGACAGGCTTTAGAGAGTTTGAGCTCCTTACCAATTACATGGGCTTAAACTTGGATTTGAAAAAACCCGCCCGCAATTTACCAACTCTAATTTTAACCCCATTATAAGTTACATAAAAATCTAACTTAGCCGCGGCCTTTATCCAAACTGCTGTATGCTTAATTTTTGTTTTTCGGAATTACTGAAGCTGCTGAGGGTTCGGACTCGGATTCGGATCAACTTGTTGCCGCGATTTATGAGATGATTTTCCATATTAAGGTTGTGATATTTTTTATTCAAGAGAGTGGAAACTATACTCTCTCCTAGTTATATATTCTTCTAATTCAGCCGTATAATCTGCAATCTTGAACTAATCTGCACCACCAACAACGAGACCAACGGCTAATACAGGGTTAACGTGGCTAATTTAAGCAAAATCGATTTTCCTAAACCTCAGGGGGCATATGTTAGTTGCACAGGCATCCTCAAAAGTTTAGGAATAACTGTGTATCAGTTCCCAAACAGCCCGAGTAACACAGCGTTTCCATGCTTCTAGGGCTTTAGTTCAAAGCCCCCACCCCTATAAATCCTTAATGTTCTGTGTTTGATAGAAACGCCACGCAACTCATCTCAAACTCTGCGCTTCTTTTTAACTCCGGGATTCATAGTTGTGTTCGCAAGTCTTTTTATTTTAAGTTTCGATTTCATTGTTCTTTCATAAAAAATAAAAAGAAAAAAGAAAAACAAGGAAAATTGATTTCCATGTAATATATGAAAATGAGGAAAGTTAATGCAAAGGTGATGATTAATTTCATTTGATCAAAACCTATTCGCTACGTTCTTTCTGATTCATTTTTTCTGTTTTTTTTTTCTTTTTAAAATAGTTTTCAGTGAAATTACATCATCAAGATGATGAAATCAGAAAAAATCTTAGGACACCTTCTGACACAGTGAAACCTACTGTGTATGAGAATGATTCAGTTAATCAGTTCTGATACTTGATGTATGTATGTTTGCTTTCTGCAGAACATTTTATTTTATTTATTTATTTGTTTTGTTGTTTGTTGATATTTCTTTTTAGATTTTGTTTTCCCGTTTTTTTTTTTTTTAAGTTTAAAAAATCCCACAGCTATGTGCCATACGAATCAAGGGGAGAACACCAGTTTTGCATTGGGGTGTCAGTGCTAGTAGCACACCAATTGTTTGACAAAACGCCGCAACGGGTGATGCCACCATTAAGTCATCAACTCCTGGACGCCTTTGCTGAATATAATAATAATGCCGGAGCTTAGTAAAATTTGTGATGATGAAACCTGTGGGAGCTAAAATTTAAAAAAGAGGTTACAAGCAACTATGATTTAGTTGAACAACTAGACATTAACTCAAAGACTCGATACGAATAAAAGCGATAGTCAATTCTATTTATTTTCTTCAAATTTTAAAAGGTAGTTTATTTCATTTATAATTGGACATCGTGGTCCTATTTTTTCCCAGTTCAAATTGCTTCCAGTAAATAGCAAATTAATCAATGGAAACTATTTTAACATGGAAAATGATGTTTGCCCCGGTCAAACCCTGAAAATGATGTAAACGGCATCGTTTTGATTATTTTCTTTTTCCTTTGGAAAACTCTAAAACGATAACGTTTTTAATGATATTTTGAGAAGAATAAAATCTATTTTGCTCTTCGTTTTCGTTTCTTCGTTTCACCTGTGAAAGCAACAAAGCAACAGAGCAACAAAGATCCCAACTTGGTCTTGTTCCGTTTGACCGTAAATCTCTTCATTTCTTCGTTTCTTCGTTTCTTCATTTCTTTACTTTCCTTCCTCTCCCGAGGTCCAGGCATTCGGGATCCACGACGACCGACTCACAGCCACGATCATCGTCAACACTGGTAGTCGAAACTTGTTCGGGAAATTGAACTCACGAAGCGGCAAAGTTCACAGCCCGAGGTAATGCTTCGTTTTTTCCTCTTTAGGTTATGGCAAAATGGGGACGATTTGGTTGATCTAGGTTAGGCTGCCCTGGTAATGGTTCGTTTTTTCCTCTTTAGGTTATGGCAAAATGGGGACGATTTGGTTGATCTAAGTTAGGCTGCCCTATTGAATTTAATTTCATTGCTCAGCAAGTGCTAAATTTTGTTCCTCTTTGATTTAATTTCATTGCCCTGTTGAATTATTGAATTTTGTTCCACTTGAAAGCTCTATTTGCTAAATTTTGTTCTTCTTTAATTTAATTTAATTTTTGAAGATCACACTTTTAGAATCTTCCTCATTTGGAGCTTTGTTGAGTTCTAGTTAGTTGGCATCCGACCCACAATCATGGCATCAGGGTCTCTTATTTGATTTTCATGACCCTGATCTAAGATTCATGACTCTTGCATTTTTTTATCCTCTAACTTAATTTTTGTAACAACAATTAAAAAACTATGAGTTAATCTCTTTGAATTACTATTGTTGCTAAAGTGTACACTCAATGGAATAAGTTGGTCTTAGTGGGAATTTTTCTAATTACATTGGTTAATTGTTAAGCACAAGAAGGGTTTGTGATGGAACAAATCGATAGAAGCGGGAATTGTAAAGCGAAACAACAAAACTTAGCCATGACAGAGAGTATTAAGTAGGGCAAATCCAAATCAGATATTCCTTATTTGAATTAATTGCAGCTGTTCTCTGTCTATATTTTATGTTATTTTTTGAATTAATATAACCGAGTGATGAGGATTAATATTATTGATGGAGGGTTGTATTTTATCTCCAGTTGTGTGTGTATAGATTGTGTGCATTTTGGCTTGGGTTCTTTGATAGCCTTTCTGGCATGTTGATTCTAGTTTTCATAGCTATTGGGTGGTTGCTGGGTGGTATTTTGGTATTAGCTGGGTGGTATTTTCTGGCATGTTGCTTCTAGTTTGGATATTAGCTGCTGGGTTTCTGGCATTTTGGTATTAGTTGCTGGCATGTGGCTTGGGTTCTGGGTGGTATTTTATGGCATGTTGCTTCTAGTTTGGAGATTAGCTGCTGGGTTTCTGGCATTTTGGCCCCAAAAATTATTCTCAAAATTATACTATGGCCCAAATTATTCTAATATTTTCGAAATTAATTCAATTCTAAACTTTTGAAAATAAACTTATTAATTCATAGTATTATAAAATTATAATTTGGCCCCAAAAATTATTCTCAAAATTATACAATGGCCCAAATCATTCTAATATTTTTGAAATTAATCTAATTCTAAACTTTTGAAAATAAACTTATTAATTCATAGTATTATAAAATTATAATTTGGCCCCAAAAATTATTCTCAAAATTATACTATGGCCCAAATCATTCTAATATTTTCCAAATTAATCCATTTCTAGAATTTTGAAAATAGACTTATGAACTCCATAATTTAAAAAATATTGAAATACACATACACCGAATTACATTAGTTCATTAGTTGAATAATACATAAAACATAAGCATAAGCTAACTTCAATTACATGCTTGGTTCATTAGTTGAAAACTCCCCTTGATTGGCCTCCTCGAAATTTTGTTGCGGTGCATGTTGCAAGTGCACATGATGAGCTGGACCGTAATTCATCCAATACTGATAGTAAGGGGGGAAAAATGCATGTTGTGGGGGTGCTTGTTGTGGTTGCTGTTGTACCAAAAAAAAAGTTAAACACAAATTATCAAACATATGACAATGAAAGGAAATAGCAAATAAAAAAATATTACCATAGCCATATTGCTCTCTTGTGTTGGGATTGTAGTGGCCACCTGAGAAGATAAATCATGTATCTCCACGTCCTAGGATTGCAGTCAACACACATTTAAAGTATATATTAAATTAATTTAAAATGAATGTATTAAAGTATTAAATTAATCTAAAGTATATACAATTACCTATATAGTTGTGTTTATCGAAACGTTGTTCGATTTCTATTTTGGCCGCTTAAATTGTTTTTGCTTTCTTTGACTAGGTGGACGACCTTTACGCCGACTTACCACTAGATCTTGTATGTTACTACTGGATCCACCATTAATGGTTGTATCGTCGCCGTCACATCGAACATTTAGAGAAACATCCTTCATAGCTTTCTCAATCCAACCCATAATGTTTTTATGGCTTTCTTCATTTTTGGAAGCTACCTCAGCAACATCATAAAAAGCAGTGCACTCCTCTCTATATCACTGATGTTCAATGCTCGAACTTCGTGCATCATAACTGACTTTGACTTTACTAGAGAACCTCCGCACATCTTTCCTCCATCTTCGTAGGATATACTTTTCAGGCAGTAATTGCACACGGTTACGTGACAACACTGCGATAGCGTGTTTGTAAAGAATGCCCTTGTATTCAAATATTGAGCACACACAACGAATTTCACCTTCATCTTTTTCAAAAATGACTCTAAAAGTCTTTTCTCTACTCTTTTCATCGTTTTCAATAACTTCATATTCTGACCCCCCACAACTGAAAACCTCACAATATATCTTATTCACCAGCTCCTGCTGAAATAATACCTACTCTTACTCGGACTCACGGCATGGTTGTGTTCAAGGATCAAATTTTCAATTACCCATTTTCCACTAACAATATCCAAACATCCTCCAATTTTAGCATTGCATCCAATCTTTTGGTTTGGTTGAAGCCGCAAAACATTAGTGGCTTTGGCTTTTGACTTGCCGTTTCTCCCACAAGTAAACGTCACATATCTCAAACTCTCATCATCCCCTTTTCTACAAGATCTCCGCATCACTGGAAACCCCTCTTGTAGGCCATAAGTTTTATAATATTCAAACATTTCATCAGGACTATCAAAAGACATCCCAACCGTAGGCTCAACAACATTTTCCACCACCGATTCCTCATTGTTTTCTTCCAAATCAGCCCCCTGTAAATCCTGCAATTCCCCAACTTCATCAACCTCCTCCACTTGTTCGAAATTATCCATTAACTGCTGCAAATTAAAATAATTCAATATCTTATTAGTTATTTATCGCAAATTCATTAAATTTAAAAACAAAATTTCAAAAGCAAAATGAAACAACTCATATGGTAATTACATCTTCTCACATTGCTTTTTCTGTAGCCCCTGTATTAATTGCAGATGAAGAAACACAATAATATGATCAACTAGTCTTGAAATAAATTGAGCCATGTATGTAGAAACTCAAATCGATTGATACTGATCATAATTCATTTCTTCAGAACAATAATATTAATTCTCTTGCCTTTAACAAAACAATTCCATTATACCCAATTTAATTACATACATAATTATAAAAAAGCAGAGCCCAGGTCATTACTCTACCTCCCTTCGTTCACAATTTTTTAAATTGATTTTGAATCCTACGAAGCTACAACCCAATTTAATAAACAACATCATTTCTACATTAAAAATAGATTAACATCACCATCAATTTAGCTTCAACAACTCTGTTTTTTTTTCTTAGTGATGTTAACAGCTAATGTATGGAACTGTTACAATGTTACTGAAGAAATAAATTCAAGAACATGAGAACTGAAGAAATAAATTCAATGTTACAATGTTACAATGTTGTAAAAACGCAGGGAAAAATTTAAAATAAAATTAAAAAACAAAATGCTAAAAAGAAGACAGTACTGAAAAAAAAATTCAAGCTTTCAGGCACAATGTTAATCTTCCTCTGCCGAAACTAATCTTGCCGAAACTCAGCCGAAACCAATCTTGCTAATGTTGGTCTTGTTCTTCACTAAATGCAAGGGCTGTGGATCGCGTTCAGCTTAATTAGTAAATGCCGAAACCAATCTTGCTTGCAGCCGAAACTCAACCAAAACTCACCCGAAACTCAGCTACTGTTGGTCTTGTTCTTCACTAAATGCAAGGGCTGTGGATCTCGTTCAGCTTAAGATGAAGAGGATGGAGCAAGGGCTGTGCAAGGGCTTTGGTCTTGTTCTTCACTAAATGCAAGGGCTGTGGATCTCGTTCAGTTTAAGATGAAGAGGATGGAGCAAGGGCTGTGCAAGGGCTTTGGTCTTGTTCTTCACTAAATGCAAGGGCTGTGGATCTCGTTCAGCTTAAGACAAAGAAACGAAAAAGAAATGAAGAAAGGATAGAAGAAACGAAAGAAATGAAGAAAGGTTGGAAGAAACGAAAAAGAAAAAAAATAAAGAAAACAACGCAAATAAGAAACCGCAAAGCAAAAAAAAAATTTAAAAACAAAACGACGACGTCTTGTATTTTTCGGGGTTTGACCCGGGGCAAACATCAGCACTCTTTTAACATAAGTAATATTCTTAAAGCACCTGTCATTAGGGATGGCAATGGGGCGGGGTGGGGGTAGGGATGCCTACCCCATTCCCCACCCCATTAAAAATTTTTGCCTCCATTCCCCACTCCATTCCCCAATAAATTTAGTGGGTTGAGGATGGGGAATCCCCACGTGGGAAATGATTCCTCCATCCCCACCCCATTCCCCATTTACTTATTTTATAATAGATATAAAAATATGATTTCAGTAAATTAAAAATTAGATACTTAAAATAAAATCATCACCATATTATAAAATATTTATTTTAAAAAAAATCTCTAAAAATTTGAAACAATATCTTAAAATGATATTAAAAGTGAAAAATATTTAAAGAGAACAGCACCTTAAAAGAGAAAAGAAAATATAATAATGTTTTAAAGTTGAAAATATTTTAGGGTTTTCTTTTATTCATATTCTATTTATATTACATAAAAATTATAAAAAATTATTAATTAACATTATAGTTGATAAAATAAAAATTATTAAATAAGAATTAAAAACATATTTATATATAATGGGGATTGGGTTGGGGGTGGGGTGGAGAGTGCAATACCAAATCCCACCCCGTTAATAATTTAGGGATTACTTTTCCTCCACTCTCCATCCAATTCTTCAAAAATTATTAAAAAAATTTTCATTTAGGTTGGGGCTCCATTGGGCCCCAAACCCGTAGAAGATTTTGCCATCCCTACCTGTCATCCAAAATTTTAATATAAGTAATACTAATTTTATATCAGTACAAATGTACAATAATGAATTTCTATTTTTCTGCAACGAGACGGCACCGTTTATTCAGTAACGCGGTAATCCTCTTCTTGGTTCTCTTCGCTTTTCAGTGATTTGTTTTCTTTTATCCCTTTCAAAGTTGAGACTTCAGAGCTGGTAGCATACTGCACACATAGTAAGTATTAATTTAAATTCAGTGTGGTCCATTTTTACTAATTTTGCTGCTTCCCACTTGTTTGTATAAATGCCTGAAAGAAAGAAACTATCCTTCAACTCAACTTCACTGATTAGGCGGCTGTTTAGGGCATGTTCGATGCAGCCTTCAAAATTATTTTTAGGTTTCTAATCGAAAAGGAAATACTAAAACAGAACGCATTAGCTTAGATATATTGTTGTTACTGAGGTATGTCTAATTTTGTTTGATAAATGAAATTTGAAGCTAAAAGGAATTCTGGTTCTGGATTAGTAACAATTTTACAGAGGGGTTCCTCTTTTTTTTTTTTTTTGGCAATGATGGTGTTATTTTCCCTTGATCAGAGGAAATTTTCAAGCTTGAGAGAGTTTTTAAAATAATAAAGACTTTGGTCCCAGCTTGTGAAGTATCGTATGGTCATTTATGTCATTCAATTTACTTCAATGTGAGACTTGGTAAGAAGGGAATGAATCTTATAGATATAGCCCAGCTAGTTTTATTAGAGCAAACGACTAATCAAAAGCTTTAGTTGATAACTTGCTTATGCTTTACTTTTAATGTTATGTCTGTTATAGATATTGAAATTCCCAGTGCAAAAGTTCTCGGGTTTAAGAAATTGAAGTGCAAAGGAGTTATAATGGAGCTCACTCTAACTCAACCTGATGATTGGCATCTTCACCTTCGCGATGGTGACCTTCTTAAAGCTGTTGTTCCACACAGGTTCTCTTACCTTGATGGCAATGTGCATTAATTGTATTTTCGATGATTTGGATAACTATTTTACCCATTTGCAGTGTAAGCTGTTTTACCCATTTGCAGTGTAAGTCATTATGGGAGGGCAATTGTGATGCCGAATTTAAAACCTCCCATCACCACCACAGCTGCTGCTGTGGCCTACCGCGAGTCCATCTTGAAAGCACTGCCTGCCAGTAGCAATTTCACTCCGCTTATGACACTTTATTTGACAGATACAACAAGTCCTGATGAGATCAAGCTTGCTAGTAAGTCCAACCAACATTCTGCTGTTGATGGAGCCCATCATATGTATAAGGCTATTTGCATACTGATATAGTCTCTTTTGATGTTTGTTGCCTGGAAAAGTGAAATCATAAACTAGCTAATAGGATTTTCCATGTACTTCTAATGCCAAAGGTTACAAGGGAATTTTGAAACTAAAACGATTTTTTAATGACAGGAAAAACTGGTGTTGTATTTGCTGTTAAGTTGTACCCTGCTGGTGCCACGACAAATTCTCAAGACGGTGTCACAGATCTTTTTGGGAAATGTCTACATGTCCTTGAGGAGATGGTCGAGCAGAATATTCCGTTGCTGGTAATTTTACTATATCAGACTAAGTTTAACTTGGCTTCTCGTTTATACCTGTTGGGTTGTGGATGATGAGTCTTCTCTTGTATTCCAGTTATTAACACCGCATTAAGCACTTGCGTCCATATAGAGGTGGATTGCTTAATGCAAACATAGTGTGGGTTGGTGGTATTTTACTTTTTAATACTGAAGTTTACCAACTCGGAAGTGTTGTTCTACAAATTAACTTTCATGTATATTTTGGTATTATATTTGTAGGTTCATGGGGAGGTTACAGATCCTATTGTTGACATTTTTGATCGTGAGAAGGTCTTCATTGACACCGTTTTGCAGCCTTTAATCCAAAGGCTTCCACAATTAAAGGTTGTGATGGAGCACATAACTACTATGGATGCAGTTAAGTTTGTTGAGTCTTGCAAAGAAGGTAAGCTAAAATCAGTTTCATTTAGAAGTTGTCATTTTTCTTACATCAGTTATATTTTTTAGGATTCGTAGCAGCTACTGTTACTCCACAGCATCTTGTTCTGAATCAAAATGCTCTCTTCCAAGGAGGATTGCGACCACATAACTCCACAGCATTTGGGGGGGGGGTTTGAATTCCCTTTCTTGCCTTCTTAGTTTTACACATTTTTCTTACATCAGTTATATTTTTTAGGATTCGTAGCAGCTACTGTTACTCCACAGCATCTTTTTCTGAATCGAAATGCTCTCTTCCGAGGAGGATTGCGACCACATAACTACTGCCTCCCAGTACTCAAAAGAGAGATTCATAGTAGGTTCCATTAAACCATGCCCAGGCATGCAGACATTTAAATATTTTGGATTTCCCATGTTGGTCACTGGAGTAAATTGGCCTTGAGAATAGTAGTTGATTGTGCTCCATTTGCACATGAATTATAAAAGTGCATTAGTGCTGGAATATGTCAATATCTTGTTTCCTTTTCGATTCTTTTTCCATGATCTCATCCTGTTGTTTCTTATATAGGGCAGGCTGTTGTTTCAGCTGTGACTAGTGGAAGTAGAAAATTTTTCCTTGGAACTGATAGTGCTCCTCATGAGAGAGGAAGAAAGGAATGTGCTTGTGGATGTGCTGGTATTTACAATGCCCCTGTTGCACTGTCACTATATGCCAAGGTCTTTGAAGAGGTAGGTTTCATAGTGTTATGCTTATCAAGATTTCTACAGTTGGTGCACTCATGTATTTCCAAACTAAGGCTGTAAAACTAAAATTTATATTTTGGTCTAAATATGTATCAATTGCAATGTTTTGTGATGGAATCGAATAAGATTTTATAAAATACTAGGGATGAAGCTTGCCCCTTTTTTGTATACACTGGAAAGTTGGACTTTGTTTTCACATGCATGCCAATAATTACTGTGCAGAAATATGCTCTCTTTGTATTATTTACCCTAGTTTTTGATTGTTATAGATGGGTGCGCTTGACAAGCTAGAGGCATTTACAAGCTTCAATGGACCAGACTTCTATGGGCTTCCTAGGAACACATCGAAGATTAAATTGACCAAGATTCCTTGGAAGGTACCCGAGGCTTTCTCTTTCTCATTCGGAGATATCATCCCAATGTTTGCAGGGAATACTCTTGAATGGCAGCCATCCTTAATTTAATTCCCACAACTTGTAATGCATTAACTTTTTATGATATATTTTTTTTTTGGTGATTTGCTTCTCTGGATAATCTGATAAGGGAATCCTTGAATACCTCAAATTTTCCTCATTAAAACAGGATGCTAATGAATTTTATTGATTAATTCTCTGGTCATTTTTGTTTTTGTATTGGTTGACATTAGATTATTTCTTATTCAGAGAATGAGGTGAGGGTGGTGGTCCAACTGTCCAAGTAGGCATCTGTCATCGTGCAGAGTAGTGTATCCTTGCTTACTTTACTACAGATTTCCCCTATGCAAAGCTACAATCGCTAAGCGCGCTAAGCTAAAATGTGACATATCTAATGTACATGGTCATCAAAGCAATTATTGTCTACATTTTTAATTTTTTAAAAAAAATTCCAATGGATTGTTTATAATGAGCCGTTTTAGACTGCTACTAGAGCAAATGCTAAAAAGGTGCATTGGTTTGGTCCTGACCATAAGAATTTTGACTATTAGCCTGCATATCGCTAATTGCAAGTTGCCCCGGTTTTTGAAGTCTTTTGGAATTATCAATAAAATCAACAGGCATAGCAGAATTTTGAAATCCTACAGCCTCATAAGCTTTGAAGTGGAAATACTACTGAATTATGTAGCACAATCATGTGCGAGCAAGCCTTTTATGCAGTACTTCATTGAGATAATAGAAAAATACTTTGCTGGCATTAAATTATGATTGATATTCATTATCAATCTTCTAGTGGGTGGACATATATAAAATATGTGAACAACAGATTTTTGCAGCCATCCTTGCTTCATTAACACAATAGAATAAGGGAGCTAGTGTGAAATTGTAGAAATAAAACAAAAGTTTACGAGTATTTGTGTTTACTTGTCAGCTCATCATACTACTCTATATACCGTGATACAAAGAAGTTTTGAATCACCCAATGGTTGATTAAAAAAGATTACATATTATTTTAACATTTTTTCAATCATGCAATTTATATGACTTTGTGAACCGGTACTCAAAGTGACACCAAACTTCCATTAACAATAGTATCTAAACTCTTATAACTATGACTTGCCCAAGATAAACTTATTTGTATGCAAGTCACTATTGAGATTTGAGATTATTTCACATCTTTCTGACTTCTTAATTTGTATATTGAGTCTTTCCATTTCTGGTGTTTTAGTCTTGGTCTAACACTGTTAGAATGTGGTTGTTGAAACTGGGCGGCAAAGTTGATCATCTTATTGCAGCTTATGCAGAGACAATTATAAGTCAATCATCGAAATTCTTGCGTATCTTGTCTGAGAGTAGACTTAACAAAGAAAATTGCTTGAGAACTTAGTGAGATTCCTTTGCTGACACTCAAAAGTCTGCATTTATGATACAGCTTATATATATCATTCAATCTTTCATTCTTGTCATACTAAAACAGCCAATCCATCATCTATCATTTTGTTGCCACCTTTTGAAGAAATGGCTATCATAATCAAGAAATCATGGTTTCCTAAGTGTTTTCTGCTTTCCTTGTTTCTGTTTTTTACAATCCGTTTTTCTAGAGGGTCTGATTCAATCTCTTCTCCCCAATTTCTTCCAGGGAATCAAATATTAACATCTGAAGGTTATATTTTTATCTGGGATTTTTCACACCAGGCAATTCTCAGCAATACTACATTGGCATATGATATAAATCGTTGCCAGGTAAACCAGTAATTTGGCTGGCAAATAGAGAAAAGCCCGTCTTCAATCCTTCATATTCAGCATTCGAACTCTTGGAAGAAGATGTTGTGCTACTCAATCAGAGTGGGGCTGCAACATGGTCAACGAATTCAACAGCGAAAGTTCAGAATTCTGCTACAGGCAAACTTCTTGATTGTGGATACTTTGTTGTAACAAATACACTGGAGTTATCTAATGTAATGTAGCAAAATTGGATAAAATAAGCTAAGAAACGAAAAGCAAAGCCTAGTTTCCTGGACCAGCCCTCAAAATCCAGGACCCTCCCTATTCTCCCTTGGAGTAGAACAAAGTGGAACGAGCCTTTGTTTACAATGAAAATGATTTTCACTTCGGTTCCTGAAATTCCGTTGAATCGTTATGTCAAAAATATTACCTTTGTTTACAATGAAAATGAGAGCTATTGTACTTATTCTTCAACTCTCCCAAATGCTTTTACTAGGTTTGTGCTTGATTAGTCGGGACAATTCGAAAAAATTTCAGGGAGTGGTAACCACCCTGGACGCGACCAACACAACAACGTGAGAATTATGCCTTCTGTGGGCCATTTGGTATCTGCAATCAGCAGAGTGAAACTCTTTGTGCTTACATACAAAAATTCGAACAATAAATTCCCAAGAATTGGGAATTGGGAGATCGTGGAGATGGGTGTGTAAGGAGAGTTTCTCTACAATGTGATGGTAGAGGAAAGGATAAGTTTCTTGTGATGTCCAATAGGCGCTTTCCAAAGAACTCACAGTCTTTATCAGCTACAACCGATGAAGAGTGTGAATTAGCATGCTTGAGTAACTGTGCATGCAATGCTTCTGCTTTTGATAATAGGTGCTTGATTTGGACTGGAGACCTTTCCTACCTACAACAGCTTTAATCAAATGATGAGTCTGGAAGAGATTTCCGTCTTTGAATTGCAACATCTGACTGGAATGGAGCTAGAGCTATGGCTAAAAGAAAGACCACTTTGATTGTTGCCGCAGAAGTATCTCTCTTCTTTGCTCTTCTAGCCATTGTCCTGGTAATTCTGCGGAGGAGACGCTCAGCTGGCCTTTTTGAAACTGTGGTAGATTCTTGGGTGCCGTTAAAGTATTGGAAGTTAAGAAGTGCAACAAAAAAATTCTCAAAAAATCTAGGGGACGGAGCTTTTGGTTATGCTTTCAAAGGAATATTGCCCAATTCAACTGCCATTGCCATTAAGTAACTCAAAAGTCTGAAGCAAGCTGAGAAGCAATTCTACACAGAAGTGAAGACCATTGGAATGATCCTGCATATTAATCTTGTTCATCTAATGGGAACTTGTGTAGAAGCTTCGAAAAGATTTCTAGTCTATGAAAATATGCCTAATGGTTCTCTAGAATCAGTTTTATTTCGAAAGAGTGAAAAAATTCTGGCCTGGCAAAGTAGATATGAAATTGCAATTGGGACTGCTAGAGGATTGGCTTACCTCCATGAAGAGTGCAGAGACTGCATCATATATTCTCATATCAAACCTAAGAACATATAGCTGGATGCAGAATACAACCCAAAAGTGGCTGATTTCAGTCTTGCAAAGCTCAATGGCAGAGATTTTAGCCGGGTTCTAACGACCATGAGAGGAACCAGAGGTTATCTAGCACCAGAACGGATCTCAGGTGAAGCTGTCACTCCAAAAGCTGATGTTCTCTGCTATGGAATGCTGCTTTTAGAAGTAATATCAGGAAGGAGAAACAAAGAGCAATTAGAAAAAGGCTTTCAAGATTATTTTCCTCTTCAGGCTGCTAATACAGTTTACCAAGGAGAAAATGCTATTGCCCTGTTAGATGCCTTGATAGAAGAGCTCATTAGAGCTTGCAAATTCAAGATAATAAGAAGGATTGGCCAACGATGGTGCAAGTTAAAGTTCTAGAGGGAGTTTCAGAAGCCGGCATAGCTCCAATCCAGTGGTTTCTCCGACACCTTGCAGAAGATCCAGCCAAAGAGATTGCTCATCAGGAAACTTCTTCTGCTTCTGATCATTTACAAATATGAAACAAGAAATTCTATATTTTGCTGTACTTGACAGCCTATTTTCTTTCCAGTAAGTGTTTGTCGTCTGCGCCTCTGCGTACGTTACTGGTGTAAGTTAGCAACTTCAATTGCTAGTAAAGTAGTAACGACTAGTCATCTTCACACAACTAGAATCTTTTATTTTCTTGTTGCTGCAATCATTTAGCAAGGCTATTGCTGCGACCTTCAGAAAGAAAACGTCAGATAAACTTTCGGGTGGGGAAAAAAAGGCATCTAAGTAAAGACCAAAACTGCAGCAATTTTGCCGAATATTTATGCTATTCAACTGTCGAGTTCAAAATGCTGCATCTCCACTAGAAAAATCAAGGACAAAGATTTCTTTTTAGAAAAACTTGGGACTACAATATTCATTTAAAATTCAACAAAAACTGGGTGCATAATTGAGGAATGTAAAGCCTGCTAAAGATGCCCATGCCCATCACAGAACAAGCTATCCACATTCCCTCCACCCAGGTAATTCGCAAAAACTTCTCATTTGCTTCACTAAACAGAACAAATAAAATGTCAATAACATCTACAGAAAGAAAATTTAATTTTGGCTCTTCTTGTATTATGTTTGTCCCTCAGTGCTGCACTTGATTGAAAATGCTGGCTTGATTTGTGCAGCAGCCTTTAAAAAAGAAGTGGTTGCTCGTTGAGGGTCCTCATCCGTCCATCCCTACTCGGTTGGAAGCTTTCAAGTGATTGCAGGATGCTTCTTTCATAATTACATCTAAAAGCTTTACTTGTATTCCACTGGGCCATGAATATATCAGCCTCTTTTTCAAAGGTAAATAAATGCCAATTCATAAGAAGAAACTAAAATGGATAAGCAGGCAGCCTACATTTGAAAGGACTCAACCAACAAACCTCTCTTATGGACAATTCCTGAAGAGCTTTTACATTTTTTCTTTCTAGCAAGTTCTCTAGCATTGCTCAATATCGAAGCATATCTGCAGTATCTGTCATTCTGAATTCATAAAGAACCAAAAAAGAAGACTTAGAGATGATATAAAATTTGTTAGAATCATACGAGAAAGAATGTAATGTTTAAACAAATGTACCTCTTCATCCTATTGTCTCCGCAGATTAAGAATTCTCCTGCTTATTTCATCCCCTCTCTGCTTCACATCATCAAATTCCTTCAGAAATTTAATTACAGCTTTTTGTGCTATTTCTCTATTTTTCTCAAGACATTTGATTCTACCCTTGATTTCCAAATGTTCCTTCCTTAATTCTTCTGATATTTTACTCATATGCTGAAATAAGGCATGATAAAATTCGTTTCAAGTAAATGGAAAGTTGTCAAATAACTTGACACTTCGTCATGAGATAAGGTATTAGGTGGAGCTCTCTGACTCTAATTTGGGCTTGTGTAGCTTTCTTTGTACATAAAGGGTTCCAAATCTTTCCCTTTTGGGTAGCATTTGCAATGGCCTTCTCTCCTGTCTTTTCAAGCCGTAGGATCATGTTGAGCATCTGCTTTTCCCTATCTTCATTGTTGCTTTGCCATTGCATTTCGCAATGCAACCATTGACACTGATTTCACAAAGAAAGCTGATAGAAATTAGTGATTAATTTAATTATTACCAAATACCAAAATACTGAACTCTACTACTGGTAAAAATAAATCAAAAGCTCCCTTCCGTTGGCTTTTATTGATCTCTCCCAAAAGTTGCTTTTCTGTATCCAAATTCTTAGTTGCATGTAACATTTGGAATAAATGCTCTGAATCAGTTGTCTGGAATAAATACTTTGAATCAATTACCTTGTCAATTATTTACTTTTTATTATTCTTCTGGGCCTGCACTGGTCAACTATGGCATTGTTCAATTTGATAAGGAATGAGGAACATTGACACATCGCAAATGAAAAAATAAAAAAATAGTCAAATCAAGATAAATATTAAGTTATATTTTATGTAATTTACATCCACTTACATAAACAGTAAGTGATAAATCATATATATAGTGGCCCACACCATATACTGTTCATGTGAGTATGTGTAAATTACATAAAATATAATTTAAAAACTCTCGTTAAATCAATAGTCTCAATTGAAACATACCTTCAAACGTGAAACATTTAAAAGCTTTTGTTTCTTCTCATCTTTTATTAAAGTAAAATAAATAAAGAATTTTCTTCGGATTTCACCACATTAATTCGACCAGCAATTACCTCTTAATAGGCAGATATCAGCCAGCCGAAATAGAACACCAAACCAACTCATCAACGGATTTAACGTACGCTCTTCTTCTAGCCTTTCAATAAGAATCGTTACTTCGGTCAAGTTATGGTGGTTCTGACAGATTCTCCTTCAAAAATCATATCCATGTCAGCCAAACAAGATTAAAAACTCTTAAGAACCTTCCAATCATGATAATGAGTCTGCTCTTATACCAATTGCTAGAACAAATTTTAATTGGCTTAGTAAGTTTAATTAAAAGTTAATTAAATAAATTAATGTACAAAAATAAAATTCTTAAAAGTAAAGTACATAAACAAAACTCTTATGTGATTCGGGTCCAAATCCCTAGGTTCATAGAGCCACAAATATCAAGCAATTAATGAAGTTTACGAGATTACAAACAATTAGAACATTGCACAATATGAGATTCCCTTTTAGTGATTGCCACACACTATTATAACTTCACCAAATGAACAATTTGTGTGTACCACATATCTTTTGCTTGCTTTCCCGAGCAAGACTTTTAAGTCAAGAGTATGTTGTATCCCTATAAAATCCCTTTAATGTGAAAACACAATCCCTTCTTCCGAAAAGACCAAACATAGTATCTTCCAAATCAAATAATGGTCATAAGGTTATAGCCTCTAATGTAGAATCCTTCTACTATTTCAATGACCTCCACTACCCCTAAGAGCGAATCAACAAACAATTAAATAATAAAAACTACCAAAGAAACATAAATTCTAAACACAATATGGTCTCTTCTCATATTAAAGTCTTACAGATAGACTCATAAGCAAAAGACAAGAAGCCAAGGCATCACCCTAGAATGGTTAACAAAGATGCATTCAAATGCACTCTTTTTTGCGTTCTGCCTTCTAACAAAATATGTGAATGATTCTTGTTTATATAGTGTTAGGTGAATCACTTGTAATAAAGAGCCCAATCTGATCAAATCTTTATCCTATATATATATATATATATATATAGAACTCTTCTTGAGAATATGGAAATATTATCTCTTCATTGTATTTTTATAATCTTGGTAAATTACATCAACTCCATCTTGATCTTGAAGAATCATGAAAACTCTAATATGAGATCCACCTATGTTACATTGTACGTAATTTACAACTGCTTTTCTCTTTTCTGAATTGTTATTGTAAAATATTGTTGAGCCCCTTGCTCTTTATATTATTTACAATTTATTAATAAGTATTACGAGCTTTCTGCATTGTAAACTTTTGTCGAACCCCTTGTACTCTATTTTATTTCATTGAAAAACCCTTAGAGTATCAAATTCATTCCCTATTATTTTTAAATTCCTAAAGGACTCTCCATTTAAATAAAATATAATAATTATTAAATGGATTATAATTATAATTATAATAATTATTTTATTATAATTATAATTTTAAATGGATTATTATAATAATTATTAATAACAATAAGAAAAAGTATTATAATTAATTAATCTATTAACAATAATTAATAATACTATTTTAGTTAAATTGTTAATAATAATAATTAACAATAATCATTATTAATAATTAATTTTTGAATAATAATAATCACATTAATTAAAATACAAAATAATAATTATGATAAAAATTAATTAAGGATTTTATAGTAATTTGTTACAATTTAACTCATTCCGATTTTGATTCTAAGACAAAGTAAACACAGAAATGGTGATACAACTCATTCTAATTACGATTGCTACAATTTTAGTAAATAAATTATTTTGATTCCAATTCCTCATTTCGATTTTACCTATTCCGATTCTAACTCTAGAGGGGTCGTGGGTTGTGTTGGGAAAATATGCTCTTTAAAAACCTATGTGTTTATTTAATTGTAATAAACAATTGTTCTGATTAATAAAATAAATTATGTATTTTATTCAAATATCTTAATTGCATTAATATTTGCATTAAAGTTCATTTAATCATATTATATGTATTTATGTGATCACCATGTGGATTTACAGAAGATATGAATACAAGTTATCTTATGATTAAATAAAATTAGTTCGCAGTTGATAAATAAAGTTGGGCACTTTATTTAGGTATAGAATGTAATAAATTCATTAAATGATTTGTCTTAATCATGTATGAATTTATTGATGTAGTACGACTACATTGAACAAGATCACATATGAGATTTAATTAACTTTGTAATAACTGTCAGACTTATTAAATCTCATAGGCATTGATTTTACTGTAATCTTAATCTTGAGTTAATTATAATTTCATAATTGTAATTGTTATTCCATTTGAGTTACCAATGGGCATGACACATCCTTGTGGTCAAGATTACCCGGTATCTTGGTGGGAGCAATTATGAGTATTGGAATTATGGATCAACAATATAAAATTTGTACAACACATCTCTTGATGGGTTTTCGGCACTTGATCATAGAATTCTCTGGACAGAGTGTGTCAACATATTTAGTATGTTGAAAATGATCATTAGAGAAAATCAGTAAGGATCAAGGAATAAGATGTTATTAAATTGATTTGACAGTTAAGATATCAATTTAATTAACGATGTAGTACAAATGATTGTGCAGTAAAGAAATCAATGTGGTTTGAGACGAATTATTATTCGAGCATACAATTATGGAAGTCAGTTCCAATCTTTTAGTGGAGTAGATTTGAAATTAAATAATTGGGCTAGTTTCATTACAGGCCTAATTATTGTAGCCACCATTGTATGTTCCCAAATGATCCCCGGGTTAGCTCATTTAATTGACTGCACCACTACTGGATTAATAAGTAAGATAACTAGCTATTTGGGTCAAAAGCCTAAATATATCATTTAGTGGGAGGCTCCATTTAATTAGCTTTTGTGTAAGGGGCCTTATGTTATTTTATAAGGTGGGTCCCCTATAGAAAAAGCAAATAACGTGAGTTTTGTTTTTTGATTATTTGAAGCCTAGAGTTTTCACTAAAGGGTGATATAAAAGGCTTATTTTCTCTAAAGAAAAATAGAGAAACCACTTTATACAGATCGAAGAAAAAGATTTTTCTCTCTATTGTTGAGAGAAAAATTTTCTCGTGCTAGTTGCTTTGGTAGTGATAAAGGCGCCCATACGTCAAGTGCAGATCGAACCTGAGTCATAGCTTAGAAGATCATTGGTGACAGTTCGTGATCTAACAAGCGTGGTGGTGATGGATCGTGATCCAAAAGGAGTGGTGGTGGCGGATCGTGATCTAGAAGCCTAAATCACTTCAACGGAAAAAGCCAAATCGGATTTTCAAGGTACGATTTCTAGATTACAAATTCTTATATATTATATGAGAGCGATTTTCAAAAGGTTTTATAAAAAATTTAAAAACCTAATTTTTCCCCAACAGGTTGTGCTCTTGATAGTTACCCATTTAAAAATTATAATTATATTTATAATTATAATAAAATAATTATTATAATTATAATTATAATCCATTTAATAATTATTATATCTTATTTAAATTGGAGGGTATTTTTGGAATTTAAAAATTATAAGGGATGAATTTGATACTCTAAGGGTTTCAATTAAATAAAACAGAGTGTAAGGGGTTCAACAAAATTTTATAATGCAGAAAGTTTCATAATACTTATTAATAAAGTATAAATAATATACAGTATAAGGGGCTCAACGATATTGTACAACAACAATTTGGAAAAGACAAAAGCAGCTGTAAGTTAACTGTAACTTAGGCGGATCCTGATATCTCGAAATACTGTTTGTTTGATCTTGCGTCTTGACTGATAACTTCATTTAGAGATCCATTTGTCTTCAATTACTTTGATCTCGTGGTCTTCACAAAGCCCAAGTCTTCTAGATCTTCTATAGTTCAAGCCAACCTCAACATGGAAAATGATGTTTTTCCTGGGTTAAACCCCGAAACTGTGTCAAACGACGCTGTTTCGGCTCTTTTTTTTTTTTTTTTTTTCAAGCGCTATTGAACAACGACGTTTCTGCTTCAATTTTTTTTATTTGTTCTGATTTGCTTTCAACGAAGTCGTTTTGGCCTGCAAATGGCAACCTTCTTCTTCCTCTTTCTTTAACCTAGCTGAACCCTTTCTTCTTCCTTTTCTTCATCTCTTAACGGCACTGTTTCTGCTTGAATTTTTTTATTGACAAATTAAACCATTTGCGGAAGATGAAATACAGAAATAATCAGGAAATAATTGATATTGTAATAATGGTACATAGCAACAGGCAACAGCCAACAAACTGCATCAAAAGCTCAGACACTTGAAACTGACAATCAGAACTCGCATTAAAACAAAGATCTTTAACACTTCGAAGCTACAAAACATTAGATTTTGAAACTCAAATTCATAAACGCTTTTCATTATTTGCCGCCACCACCACCACTTCCACTGCCGGAACCAGTTCCTACACCTTTGCTCGAACCACCTCCTACACCAATGCCTATCCCAATTCCAATAACTCGTCCTCCATGGCCACCACAGCTGCCGAGACCTCCACCAGAACCACCGCCTACACCGCCAAAGCCACCGCCGTGACCTGACCCACCTCCTACACCGCCCCCAACACTAAAGCCACCACCATGACCTAACCCACCTCCTATCCCACCACCACCACCTCCCCCAGCTCCTCCTCCTCCTCCAATGCCTCCACCAGCACCACCTCCTACACCTCCACCGGCACTAAATCCCCCACCATGACCTGACCCTCTGCCCAGGGGCGGAGACAGCATATTGACTGACTGGGGGCTTACCCAACGGTGATAAAAAAATTTAAAAAGTAATAAATATATAAATTTAAAAGATTTATCATACTTCAATATATGTTTATAATTGTCCTTTACGAGTTTTCATACATTGATAACGTTGCATTACAACTTCATTATCAATATTATTAAATAAGTTTTTTTTCTATGTAAACAACTAAACTATCATTCATCCATTACTCTCCCATTCGGTTTCGTAACCGATTCTTCAAAATGTTCATGACTGAAAATGCTCTCTCTACACTCGTAGTGGCAACAGGTAAAGTCAATGCCAATGTTATTAACAAATAAACTAATGGATATACATTATGTCTCTTAGTCTCGACCATCCGCTTTGCAAGATCACCAATATCCTTTAATTCTGAAAACTCACCACTAGTGCGCATATCCAAAATATATGTATAAAGTTGAATCTCAAGTGCCATGATATCAATTGTAGAGAACTCATTTGGATACAATTGAGCTAGCCGTAATAGCTTTTGCTTGTTGAAGAATAATAAAATATTATTAATGGGTTTGTGGGTTATTTAAATATTTGATTAATATTAATATTTGTGGGCTTAATTTTAGTTTGCAAAGCCCATCTCTTTTTATTTGTTTTAAAAACTTAAAGTATATAATTATGTTTATCTATTAGGGGTTTGAATATAAATTAGTGGGGGCTTAGGAAAAATTTATTAGAAATTTTTGATAAATTAAATTAGTTAGTAAAGGATTTTTTTTTTTTCAGTGGGGACTTAAGTCCCCACTGGTCCCAAGCTGGATCCGCCACTGCCTCTACCTAGACCTCCACCACCACCTCCGCCTCCACCTCCTCCTCTAGCTCCACCACCAAGACTACCACCGACACCACCTCCAGCTCCAAATTCTAGTATGGTGAAATGAAGAGGAAGAGAAAGCAGATGGGTTTTGGGCTTCTGGCATTGCTTTGTCTTAAGCGTGAGAATATTGCCTTTTGAAAAACAGCGTCGTTTTACCAAGAAAGAAAACAAAAACAAAATAATAGATGAAACGGCGTTATTTTAGATCTCTTTCGGGGTTTGACCCAAGGCAAACATCAGTGTTGCCTCAACATTTAGTCTAATATTGTGCGTTCCCTTCATGCTAAAATATCTCTCCACACACTCATGTGGACCCCACATATATATAACACGTAAAACGCTAAATTGCCTGTATATGTTATCATTATAGGCCAATGCCGTATCACCTGACAAAATTTAAATTACATGGGTATTACAATATTAATGAAGATTTAGTGATGTGTCCAATGAAGATGGCAGCATACAAATATATAAATTAACAACATCCAACAATGAAATTCCTAACAAATCAATTTAAATTCCCTGACTTGGAATGAAACAAAGTCAGGTCTTGAACAAAATTCTTACCTTGACTTCGGCCCAAAAAACAAAAAAAATCAAGAATCTTTTGGAAGTTGGCTATTTACGATAAGAATTTCAAAGAGATTTTTTAGTTAAAGATGTTAACGTAAAAAAAATTATTCTATAAATGTATACTACAGTATAAGAGCATCACCAAAAGGCTTTTCAAATAAGATTTTATTACTTATTTAAAGAGTCACATTAATATTTAAAGCTCCAAAAGACACTCCAATTAAAATTCTTCAAATAAGAATTGATTATCTCTCTTCAAATTTGGAGAGTTAATTTCTCTCTCTTCAATTTGTATTTTATTACTTTTTATTAAAGAAAGAGAGAGAAATGCTTTAATTGTTATTGACTTTTTTTAAAAAAAATAATTATTTGATTAAAATAATATTAATTTATTTATATTTGAAGAATCTTTTGGAGAATATTATATTTTTTTACTCTTCTATTTACCACATAGGTAAGCAAATAGATATTTGAACAGTAAAATTTATAGAGCCTTTTGGAGATGCTCTAAGTTGGCTATTTGAACCCTCAAAATTTTTTTGGCTTTCATATTTTTCATAACTCCCTTCTTGGTTTGGCTTCTATTATCACTCCGGACATTTATGAGTTAATTTATCCTCGTCAAATTATATCCTAACTCTTTTTAGAGCCCCTTTGTATAAAAACAAAAAAAAAAGGTATAAGTTGGCTATTTGAACCCTCAAAATTCTTCTCAATTCCCATTTGGTCAATATATCCAATAATTAAATTTTGAAATCCTAATTGCTCTGAAGTACCAAAAAGTAATCCTAATTGCAAATTTTTATTAGATTTAATTTCTCTACACACCCACCAACTCTTATTTATTTTTTTAGAATGTGGTTAGATCCATAAATTTCCCATTTCTTTTTCTCTGTAATTTCTTGTTCTCCATTAACTAACCTTTCTAGAAGGAGAAAAAAAATTAGGATCATAATATTCTTAGGAATTCAACATTTATTTCAAATTAGTCTCTATAGAACGAGAAATTTTTTCATAAAAATAAATTGATTCACATATTCATCAATCATCACTAAAATATTTTTCATTTCTCATGTGAATATTACACAAATAAATCACATAATTGTCCAAATAAAAATACCATAAACGATAAAATGACTATCGATCAAATACATCATAAGGGACAAAAATTAAATCTATTCAAACAAATTATTATAGATTATACCAAAATTATTAGCTGGCAGCATACTACCTAAAATTTATGGAGGATTAAGTGGATTAGGGTTCTAAAAATTTTATGGTGATTTAGAAAATAAAAAACTTAAATAAAAAGTATGAAACATATGAGAGTTATAAGATTTTTTTTTTTGAGTAGGTGTATGGCAATGAAAGTTAAGTATGATTTATTTAATAAATTAATTATTTATCCTCATAAATAATATTATCTTAAATAATAAAACACTAAATGGTATTTAGTTATTAAAAAATTAAACTAAAAAAGGAGAACTGTAAAATAGTTTCATGAATTCTGTTAGTGCAAATTTTAAAAATCCAATAGATTTAAATAGCTATATCTATTTTAAAATATAAAATATTTATAATGGATATCTTAAGTAAATGGGCATGCAGAGTATTTTAACATGTTGCAAATAACTCATTCATATTTTTTATATTTAAATATGTTCATTTTTAATGGACTTATATGTCAAAATTTTAAAACATATCCTATGCTGATATTGTTAAGAAACAAGAGGACTACGATGTTAATAGTCAGATAATTACATCCTTGCCGTTGGAGTAACTTTTGTGATTGGATCGAAGAAAGATAAATAATGGAGTACCTTGCACCCGTGACAAAGTAGCTTCGACTGTAATTAAAGATCAAAATCATTCTCGATTATGCTTTATTTATTTTAACAACATATTTATTATTCATGATCCTACAGATTTGTCTCAGCAAAATTCATATGAATTACAGGATTATTAATTTAGAACTCCCACAATTCTGGATTGATTTCAAAGTCCCATGATTCTGGCAATTGCAACTCTCCTTTACTGGCGCATCCACTTACAAATCCTTTTAGCCGCTCACTTATTTTCGCAGCCCCAAAACCAAACATTGAATCTCTAATCTGCACAAGAAAAATAATCCAAAAAAAAAAAGAAACCCAAATTAATTTTTTTAAGTTCTAAAAATTCAAAATCATAAAACAAATTAAAATGAACATAATTCAAGAATTAATTGAGATCATTAATTGTAACATACCTCAGCATGAATAACATGAAAAATAGTATTTCCGACGACTGAAAAATTGGCATTTAAAATCTCAGCGCCATCCTGGTGGAGAATGCGAATAACTTCATAAAATATGAACTGATCATCAACCCCACTTGTTAAATTCACCTCAAAATTCGAACCCATTTGATGAATTTCAATTTCTGGTGCTTTTGGTGATGAAATTGTCATAAGCCTAGCTTCAGGGCCGTCACTGATGCAAGCATGAGATCTTTCTCTACCCTGTAAACTTTCCTTCTTCTTCTTGCATTCCTTCAACTTCATCTCTAACATTTTTATGTAATTTATAGCTTCATCTACTTGATCAGGCAGTGACAATGCTTCCTGCTCCCACATCAAATTAAAGAAAAAGAAAAAGAAAAAATTATGAATATGAATACACACACATATACACTTAATCAAGGAAAAATCTCAAAGTAAATATACGTGTGATAAAAATCCGGGCAAAAAAGAAAAAAACAAAACCAAGAGAGAGAAGACCTTGGAAGGTTGATTTGGGAGAAGAGATTTGAGTGTGGAGTAGAGATTTTTCATTTGATCTCTTCTGTTCTTTTCAATGGTCTTTCTCTCTATTTTTGTTGGTGAAGAAGAAGAACACTGTTTCCTCTTCATTGATCCTTTGGCTTCCAAGCTTTGTCCCAAATACCCCATTTTCAGATCCAAATTTTTTGTGAAGATTGGATAAGCTATGGTTAATTTCTTGAACATCACATAAAATATATATTTATATGTGAAATATATAGAGCCAGAATCAGTATCACTTTCACCGTCCAAAAGACGATTAATTAATTATAATAATAAAAATCAATGACAAAAGCAATGCTGTGAAGTCGTCATCCAGAAAACGTCAGGTTTCACACATCATCAGCCATCAATTTAGAATCTTTATTGCTGCGATTTTTAAAGATTTACACGTATATTTGCTTTGAAAATCTTTTTCGAGGAAGATGCTGAGATCTTTATTTATTTTATTGCACTACGGTCAGGTCAAAAGGTTTTTTAGTACATAATAAGTTTAATAAAAATTTACAGAAATCTTTTAAATCAGTTATATGATAATACATTTGGATGTAAATTAATACAGACTAAATATTTTTTTTATTTTTAAAAGAAAATTAATTATTGTAAATACATTTAAAAAAGTAGGGGCTGATTTTGTACTAACCAATTAATGTTGTGTTTATTTTCTGAAGTGAGAGTAAGAAGTACGGATTCCTTCCACTCCAATGTTTACTTCACTAAATTAAAGAGGGATTGGGAATCACACTCCGTGGACCCCATCTATTTTTGAAGTGGGGAGTGGGAGTGAGAGTGGGAGTGGGAGTGAGACTCCCATTGGCCTTTTTCTATGTTTTTTTTTAATTTAATTTAATTTAATGTTTTATAGTTAATAAAATAAAATAAATAATATTATATTTATTTGAATAATAATATTATTATATTTAACTAAATAATAATTTGCATCGATTCTAATATTATTATAAAAATAGTTTATTATTATATTAATAGAGAATTAATAAATATAATATTATTATATTTATTTTAAAAATAATAGTACTATATTTATTTAATATTAATAATTAATAATAATAAATAATTTATTCCAAGAAAATATTAATTTTGTACTAAATAATATTATTTTATTATTTTATATAATAATAAATTTAATATAATTATATTTAAATTAATATAATTATATTAAATAAAATAAAATAACATTTCATTTTATATTAAAATTAAAATTAATAAAAAATTGTGATGTTCATAATTAAGAATATTAATAATTATTATAAATTTACAAATATAATAAAATAAATATTTATTCATTAAATATATTTTTTATTAGTTTTGTAATTAAAAACTATAATTCTTTAAATAAGGATAAAATTGTAATTTGAAACTATTTACTCTCAATCCAACACAAAGTAAACACATAAATTAGATTCTGATTTCCATTCCATGCTTCAATTCCAGTGCAAGTAAACAACATATTTCCACTCCCACCCCACACACCCAATCTTAGGATTCTCACTCCTCTAGATTCCCACTCCAATAAAAAAAGTAAACGCTACCTAAGATGTAATTATCAGGTGATGTTGAGACTATAAAAAAATTGAAAATTATTGTTGTCTAAAAATATATTTAATTCTAAGCTTATATATGATTTTTCCTGATCTTTTCGTCCTAGAATTCCTTATTATATTCATAAGTGGTGAATCTTATCATCACAATTTAAAAAAAAAAGTAATATATAGGACTTTCAAAAGTCTAAAGATTTTTGCGGTGCAAGTCTACAAGCATTTTATGTATATATAGTCTACGAACATTATAATTAAACCCACTCATGTTTTCTCCCAAGTAATTAAATTGATAGTGCCACCAAACCCTTTAGTTTTGTTAGTGTTTCCCTTATGATTATTGTGAAGAATTGAAACTTAAATTTATCCTTATTAAAGGTATTGGACATTTTTAGGAGATAACTTACCTAGTTTGATTCTTACCATGAAATTAATTTCGTGTTCTAGAATAAAAAAAATTTCAATTTTGTTTTGAATATGAGATGTGCTGTTCATTAAATTGATATTAAAAAGAAATTGTAAATCATTTAATTGATACCTCTTTGTTTTTATGTAAAATTAAGATTGAGATATAGAGATTACTAATAATATAGCACCTTTGATAATGCAAATTCCAGCAGTAATCAATAGATAAGTATCCTACATGACTATGAAATTCAGTTTGTAGACACACAAACACTCAACAATAGTACTTAAGTTCTAGCATGTGTATATATCTTCCATACATAAGATTTGTATGTAAAACACTCAGCAAACTGTATTTAAATCCTAACACATGTTAGATTAATAAATCCTCCAAAAAAAATCATTTTTTTTAATTTAGTTCCCAAATGATATGCCACTCATTAATTGGTTGGTAATTCTTTACAAAATTTAAGTGAATTAATTACGTTTTTTCACTAACTAATTGATGAATGTTATGTCATTTGAGATAATTTTTTGAAATAAATAGTTATGTAGCACTATTCTTAAAACTTAACCATAGTCAGTTTTTTTTTAGTATTAAGAATAAATTTTTAAGGGTAAAACTATCTTCACCATTACGTATGATATTAAAGAGCTAATTTTCTTTGCCCTATAATATTAACTAGTTTTATCCCGTCTTAAGAATTAATGGAGAATTTATCCCACCTTAGAGTGTTGTATTAGCAAAACACTCTCAAATTTTTATAACTTAATTAATTAAATGAGAATATTGGAACACATGATCATAGGATCAAATAACTTGTTTGACCGAAAAACTTAAATCTATCTTATAGATAAGATGTTATGAACCAAAGTTAGCACATATACAAAATACCTAGTTAGAGTTACACCATATATGTCCACCTTTCAAAAGAAAATAGACACAATTAGACTTTTATGTTTCTTTTAGTTTATGTTAATTTTTTTAAAAAACGTAATGTGATAATTTTTTTTAAAACGTAATGTGGTGGATTAAATTTAAATTAACGTTTAAACCCCGATCTCTTTTAAGATTTAAAGAATTGGGACGACCAACCTAATAAAATTCTTTACGAAACACACTTACATGATTAGAGTTCAAATATTAAAAAGTTAATTAATTAATCAATGAAAAATGAAATTTTCTATGATGTGGTCCTATCTAGAGAGATATCCTCAGCGCATGTTTTCTCCCAACCAATAAGAAACCACACACTTGTTAGTCATCAAGTCAAGTTTGATCCTGACCTGTTTTATAAATTAACGACAGTGAGGCCACCAACTTTTGAGTGGCCTGGTCCCGCAAGAATTAATAATTGTGTTGCTTCTTTGTGGCTTATTCCTCAATGCCGCAAGCATCGACGACTAATATGTGATTTTGGGACGTCCCTGAACCACTTATGTCGTGTCATTAATTTGTTTTAACTTTTCAAGTTACTTTGTCAAAGCTCAGTGGGAACACTGATCTGTACAAATTTCGGCCAGCCACAAATTAATATGACCACAAAATTGACTCTAACAATTATTTTGAGGTCACCGCACTGTTGCATCCTGTTTGTCATGTGCTTTAATTTCATCGTTTCCAGGAAGTTATACGACGGGCAAGTATTGATTTTGATTGACCTGAATTTTGGTCACGAGGATTTAGATTTTAGACTGCTCACAATGTGAAGTCTTTTGTTCACATTAAGACCATGCACATACTAAGCTTTGTAAGTGATTGTGGCTTCCTGTAAATGAAACAACGACCAAGCTACCTCACTTTTGACAAAAAAAAAAAAAACATAAAAAATAAGGACAAGTGTTACTTACTTCTTGGGGGATTCGATAACAAATAATCATTCAAAGTCGTCTTGTATTAAGTTTCCTGAGACAAATGACAAACATTAAAGCAGAAAAGTTTTTCCAGCGTACTTGAACGATTGAAAGTAGAATGGTGAACAAACATTAGTATATTTTTTTTAAAGATTCCAAAAATGAAATTTCTTGTTAAAGACTCTGAAGTGATATTCGGTTGTAAGAAAAGAGAGGGGAGGAGAGGAGGGAAAAAGTGAGGAGGAGAAAGAAAAAAGATAAAGGTGGAGAATTCAATTTTCTTTGGTGTGTTTGGCAAGGAATTATTAAAAGAAAGGAACCGAATTTTTTTTGTCTGACAACTTCAACATTTGTGTTAAATTCCTAATATTTATAATTAATTTAATTAAAAAAACACAAATATGTTTAACCATTGAAAAACTAACCATAAGGTTAATGTTTCATTTCTAATATCCTGCCTAAATTTATGATACTTTTATTAAGAGTGCTATTACCTATCATTAACAAAAGTGCTTTTACCTATTATTACTTTTGCCTATTATTGTTAATGTTCAGTTTTTCCTTAATTTTTAATAAGAAACACGTATATGATTTCATGAAAAATAATAACATGAAAAGAAAATATAGTAAAAATTCAAATGCTCAAATGAAATAATAAAAACATAGCCCAGAATAATAGTAAAAAATCAAACATTGTTTTGTTGATGATATTCATGCTTCTTATGGAAATAGTCCAAAATATCAAACACAACCCAGAATATGAAATATAAAAAACATAACAAAAAAATTTAGTCAAATTTCAAGTACCCAAATGGCTTAAATTTCACCATTAAGAAAAAGTCTAACCTATATTTCTCTATCTTCATTACAAAGACTAACAAAAGTATTGAGCACAACACTATTACTATCGATTTGAGTAGCAGCTCGAAGTTGTTGTACCATTGTAAGGACATTAATATTCTTTAACTCATCATTCAACCTTACTTTTTTGTCATTGAGTTATTGTCCCATAGCTCGACTCATGGCACTATACCATTCTTTCATTTGTGCAACAATAAGAATTGTTAACTCCTAAATTCTCCAAGTTCTTTTGAATCTTCATTTCTGACCTTTCTTCTTGATGAGCTATTTTAAGTTTTTGGAGACTTCTGTGCAGCATGTAAGAAAGAAACACTATCATCCGCATCATCCCTCACATCCTGAGTATTCAAATTCTCTCCTGAAGCTTCATTGTTAATTTTTGTCTTCTCAATTTCCTCCACAACATCTAGAGACTTCTGCATTTTTTTTTAGTTGCATGGCCTTCACCATAATTCATACACAAGTCCTCATAATATGAGAATGCTTTATTCCTAAAATTTGTTGCCTCTTTATGACTCCATAAAATATTGAGAATGATCAACTTAATGAATGTATCATTTAAATGAAGTTTAACGAAACATAAATATAGGAATAAAAACTTAGCATGACATTGTTAAAAGTGAAAGAAAACACTGCAAAAAAAATTTGAACAATAGTAAGAAAGCAACTAAAAGCAGATAAAAATAGTGGCAAAAAATAGTAATAAATTACAGAACCAGCAAATAAAACATTAGCAACTACTGCGTAAAATAGCATTAAATAATAGTAATAAACAACAGTTACCAACAAATAAAACAGTAGTAAAAAAATGGTAGAAAATAGAAAAAATCAGTAGTAAAGGCAGCAAAAAAAGTAAATAAAACTGCGGCAAATAATACTAATAAATAATGGCAACCACCAAGTAAAATAGCAGCAAATAGCGAGTAAGATAATAGCAAACAGAGGTAGAAGATAGCAAAAATCAGAAAAAAAAAAAACAATAGAAAATCGTAAGAAACAACAAAGACACAAATAACTCAAATTCATAACTAAGCCATGACAAATGAAAAACTCACATACCTAAATATAAGCATCCCATATAGCTTTTTTTGCAGTTACAATTTTCTTTGGTCCAGTTAACATTTGGTGTATAGTTTAAAATTGCATCATTAAAGTTTTTGTATTAGATTCAATGTATGGTTTCGTTTTTATACTACATCCATTTATTTTTGTTTCCAAAGTATTCTCAAAAGCCCCTAAGGAGCCACTTTTAAAATTATTGTCAACTTCAAATTTTCCATCATTATACAAAACTAAAGATTCCACAAGCTTATTATATTCTTCTGAGGCTCAAAATCTTGATTTTGAAGGTAATAATGATATATAAATATTAAAAGAAAAACTAAACAGTGAAAATCTAGCTAATGAGGTGTAAAACAGTAGCAACAACATCAATAGAGCCAAAAAAAAAAAAAAAAAGACAGTACTAACATAAACCTCAACCATCCATTTCACCAACAATAAAAGCATCAGCAAGATGCCAAAGCTTCATCACAAGTAATAAAATAAATCGTCCATGTTACATTCAATTATTAAGAAAAATACTGAGCAACATATCAATGTCAATAACAAAAAATCCAAAAATAGTAAAAATGAGTATTGCATCTATAATCCAGAAAATGAAATGACAATCCTACTGTTTCCTAAAGAGTTTTCATGTCATTTATCTACTTGCTCTCTATTAATTATACATCCTTTAAGATAAGTTTGCCCTCCATGCATTCCACTCTTATGAGGTTTTAATACCTGATATTGAGCTTTCAATAGTGATTCGACTCCAGTTACTAGGGGCGGGCTAAAAAATTGTTGCACCCAAAAAACAAAAAACAAAATTGTTATATTTTTTTTAAAAAACCCTGAATATTGTAATAAAAAATTGTAAAAATATTATAAATCTGGTTCGATTGTTAACCAAATCGAATAAGTAAATAACTGAATTTATTCACAATTTACATGTGTCATAATTTGATTGGCTATGTCCAACACTTACCATATGCTTACATACATATAATTGCTTGAATAAAATCATCATACCCTCACATAAACCAATACATATAATTACTTTTTATAAATATTTTATTATCTTTCTTATTTGTTTGTTTTACTGTAAAAGTATAAGTTACAATATTTATTAGCTTTTTTAGACAAATTACACAATTTAATTGTTACGAATACATTTTAGTCTTTAATTTTCTTTCTAAATAATTGTTGCTCTTTTATTGTTGACTTTTAGAATTCATAACAAGTATAGAGCATATTTTAATTTTAATTTTTTTAGATTTGGAGTAGATATTGATATTTATTTTTTGTTTCAAATCTAGATATGGAATAAAAAATATAGATACTATGACGGATTTAGAGCATATACAAATCTCAATTTTTATTATAGATTTTGATCTGGAGTAAAGTAAATTCAATTTAGATATAACCCAATGTCATCCCCAGATATAGGTTATAGTAATTTTTTGGTTTTTTTCCTCAATTTTCTTAAGAGTGCCTGATTATGTTGACAATTCGATTTGGATTAAATCCGAACCAAAATACAACCCAATTGGTTTTAAGTTGTTAAACCAAAACGAGTTCAAAGAAACTTGATTCCAAAAACAAAAAATAAAAGGACATTTATAAAAACTAATATATAAAAGTCAAAATCTAATCATAAATTCACCTTAATTCACATTAGGTCATGTACACAACTTTCAAAATACTGAACCAATTCTAGAATTAAACTAAATCAAATATAAGAACTATTATTATTAAAATTAGTAGATGGACCAACGTTATAGATATATAGCATACGCTATTTCAGATATATATGTAACTCTTAAATACAACCACAAATAATGATAGAATATTGCTAGCTAACATGTAAAGTGCATTGATGCACTCTGAATAATCTACAGTAGACTCCTCAAATTTCAAGACGTGTCTAAATAAAGCCTTCCCATGCGGAACAGTACATTTATTTCTGTTCGCTATATATTTGATAACTATCTTGTTTTGACTATTGAGAATCAAACTGATCAGTGATGCATATAGTATGCAAAAGAGGATATATAAGGATTACATGACATTGAATTTCTAATCTAATTGATCGAGGTGCCAGATTCATCATAATTTATTTCTGCACCTATAAATGACCTTCATGCGTGTTTAAAAATTGAAGTGTAGGAAGATTCAACATTCATCGCAAACATTCCATTAATTTGCTTTTTAGTTAATTAAGTAAAACTAAAACTAAAACTAAAACAATAAAATATTGAAATTTAAGAAATGAAACCAATATAAATTCCATTTTCTTAAAGGAATGCTATCTAACTCCTCGAAAAGCCTGCAGAGGCTGGTAAAAGTGTAGTTTAATAGGGAACGAGAATATTATCAAAGTAGTTGAGTAAAATGATAGTGTTATTGTTGTGCAAATTTTATTGAACTCGCAAGTGCACGAATTTATTATAGTATAGATTAATGGTAACAAGTGTCGATCCCACGAGGAGGTGGATTTTAATTATATGTAGAATTAATTTTGTAAATGGGTGGTTGGATTTGTGGTGAAAATGATTTGGATTATTCTAAAATTGGAATTGAAATGACAAGAATAAATTCTAAAATTGGAATTGAAATGGCGAGAATAAATTGAAGAGAAATCTATTGAAATGACGTACTTGAGTATCTGGGTCCATATCAACATGCATCATGCGCTAAATAATCCTTATTAATGCCAATTAAATCATGAGGGGGGAATCCACACCTCATAAACCACGCTCTAATCAATATGGCGCTAAGGGCTTATCGTGCCAAATAATAATAATCTTATACTAGGGGGCTAGTGAAACCAAGGCGGTACTAAACAAGATTAGTATTATTTGTCGACGAGAAGTCAAAATATCCACAAAAACTAGAGGGAAGAGAAAATAAATTTACCAAATAAACCCCATGACACATGTTGAAACTTCACCTTCAACCTAAACTTGAAAAAAAATTAGCTACTCATAATTGAACTAGGGGTAAAATGAGAATTTATTAAAATACGTAGAAAATACAATATAGAGAAGGAATTATGGAAAATGGATCCCAAAAATGGATTCAGAGATATCAAATTAGGGGGGGGGGAGGCCCCCTTTTTATAGATACATGGAGTAAATCATGGCCATCAGATTAAAAACAGTTTGGACGCTCAGGATTGCGACACGTCATCAGTCAACAGTACGCGGATGAACAGTAACACGGTTTGACCCGGGTTGAACAGTGACGCGGTTTTGTTGAAAATAATCCTATGTGATCCATATACCGTATGCGAGATTTTTCGTCCACTGATATGCTGTCACGTCACCATCAACAGTACATAAGAATTTTAGTCCAACAGGATCGTGACACCTCATCAGTCAATGCTACGTCATCGGTCAATGCCACGTCATCGATCCGTCTCTGTAAATAGTGTCGTGAACAGTAACGTAGACAGTACCGTACACGTGAATAGTACCGTACATGTGAATAGTATCATTTTTCCTTTTATGCTCCTCCTAAGGTTTTCGACCGTCCTGAGTTCAAAAGTGATGTCCGTTTTGCCGTCTGATCCCTCGTTTATTATGAAATGACCATGATGCCCCTAAAATACATAAAATACTTAATTAAAATAAAACACACATAATTAAATTACAAGAAGGTTAAATACATAAAAGTAAGGGTTGTTAGTAAGACGTGAAATGTAAAATGACGATTTTCTCCTTTATAAATATACATTTTCTAACACTCAACACACCCCCCAACCAGCTTATTACTAGTCCCTAGTAAATAAAGCGAAAACAAAATTCAAATCCAAAATGATTTTTTTTTTTAAAACACTCATGTTTATTCAATCAAATTAATGATAGCAATTAAATAAAAGCATAAGCATTATCTCCAGTTTAAAGGAACATCACATTCACATGAATAAACCCAGTAGACTTTGTTATAGTTAATTTCAAGAATGATATGTCAAACCCCAAAATCTCACTGGAAGTAGTGACACTCTCACAAAGAAATTAAACCCAATAAAAACAGTCACTCCAATGAATGGTAATTGAGATAAAATAATAAAGAAGTGATATCACATGCTCTCACCAAAATGAAATAAATATGCCCTCAGCTTAGAAATAATACGATCTCAAGTCAAACAAAAATGATAGTTAACCCAATTTATTTATCTTTTTTTTATTATGCACCACTACATCTTTTTATCCCACATAACTAGCTTCTACTTTAGACTATAGGTCCCTAAAATTAAGAAGAACTTTTATTAGAACGTAACGTAGGCTAGGGACATGGCTAACAAAGAAGGAAAATAAGGAAAACAAAGTGTATGTTTGAGAAAAATGCAAAGAAATTTTTTTTTTGGAAGTTGCAAGGTGGATTTCACCTATTATTGTTATTTTTATTATTTTGAAACAACAATTTTTGTTTTTTTTTGCTTTTATTTGGCATAACTTCACTGAACAAAATGTTTATTTACATTTTTCTCAAACATAAATAGGTGATGGAACTTGTAAGATATTGGGTAATACTCCAAATTGGAGTGGGTCAAGATGATAAGTTTGATAAAGAAATTTTTTTTTTTTAAAGCTCAAAAGGGTTAACTATAGATATTTGATAAAAAGGATGGCTAGAAAGGCTCAAATGGATCAACGATGACTTTTCCATCATCTTTTGGGTCTCTAAATAATCTTCCATATCTACTAGTTAGATGGGTCTGCAAATGTAGTAACACAATTTTTTTTATTATTTTACAATTTTTTTTTAACGGTTAACTCAAAAGAAATCTAGAGATCGTGTATAAAATAATAAACTGCTAAGCTGTATAAAGAATAGGCAAAAGGGTTACTCTCCAAGAAAAATGATAGGCTCAAAAACTCACTTGATACTTATTATGACATGTCAATTCCTTCAAGCAA